>CAEMYA010000464.1:2191945-2216207 GCA_903131615.1 Diplodus sargus | reverse complement strand
TTCAATATTTTAAATGCCAGTCAGATATTGTTTACCATAATACAAATGGCTTGTTTTTTTTTTGTTTTTTTTTATTTCTTTTTTCTTCTTTTGTGTGTCCCCAGTTTGTTTTTAAACAATAATTAAATGTCCTGAAGTAGAAAGACACATTAAAGCTCAAATATCCACACATGAGAGAAAAGCCTCTGTGCCCACAATGTATTCCTCTCTGTGTTTCTCTAGAACATCAACAGGTCCAAGAGTCAGGGGCCCATTATGCCCTGTGGCCTCAAATCAGCAGTAGATAGCAGTAGCAGTAAATCCACCGCAAAATAGTCAGCCACATAAAGCACACTCCTTCCATGTCACAGTGAGATGCTGTGTAAAAAGTGTCCAAAAGATCCCTTTATTCCTTATGTCCCGCAATATTGCCTGCCAAAGTGTATCCAAAAAGGGATTTACTGTATATCCAGATAATCACAGGTAAATACGTACTCACAAAGCAGGGTCACACCTCACATTCCCGAGAAGGTTGCTGTTGGCAAGTGCATGAGCCATATTCATTGATGATTACCAGAGCTCCCTCAATGTGGTTAGGTTTATAGTCAACATAGTACTCCGGTGTAGAAATCGCAGCCATCTGCTGCATGCTTTGCTTTTGCTTCTGCTTACGGCGCTGACTGCTGAAGCACTGCCTCAGCTGTCTTATTCCAGCTGGAAAGCACTTCCATGCCACATACAGCATGAGCACAATGATAAGAAAGGAAAAGATGAGTGCCATAGTACCAGTCACCACCTTGTGGATCTGCATGGTGCTCTCCAGGTCATCATGGCCCACTGTGACAGTGAAAGAACTGGTGACCACCTCACCACCCTCACCCTCATAAGGGTTGGGAGTAAATGGGCCTAGGAAAACAGGGCCTCCCTGGGCCAGATCCCTTGTAGAGGCATACAGGCCTGCTGTAGTCACATCCATTGGGGGATCCTCACATAGCTGAAAAGCGTAGACAGCATCCAAGACATCCTCACCCTGTGCGGTGTCAGGACTTGAACACAGCAGGGAATTGTCACGCTGGCCTTGGAAGGCACTCAGCCAAGAGGCCAAGGCACACACGTTGCGACTGCACTCCCAGTCATTCCCTGCCAGGGTAATGCTGTCCAGAGATGACCAAGAGTCCAGGATGTGCTGGTCCAAAGATGTCAACCGATTGGAGTCTAGCATTAGCACCTTTAGGTTGGGTGCACTCTCAAAAACATGTGGCTCAATGTACTCGATTTCATTGGCTGACAGGTCAATCTTCTCTAAAAAATGCCATGTCCATTCCAGTGTATTAACAACAATAGTGGCACGATTGTTGTGCATGTACAGAGTACGTAAAGAGATGAGGCGAGGGAAGTGGGCTAGGTTGACTTTAACTAGTTCGTTGTGCTCAAGATGCAACTCAGTCAACTTGAAGAGGCCTGCGAAGGAGTTTCGTGCCAGGCTCTGCAGTTGGTTGTATCCCAAGTCCAGAAACTGCATGCTTCGGCAGTCTTGAAAAATCCGCACTGGCACAAATTTTAGGGCATTGTAGCGCAAATGCAAATTGGTGAGCTTTCTAAGGCCGTGGAACAGGTCAGGCTCTAGTGCCTGCAGCCTGTTGTATGAGAGGTCCAGGATACGCAGGTTTGGGAGGGGCCTAAAGGTGCCATTTGGCAGAATCTCAATCCGGTTGCTGCTGAGGTCCAACTCCTTGACCCGTCTTAGCCTGTCAAATGCACCCTCCTCCACAATGTCAATGTTGTTGTGATCTAGGTAGAGCCAGGTGAGCTGTGACAGACTAGCCAGCTGGCCTTCACGCAGCTCGGTCAAGTTGTTTTCTCTCATGGACAGGCCCATGGCACTGCTCAGATTGCGGGGAATGTCTGTGAGGTTGAGCCCCTCGCAGTACAGCAGCTTGCTGTCGCAGCGGCACAGCCTTGGACAAACCCCCTCCACCAAGGGGACCGTTCTCAGAAAAATGCCCAATAAACACAGTATCAACCCAGGGGGCTTCTTCAGTGGCCACTTTAAATACAGTCCAATTAGAAGGAAATCCATTAGCATAAATATCCAGGGATGCCACTGAGAAAATGTCCATTGAACCACTCTGGATATTATTTTTGCACCTATCACATCATATTGATCACATCATAGTTAATTAATTTCATAACCTATATAATTCCGTTTCTGCATTTAATCTATAGACAGTGATTATGTTTATTTTATATTGTCAACCAAGCGAGTCCTTGTCGAAAAATTCAAAGGATAAAAGGGCAAGTCGCTCTGCTTATGTTAGATATCAAGCAGTGGGTGGAGAGTAGAGGGGATGAAAAAATTAAAATCGTCCTCACTGATCGATCTTATTTGAAAAGATTCCTACTCACCCCTATCCAAAAGCTGACAATCTCCATTCAGCATCTCGCTTTGTACCTCAACACTAATTATGTGCGAATCTAAAAAAGACCCCACTGTGGTACAAATTCTCCCCCCCTCCCTTCTCCCTTTTCAGTGGACACCAGATCCTTGGCAGGCTTACAATGTCTTAGTTCTCCTCAAGTGAAAGAGCCAGAAAGAGAAGGAATCCAAGTAGCTTTCAGCGAGATGGTAGGAAGTGCAAGTTCCCCTGTCTGCATGCATGAGCTCTGTCTCTTTTGCTCCTCCGCAGTCCTCTGCTGCAATGATCAGAGGGGAGAAGAGACAACCAGTGAAAGGGGAAAAAAAGGACCAAGAAAAAAAGCTTTGTAAATATCTGTCCGGCTCTTTTCTCCTCCCCTTTTCTGCTTAAGTTTCAGCAGATCTGTCAACACATATTATCGTCCATCTCTGGAAGCAATCACTGACTTGTAAGGTTTAAATCCATTCAAGCGGGTAATCATGCTTTCAGTGACGGAAGCAAGGAAAAAAAAAAAAAGAGAAGGATTTAAAGAGGTGAACCCTGTTCACTGTTTTCTTGTGTAACAGTATTCCTTGTCATCTCAATGGCTCATCCCGATTAAAGAAGCCGCTCGCATCCCCTGTGGCTCGCAGTTTTTCGTTCACTCCCTTGCTCTCCGGGTGTTTTCTCAGCCAGCTGGAAGAGGCTGCTGAAGGCTGGTGCTGGTCGGCAGGCAGGGGCGGTAAATGTGGGAAGCGAAGGAGCGCGCAATCCCTTGCAGCAGAGCAGTACACTGACAGCGCATGCAGAAGCACCTTCTGTTCACTGAGTGTCGTAAGCCACTCACAATTCAGAGTGCTCGCTCTCTTTCCCTCACTCTCTTGCTCTCTTTCCCTTGATCGCTCACTCACTTTTTCATGCTGCTCCCCTCCTCTTGCTCTCTCTCCCCTCTTCTCTCCTTGCTTTTCTCTTGCTGTGTTTTTCTCTGTGCCTGAGACATTTACATATTCAGAATGGGCTGGGCTTAAACCGGGAGCTTTAATGAAACCCCCCCTCTCTCTCTCTCTCTCTCTCTCTCTCTCTCTCTCTCTCTCTCTCTCTCTCTCTCTCTCTCTCTCTCTCTCCCCTTCTCTGACTGTAATGAATTGGGCCGTATAATGTCTGCCTCCTTTGACGTTGCTGTGAGAAAGCAGTTTTCTGATTTTAGAGTTGCAAAATAACATTTATCCAATGGGACACCATCCAAAAAGGGTGGTCTGTATTAGTTCCACCCCTAAAGCAGAGAGCCCTTTTTTATGCATATTAATGGAGTCCACATATGGAAGAACAACAAAGAAGAAACGATTCAATTAAAATTCACCATATTCTCTCAAGATCTCAAACTAAATCCACACATCACACAGAAGTAATTAATTTCAGTAACAGTGATATAATTTAGTAGTATACTCATCGTCATGTCTTCTTAATGAATTCAAATATGACTGTGTAATTAATCAAATTTGGCCTTTTATAATCAATGTAAGTCTTGCCAGCAAAAAGGGTTACAGTATAGTGAGTCAAGCCATGACATTCTTCATTTGATCACACTTCCTGTATCCATGCCTTCTATGTCATTGTCTATTATGGCGAGGCTCTCCATTCTGAATACAGATATAAATGCTTGCCACATAATATTAACATAAAGCTATAACATAAATATTCTTCTCTGAAGGTCCACTCTTGCATTGCTTTGTATGTCTCTGGAATCACTCCGAGCCTTGTCATCTTTCTTCCATTAATTTCCAAAGACAATGAGCTGTGACAAGGCCTTACATTCCTCATATCAGCCAAGATTCTTACCATCTGACCTTTCCCCCTTTCTGATTTCATTAAATTTTTACTGAGAGATGCCACGTATTTGATATCATGTTTTTTTTAAATCATTGTTTTTAAAAGGAGTTAAGAAAGAATGAAAACAAAAATATATATTTTTTAATACATCCTTATTACAAAAAGCAATACCAGTCGCATCTCTGTGTCATAAAGTTAGGTGGTTGTTTTTTATTCTTGACAGATAAAAGTTAACATTTTGTAAGATCTTTTATTTAAATTACTGCTGGCAGAAAACCTTGCCTTGCCTATTAACTAGATGTGATAATAACAATACATTTTGAGAGCAGCGATACTCGAAGATGCGTTTAATGACGAAGTTCAATAAAATATCCTAACGGTTGCAAACTGGGGTCTTGTAGATCTAAACTAAGTGAAGGAAAAAAACCCAGGTGAATTTTGGCATGTTTCCGCAGATTTTTAGGCATCAATGTGCCTGTTGATGTGTCTTGCTTTGGCGGTCAGTCACTTAAATGTTGCTGTTAGTGTTGAGGCTGGTAGAATGTGAAAGGGCTTTCCACAAATGACCGTATTTCACTGTATTCATCAACCATATCTTAGCTAGTCTCCACTCTTCTGTCAGATCTGAATATAAGATTACAGGAAGTGCTAGTTCGGGAGAGTTAGCTTCAGTGTTGCAGGGAACAGAACAGTGAATTAGATGGTTTAAAGTGAAACTCTCGCCAAAAAGCAACCAAGGCTTTATTTGTGATAGAATATGAGTCAAACCTTTGTGTAAATGCATAATTGCGACGAAAGAGGCACTTTTAAGATTTACTGTTGTTTCATTTTCGGGCAAGTGCATTTTATCAAACCCAGTGTGTCCCCATCCAGTGGTATAACCCATTACTGCAGCAACTCTACAGACCTTTCTGGTTGTGACACTATCAACTTTTAAGCTTTTGTCTGTTATTCAAGCCATATCTATGGTTGGAGAGAGATGCTGAGGGATAATGAAAGAATGGATCAGAAGCTAAGACTTGGTGTAGATTTGTGTTGTTGATGGTTTTCTAATCATTGAATACATGTGCATTCAATATATCTCTCTGGATGACATAAGCAAGTAATCCAGATTGGGTTCACCCGTGCGTGCAAATATATTGCCAAAGGCTTTTGTATGCAGCACATCAGAAATGTTACCATGAATGTCTAAAGCTATTTTGTTTCATTGTTTAACAAATATATCTCAATTTCCATCTCATCAATACTGAATACTATTCTTAATTGTATTGTTTCATTTGCAAAATCAGTAGTTCTACACAATGAATTAAAAAAAAGGTAGAGTATGCCTCTGTGTCACAAAAGTAGTACTCTGTGCTCTTACTCTCAATGTGAAGCAGATCCTATAATGGTTACGAAATCTTAAGCATTTATAGGCTTTTTAGAAAGACATTATCTGGCTGCATCTAGTGGACCATACGTAGTTAAGCTTGAAAATAGGGTGGGAGTTGGGTCTCTAGTTGATTACAATAATTATACCAATGAACCACAATTACCTAACAGGCCTGTACTTTGTTCTGACCCTGTCTTGACACTCGACAACTTCACCTTAAATGCTGCATCCACTGCCATAATACTCATAAGAGGTTCTTAACATCAATGTGTGAAGTGAAGAACTGTCAGTCATTTCTCTGTTGTTACTTTGATTGAAACAACATTTTAAAATCAGTTAATTTCTACAAATGTATGTTGTGTATGTATGTATCTATTTTCATTTGATCTTTGAGATTTTTTTTCCCATTTTTATTTTCATCTTGAGAACTCATTCATCATTCAGATCAAACAAATTAAAGTTGGTGGTAGGGATGTAACGTGTAACGGTGTCACGGTAAACCACGGTAAAATTCCAGACGGTGAAGGTTACTGTTTAAGTTTTAATTACCATGGTAACCTTCGCGGTCGATAAACACGGTGTAGAAAACTCACAAGATACTTCCTAAGTCTCACTACGCAGGTGCAGCGTGCAACATGTGCTTGTTATGTAGTGAAGAAGACATGGCGGAGGGAGGTCATTACAGTAGCGGCCCTAAAGGCATTTTCCGCCTTCAAAGAGAATCAAATCTGAAGTCTGGGCATATTTTGGTTATTATAAGAATGCTCAGTGACAGCTGGTCGAGGATGGCAGCCCTATCTGCAGGAGCTGCAAGAAGAAAGTTGTTGCGAGGGGCGGCAACTCATCTAATTTACGTGACCATCACACTCCACTGTTTAACGAATGCAAGGTAAGCTAACCTTAAGTTCGAGTACATGATGTATGTGTATGTCGAGTTTTCTCTGTCTAAGGGTTAGGGTTTGCTGTTGTCACTAATGTAAACTGACTAGACAGTGGTATAACTGAACAAAGTTGATCTGTGATTTAGCACGTTATCTGAACTGCTTATTAATCGTAGATTTCACTTTTTAAAGTCGACCCAATAATTCCCCAAATATTGATGCAGAGCTGCAGTGAAGAGGATTTGAGACAAACACGTACTGGGCGGTCTGAGTTAGTGAACGCAAACTGACTGAGATGTCTGACTTTCATCTCAGCCCTGTTCTGCGGTGCAGCGTCTACCTGTGGCTCAGCAGACATTTGACCAATCAGATTGACCAAGTCCACTGACAACAGACAAGCAGGCAGACAGAGAAACAGACAGCCAATATGTATATAAGAAATATCAGAAATATATGATACTTGCAGATTATTTGTACAAGTGTCTAGATAGAGATAAGTGCTAAAATAGAGTATTCATAATTTATTTAACAATAATCCTTTTTGTTTGGATCTAAAAAATGATCCAACCTGTTTCTCACAAAAGTGATATGATCTAAATTGTGAGTTTTGTGATCTGTTGGTTGCACCCTTTTTGCACCCGTATTAAGTAACAATGACAGTAATAATTAATAATGATATGTTCTTTTCATTTTTTTCACAGAGAGGGTCTGCTGGTCAGTCGAGTGCTACTGCCAGTAAATCTCATTCTATCTCTGTAACGCAGACATTGAAGGACGCATTTAAAAAACAGGCTGCCTCATCACATTGATCACATTTTTTACTGTGATTGTTGTTAATGTTGGACAGTTTTGATACATCTTTTATTTACTGTATCTAAAGTTTATTTTGCACAGTTTTGATTCATTCTTTTATACTTATTTAATGTTGATTTTGCAGTGTTTTGTTAAGGTTTTGGATTTTGACTATTTTAATATATAATAAATCTATGTATATACAAATCTTGGTGAAATTATTTCAATTTATCAGTGTGTCCGTTTTTTTTAAACATTTTGAAGACATTTTTAAAATGCCACGGTGTACCAATAACCGTGATAATTTTGGCCACTATTACCGCAGTGTGAAATTTTCATACCTACATCCCGAGTTGGTGGAGGAAGATACAATAATACAACAACGTTAAACCTCATTAGATGGCAGTCAAAAGTCTGAACAAATGTTGCCCTGATCTTTTGATTCAGTTAGCTCACCTATGCACAAACCTCTTCAATTCTGATCCACTTTTTAAATTTAATCATGATCATTGAAGAGCTCAGTGAACTTTTGACAGCATTACAGATATATTGAGCACAGAGGAAAAAGAAGAAAAATTGTCCTTCACATGATGTGGACATTTTGAAGTTGGAATCATCTCTGCCTTGCCTTTGCTATATTCCCTCTTAGCTGTAATGGATGACTACACCATCAGCTAATGACTTGGTGCACTATAATGACTTGACACAGCGAACAGGAGATGAGAGTATCCAGACCATCAGTTTTAAGACTTTAAGAGCTTTGGCTCTCAGCTTCGGAGTTAAGGTCAGCACAAGTGTGAGTGAAAGTGTGTGTGTTCGGGTCGGTTTATGGTTGATAAGGATATGGATTTTTTAAATGAATAACCTTCAGTAACCTTCTTTGTTTTCTTTTTGTATAAATCGCAAACTAAAAGTTTAGTCTGTATTTTCCAATCTTTCATATCACACTAATAAATCAAGATTTCACCTAAATTATCCAGGATCTGTGTTGCCTTTCGCAAGTAGTTGTAGTTTCTGCTGTTCTTTTTATTACTGCCAGGTATCAGGGGTTCTGTTTGATGCATTTGAGGTAGTATCATTTTGTGACTAATCACTCATCTCTTTTGATTTTAAGAGTATCTCACATCTTACATTCGACTATTTGTGCCAAGTGACAGGTTAAGCATAAATATTCTTAAAAAATAAGGTGTTGATGTCTGTTTTTTATGTGGAAAGTATCTCTCTTTTAAATTTTTCGGGCTGATCACGATCACGATTGCTGGAATTGCTGGAGCTGATAGCGATTGATGATGTTTATTTACTTTATTGTCATCTCTGTTTGTTATTAGTGCCATAAAAACACCATTGAAATGGGGAAATAAACAGCTACAGTCATTTTGACCATGGGAAGACAAACACCATGACAGCGTAGTCAGTAGTAGTTTGTTTGTTCAGTTTGACATTTGCAAAGCGCCAGTCTTGCCTATTCCATGCACATTTTCTAAACCCTAACCTGGTAGGGGTATGATAGGACGCTGCTTTGAGCCCTGCAGTACGCTAAGGCATTTTAGCAATGCATTGTCAAGCTGTCCCCGTCGTTTATCTGAAAGGCTCTTCCGATCGGCAGGTCATTGAGACCACTGCTCAAACTATTTAGAACGAATATTGGCAGTAATGATTAGTGGCCAATCATCCGGAATGCCCCTATTTTTATTTCCCAACTAGCGGTGCTGCACTGCTGGTTATTTTGCACTTTGTGAGTAGTCATCAACACTTAAGTATTACATTTGAAGAAGACTCAAATCAATGACATTGCAACAACAAAACACAGTCCCTCACTGGCTTTCCATCAAACCATAGCTTTCATTATATTTTGTTTTGTGTATAACCACCATGGATAATTTAATTGGCTTTAAAATCTATGAGGCATTTATTTCCCAAGCTCATTAGGTGAACAGTGTATCTGATAGTCTTGCATATTTTTTCTAATAAAATGGTTAGCGGTGATGGTGTATTGTTGGGACACTGAATTGATTTCAGGGATCAAATAAGACTAAAAATTATCAGCATCTATGATTACAGACCCATTATTTAAATCATTTATTGAATCAGAGGACGTCCGACTGTGTGAGCCCAACAACACAAGGCAGATGATGACTAATTGGCCCGCTGCAGAGATAATGTTGATGGGCAGCTGGGAAAGGATTGTGGTGGGGGTCTGTGCAGACACTTACACCAAGGAGTGGCTGTCAGTGGTGTGGTGAGGAAGCAGCAAGAGATGATTTTGCATCTGCAATTGAGTACGACCTCCAGTAGATGGAGGTTTCTCTCAGATTGAAAGGGCCACAAGTAACACTGAGCTTATTTGTTGTAGTTTTGGTGCTTACTTTCTGTGTTCGTTTGTACTTTAAATCACATAATCCCATTATATAATCAGCAACTGAGGATGAACTAAGGGACAGACTAAATGTAATCGAAGATAAACTGAGATAGCTGTGGGCATTTTTATATTTATTACCATCACAATCTTATCTCATATATTTCAACTGAATCTAATTGTGAGGACAGTAACCCGCTGAAGGTTTGTGTTAGATTGCTTCGTGGGTTTTCCTCAAATTATACAAAATAAATCCACCATTCTCCATCTTGGGTGAACGAAACAGTAAAAACAATGTCTTAATTTTCACTGGAGCATGTGACAGGGGAACATGGCTGTCGCAATGGGTTACGACTCCTTGAAGCATGTTTTTATGTAATACAAAGTTTGCTTCAGTAAGCACAGTCAACTTCTTAAACAGAAAAATCAATATAGGACCATCCTCATGATTTGCCCATTTTTTATGGCTTTCAGGGTGAGGAAAAGTGCGGGTTGATGTGTAGAAAGAGGATTTATCGAGCAAGCCCAGAAAAAGCTCTTAAGTTTTGTCCATGGTGATGTGAACATAAGGATCTAGCATTTTCAGCTTTAACAAGTTGCTACAGTTCTTAAGACACCATCAATGCATTCTGACCTGGCACTCTAGATCTCTGACTCTGTTTTAAGTAACAAGAAGCAACATTTTGGTTTCCTGTGACAATGGGTTGATGATATAATGAAATAATGAACTTATGATGTCCAGATTGCATCATTACAAAATAATTGCAAGCCTGGTTGTCCTTGGCTTGAATATAAAAAGGCCAAAATTGGTAAAGAGAGTGTGTATAATCATTGGTAGGGAATAAACCACATGCCAATACATCTGGGGTGGCTTTTGGAACCCACATGATGTTAATTGTCTGGAGTTTCATGTTTTTCTCCAAGCCAAAAAAAATAATTGCTGTTTTTCCAACACCCTACCCCTGTTTTATTTCATCATTCATATCCAAGATCTCTTTGTCTTATAAGATGCTATGTTTTTACCCAAAGTGGTGGTTGGGTAAAATACATTTTGAAACATGTTGCTCCAGTAATTAGTTCAGGGTGTGATTAACTGCTGGTGCTTTTAGTAATGCTCCTTTCCATACCACAGTTGTCGCTCATTGGTTAGCCTCTAATGCTGTGAACATGTTGTCCTTCTCCTTCTCCTTTCTTATTTGTTGCACTGTTCTCTGTGGCATATGCATATTGATTCCCACAGAGCATATGAGATACTCAACATCCATGTTTGGCACTGATGACAAGCACAATTCTAAAGTAAGGATAAGGAGCAAAATGTACTACTTCAGCCTGCCTGTGTTACAGTAACATTGTTGGCTGTTCAAGTACATATTATTCAGACTAACAAAGCAGTCAAATAGACAAAGGCATGCAAATAAAATGCCAAACAGATAGGGCTGGGTATTGTTATGAACCCCACAATTTGATTCGATTTTGATTCTTTAGGTAGCAATTCGATTCAATATTGATTTAAATGTGTAAATATCAATTCAGTAATAAGTAATAATAAACAAATAATTCATTAGAGTATCTGTTGATAATTTTTGAATTCAAAAAGTAATCTTAAATTATAAATCTTTTCTCTAGGAAGTTCTAGTTTGAATTGAAATGTAAACAAAGACACACCATGTGCTTAGATATAAAATAGTGAAACCATAGTTAAGCTGAGATAATGCCATTGTTTCTGGGACTGCATGGTACATTTTTGTCTGACCTAAACATAGACATGACCGTGGTCCCTCCGGCTAGACGCGAGAGAGTAACTCGTTGACACTGTACCCCCCTCTCTCCCCGGAGGAGAGTGCTACCTGCGGGTGCACGGTGCAGCGGCCAGGGTGACACCGGCTGCGCTGGGAGTTTATAGTCTCCAACAGAGCGGTGCGTCAGACATCGGCTACCCGCCTCCGCAGTGCCGACAAAACTGCAAAACATTGTTTATATGGGAAATTAAAGTATGCCGAAACCAACAGAATCACAGTATAACAGAGAGATAATTGAGGTCAGTAAACCATGCACTTCTCACTCCTTCTGACTTTTAAATACAAAAGCTTACTTCAGAAATGTGTCTACTGTCTATGTCATTCAACCTTACATTAATGACTTGTTATAATACTGGTTATAAATCGTTAATTCATTATCAATCAAATTGTATCAGATTTTTTGCAAAAAAGTATATAGTTAAGGAGCTAGCAACTAACAGGTTTTGTATTAGGGATTCTATATTGGAAGACTAAACAGGAAAAAAGGGTGTCTGTGTGTGCATGCGTGTGTGTGTGAATGACAGAATTAATATGGTCCTAAATTGCTTCCAGCTATGTCCAATGCGAGGTGTTCCCTGTTGAGAGTGAGTACGAAGGAGACAGTGATTTTGCCATGTCACAACACAGAGCAGTAAGACTCTGTGTGTTGGACATGCTTTTATACAGAAACGGGATCAGAATTATGCACCTGCCACCACGGCTGGTAGAATTTAAACGCTACATGCCACAGCCGGTTTTTCACCCAGATTTGCCATGTTGATGTGCGTGGGTTTTCCATATACAGTATTTAATTCAATTACATTTTTTAACATTTTCACTTGGTGCATTTGTGTTCTGGTTCTTATGTTTTTGGCTTCAGAGGCCACATTAAACAGCGCCTAGGCTCTGTCTGCCAAAGGAACTTTGTTCTGCTGTCAGATGACGCAGAAATCCCACTGGGAGCCACCAAGCCTATTTTCAAAACCCAGCTCGCTCGAGCAGCATGCCCCCACTTTTGATAGCCCTGACTACTCTGGCCTATTGCCTCATCCAGAGCCAAACACCCCTCTACATCCTTCATGTGTCCACTGGCCTCTCTTATGTTGGGATGAAGCAGAGCAGAATACTGGGAACAGAGGAGTCTCTGATGCAAAAGGCTGAAACACATGTAAATTTTGACTGAAAATTACTTGTGCCTTTACCCCTAGTGTCTACACTGCCATGCAAGGTACAGACCACGGGACTCAATTACTGTAGAGGGCAGGCGATAGAGATAAATACCTGAATACAATAATGGCCATAGTTTCATTAAAACACATCATTTGAAAGTGGCTGGATGTTAAATTGCTATCTATTAGCATTTGAATACTAACAGTTGAAGAGATCAAATACATTGAAAAAATATAAAAGAAACACAGATTGGGTCTAGAAAATGGGGTCACAGAAAAAAAGGGAGAGGAACACTATATCTTAGAGTACTACTGGACCCCTTCCCTCTTTTTGCTTCTCTATGTGACCGGTCTTTCAAGCAGTCACATACAAGCATTAAGTTCTACATCTTAAACCTTGAAGTAAAATTATTTAAAATGTGTTACTCCAATAAAATGTTATCACAATGCACCTGCACTAATTATTTACTTCAGTGTTCGTTTTACAAGTTTGATTCAGACAGTAATTTTGCACACTACACATCAACACATTTTCAATTAAGAGAAATGGCACAAAACATTTTGTCAGACGTCTGAAAATGTTTAGTAGAGGCAATATTTCCCTGTATTTGATGTTATTTATGTTTGGTCTGGTGTAAATGTTGATGTCATGAATATCCCTGCTGTTCATTTAGTGACGGTGCCACAGGTGGTGGCAAACATTGGAGCTCTATTTCTTCTCCACCGATGTCCCACCGTGATTGTAATAATTAGTTGCACTATGTCTGAAAAACATGATGATGTTGAAATCCATTACATACGCTGTTGGGGGTGACCCAGGTATCCCAAATACGTCTTTTGACTTTTGAGTGAACTTAACGGCACATTTATCATCTCACACTTCAAAGTCACCTAAAAGCACAGACAAAAAATCTGTACCACTGCAGTTTACAGTACAAAATACTGTATAACAGCTCAGTAACTAAGCAAAAGAAAATGGTAAGTGGTAACTGAGTTGTATCTTGAACAATGAATTGGAATCCCATATCACTTGTTTTTATTTACTCCTTGGTTTGAGAAATTGGTAGATGTCATGCAGCAATGAAAATTAAAGTATCATTACAGTGTCAGTGCTACAAAGGCATTTTTAAATTGCTGAACCTGTCAATTTACAAAGCAACCCACCAGAACCTGATCACCAGCGGCATTGAGACAGATTAATAAACATTGAAAATCCTATTATCTCAGAATATAGATTCTGAATGATTGTATTCTCGTGTTAATGAGAGAGAGATCTAATATTGAACAATAAACATAATGCACTTCCATGGAATCTTCCATTATTCAAAATGGTAGTCACATTTTACACACTGAGATACCAGATGATGTATGATACCCGTGCACCACGAAGGCAGCCACCATTTATGATTCCATCATGTCATGTCATATAAGCCTTTTTCATGGAAGGCATTTTACATGTCACAGTTACAAAGCACAGGTACAAATAATAAAATTAATGATGGCTGAATTCAATTTAGCTGCCACAATTTCAGTGTCTCGCTGTTGTATGCACTAGAGCATCATCCACCATTGTCGTGACTTACAGGGACACTTGAATAAGATAGAACCCCCATTAATGATATTAGTAATAGTGATTGTCCTACTTTGACAAGTATGGGGGTCTGCAGTTAAAATGTCTTTTGTAAGTCATTGTTTGACATTGTAACATTTATTAAGGTTGCCAAGAATTGCCTAGAATTGCCTTGAATACGGTGCCACTGATTGTGACAACAGAGCTCATAAGAGAAGTTGAATAGAAGTTAAAAATCAAAACTAGGCATGACGATTTGATAAAAAGCACCATTTCATTTTAATTCACTACTTTTTCATCTCAGTGTGTCACAAAAGGATGTGTATATTCTCACTTCCCTATTCACGCAAGTGTGTATGCAATATTTAAAGACTAGGTCCTTCTACAAATATTATGAGAAACTACTGAATGCCTTCTTCTCTCTTCAGTACAGAAACACATTTGATAAACCTTCTCAGACATTTTTTTTTTCCAAAGCCCAAGGTGTAGTGTACTCTTCTGTGACAGTAAGGTGTTATTCCTCCCAGCTCATCAAACTGGCAAAGCCATGTAAGCACAGATCTGTGTGCCCTAAGTGTGGCGTCTGCTCGATGAAAGAGCTACTCCGAGAGCTGTTTCAGAATAAACTAGTGTTGATCTCAAGAAATATGTCACCTTTCTTAACAGTATGGCTTGTTCATGTGTTTTTAATGGGTTTTGGATGAGGTCGGTGGCACAGAGGGAGATGCTATATCGGGCTCTGGCTACACAGGCAAAAAAATTTTGTAGGATAAATTAACTTCTGTTTTTTTTTTGTGTCTCTTGAGGGGAACTGTTGATAATAATGGAAAATGTTAAATAATGCAGGCATTATCCTTTAATACACGGCTTTGCTTTGTCACAGGCAGCAACAAGCCTCATATTGGGACTCTGATGTGAATTCAGTAGTTACAGTTATTTCTTTTATGTTTTTATTCAGGTAAACTTGACATCCACTTCATGATTAAATACTGTAATCTGGCATCGATGTGTGTGCTTGTGCTAAAATGTGTGTGATACTTGATGCATAATATTCCAGTGTGCTGATTTCTTGACCGTATCTAGTCCTCACTCATACTGCATTGCCATTATAGATTCAACTTTTACACAAGTAAAATCATTCTCTTGAAAGAAAAATTCAGCAAGTGGAAAGCAAAATGATATGTAGTATGCTGTGTTATTGCACAGCTAATTATGGCCTGTGGGCGGCATTCAGCCCAGGTAGTATCTAATGTCGTTGTCCCACGTATCAATTTGTCATGTCTGCACGCAGTAACAGGATGGCACAAAGACTGTGCTGTAACACAGTAGCTGTCAAGCTTTTAGAGCCTGTGAATGATTCATTCCTGAAGTTATTTTAGGTCTATTACAGATGTAGAACACCTGCATACTGGTCACTTCCTCACTATCGTTCTCTGTATCTCAGGGCTTTGCATGAATACCTTGCAGAATTCAATGCTAAAGAGGGATGTCCTTTGTGTTCGCTAAGGGAATGCCCATAACACCATTTTATAATGACCTAAGGGGGTTGTTAAAGTTGTACTTTATTAATCCCCACGGGCTGTCCAGCACCAGTTTTTAGGCCAGTGCCTTGGTCAAGGGCAATGAAGGGATCATTCCAGTAGTAACCTAATAATCATGTCTGTTGGTGTATGATGAAACTAGGCTCCCTGAATAAGGGGAGGACATTCTGACTCCAGTCACTGAGCCACTGTGCTGCAGTGCAAAATAAGTTTAGGAGGATGTTTTGTCTTTTGAGCTTTTCATTTACATATCACGGCAGACCTGTTCCTTCCATTTGGTGTACATGCAGTATATCACACAGATTGTTTTACTGGCAAGCTGGAATTGGGTGTTGGAGTGTACATTGCATTGCAATGCCTTCAGGGTATTTCAGGGGTGAGTGTGTCAGCCTTGTTGGCAGCTAGCGATTGTTTACATATGGAGCAAATGACACCAGTGCTGTTTTTTGGGGACACCTCGCTGTGTATATTTGATGAAAAAGGTGCAATGTACAAACGTACACGAGGATTAGCTGACAAAGGATGGAGTAACATTACAATTAGAATGGAAAGAAAAAGGGGTGGGCATACAATAGGCTGACGATGGAGGTTTCTCCAAATAACTGAAACAAGACATTAATAATTAAAAATAAATTACCAACATTTTTTTCACAAAGTAGTCAGTGTTTGTCCTCAGCAGTGCAAAATTAAATTCTCAAAGAAGTGTTTCTGTACATTAATGTAGGGTAATAGAGTTGGTGTATGGAGATGGAATGTGTACCAATATTAACAGTATTTATCAGTAATATTCACCCACTGATACCTTTTTTTGTTGATGTTTTTAACAAGAATAGCTTCAGTCCTAACTTAAATCAACCAGATGTAAAATATAACAAATATAACATGTTCTCCACAGTAAGATGCGACTGATTTCAACTTGGCTTAAGTGTTCATCTTTCACTGTTTCTATGGTCGCTCTTCCTGTATTTCAGTACAGTTAACCAATGTAAATAGGTATATACATTTTATTATAGCTGTCAACCACACACACCCATAACAGCACTTTTTTCTTGTTATGTACTGTACAGTACACATTACACATGCATTCAACAGTTCCTATTGTAAGTGTCAGTTAGAATAGAAGATATTTTCAGCCTTACGTATTTGAAAACTGCACTGCAAATGAAAACAGTGTCTATAAACTACTCTGCAGCCCTGAGGCTGTGCAAGAAAATGTCAACTTTTGGTGTCTATCATTGCATCAAATCTATGATGCTGACCACCTTGTTTAGCTCTTCTGCCTGAAGTTACATCCTAGATAAGTCATTAGTATAAACGAACCTGTGCAGGCTCACATTATCTACCCTCCGACAGGCTGATCCGTATCATGACATACTGTAAATTGACCACAGGTACAATGCATAGATAACTAGATCCCAGTAACTATGGCGAATGTGATGGTGCATGATGACGCATCGCCAAGCCTGACACAGTAGAAGCGAAAAATCCAATTGTTATCACATCATAGGGCCACTGGATTCAAAACTGCACCCTTGATTAAAATGCAGAGTACTGTCTCTGGTAGCAGACAATGGCAGCTAAATCCTCTGACAAGAGAAAAATTCTCAGCCTCACTTTGTCTCTGCTGTCTTTGTGCTGTGCGTGTGTGTGTGTGTGTGTGTGTGTGTGTGTGTGTGTGTGTGTGTGTGTGTGTGTGTGTGTGTGTGTGTGTGTGTGTGTGTGTGTGCGTGTGTGTGGTGTGCGTGTGCGTGTTTTGGTTCGTGTCTAACTGTTTAAAAATGTTTTTGCATGATTTACTCTCTCTCCACCCCAGTTATTTCAAACCTCGAAATCTACAGCCCAATCAACATCACCCTTTGTCATGCATTTACAGACAAAGAATTCCAGCAGTGTGGGTGCTGCCTTTATAACATTTTATGTAGCTATGTAGAGCCTTCATTTCAGGGGAATGATTTTAATCTGCAGCGACTGCATGCTGTCATGCTTGCCTTGAAAAAATCCCAGAGCTGAACATAATCTGGTAGTAATTTGCAAATTCCCACAACATCAATGTTCTGTCAGGGACAAGTTCTACATTTTGAACCCAACAATTGGCCATTTATTTTGCAGTGTGCTGTGTGGGGTAGACTGAATTCTTTCGTAGTTGCCAATGTTGCTTTCCTCTGTCAGTCTTTTTAACCTAAGTGACAAATCACTTGATATATTAGATATTGGCATCACTCTATTTAAGTTACAGAGAACAGGCACTGGGAATCGACATTATTCATCATGTCATTCTTCTATCAGCTACTGTCTGGTGCAGCTGCCCACCTCCACCAGAGCCTTGTCTACCAGATGGGCCATGCATAATTAAGACGATAACCCTCAGCAGAGACCTGACCCTGTCACAGCTTTGAAAATAAGGCTGGCCAGCCCAGGGGCATACTTCACCCTTCTTGTGATGCTCACAAGTTCCTGCTATGCTGCTCCCAGACTGTGTTAACTGTTATTGCCAGGCAGAGCACACGGTTGTATTAAAATGGTCAAGGTTTTCCAAAGATGTCACTGAATTTTCATACTGTGTCCCCTTTAGGCATTATTTTTTGTAATGACATTCGTCAGTATTTGTGTATTTAGTAGGGCTGGGACTCGATTAAAAAAATTAATCAAATTAATCAGAGGCTTTGTAATTAATTAATCGAAATTAATCGCATTTTAATCGCATATAAATATTTGACCTGACAACAGTGAGAAGCATTTTTTTTCACATGGATTTTAGTATACCATTGAATAATGACTGAATACATAAGCTTAAGCAACAAAACATTGTTTTTTGTTTTTTTTCAAGACCAACAGACCAGTGCAATTTTTGCCATAAAGTGTAGCAAAAGCATATTTAGGAATAGATTTCAGAGATTCAGGTAGCCTATAGGTAGGTAGACCTTCTGTAAACTCTAACACTTTGTTTTGGGTCCTCGGAGTCGAGCTGACGTTCACGCTAGCTCCCACACTAACGCTAGCTGTTATATGCTTAGCATTTAGGTGATATCTGAGGCTTGATATGCTGCGGTGACACGTGAACTCCTTCTTGCATAATTTGCACACAACCGTGCTCTTGTCTACCCTGCCATCCGTCCGCTTTTTAAAACAAAATTTCTCATCCACGGGGCCAACCAAAGCGGTCTCATCTGCTTCTTCGTTCATTGTTGTTGTCTGAAGTCATGAATGCTATGCATGAACGTTAGTTGGTGCTCCAGTATAATCGGTACCCCTGAAACTCATCCTGTGCGAAACGTTCCGCGGTGCAAAAATTAGTGCGATTAAAATGCGTAAATTTTTTTAACGTGTTAATTTTTGTGTAATTAATTAATCATAATTAACGCGTTAAAGTCCTGGCCCTAGTATTTAGTTTTCTAAATAGAAAAGCCCCAATTGCACAATACATTCCTGATGATATGAAGTTTTGATTATGTTCGTTTGACACTGAGAAGTTATCACTTGTGTTATTCACACCTTACCTTGGAGAACATTGACACTAATTTCAGGGATTTTTTTGCAGGAGATTTATATATCTTTACAATTAATCGACAATATCCAAAACAACACCTCGAGATGACTGCAGACACAGCCTTAAAAGAAAAAAGAAATTAACATTTGAAGCTAAACAAATGAAGCATTTACTCTAGGACTGCGGTTAGAGATTGCATATCACAGAGTCAAGGTCCTTTGTTGTCATTTTACAACACAGGTTTGCGCAATGAAATGTAAGTTGTAGCGCCTACATACTATGTACACATAGAACATAATATGTAAAAATATTTCATCATGGAATAGAAGAAAATGACATAATTGTTAAGTAAAACAGCATTTACTTTTGTATTTACTTATCCAGGAATCATCATTATCATTCTGTAGTTCATTTTTTAATCTTTATGCGGTTGTCATCTTAGCGTTAAAAACGTAACATCTGGCAGACTCTGTTAATTAACTTTGATTACGTTTGAGCATGAAGCGTCATTAACATAGACCGTCTTCCTTTCCAGCCTTTGTGGCATCTTGTGTTCTGTTTGCGTGACATGATTTAACCATTGAGCACAATAGCTTAATCTGGAACATTCTGATGGATCCAGGTCTCCATAAGATTTGGGTACGACAGTCTTTGATTTCCCATTGTTCAGCCCAATCTGTTTCCCTGAAACTAGACATTAGAAACTAGTAGGCTAGAGCAGCAGCCTTAGGTCCAAGCTGTTAGCTCTTTTCCTGGCTCTCTTCCCTCTTTTTCCTTGGGCAGTTAACCTCCAGTGGCATTCGCACCTGCTGGCCTGGCTGGCTGATCGGAAAATGCCGTGGGCAGTAATTGTCTCAAGCTTTACTTTATCAAATCCCAGCACTTCCTTTTCTGATGTCGATGTTCATCTAATTAAGTCCTCAAATCGCAAATGTATTGCACTTGGATAACGGAATGCATTTATTGCACATATAGGTTTTATGTCATAGCTGTAGGAAGACAGCACTTCTTTGCATTGAAAAAATTCTTCAAATATGGATACACAAACAGGCGCCATGAAAGTACTTGGAACGTCTATAAAACAGAGCTGATGATGAATCTCTCTGGTGAACATTGGTAACTATAGCAGATATTTTGTTATAACCCCTTTGCCGTGTAGCGTATGGAAATTATTCTGCACCAGGCATCCCTTTAATAGGCCAAGAGTTGCCAAACACACATTGGGCCTGTTGTATGTAAATAAGGGACTGGTACAGCATGTCCTTGTTTCCACAGCTGAATCAATTCATCAGCCTGTTATCAAATCAGTGCTCATTTAGATGATGTGCAACAGATTAATCAGTCAGATGTCGAAAGGTTCATATGTCTCTCCTAGTGCCTGAATCTGTGCTGCTTCCAAGACGGATTGACAAATGACATCCAATATTTTCAAGGGTGATGTCTACATGTAATTTCCTGAAAATACTGGTTGGACTCAAGCAGCTGTGGCCATTGTAAGGAATACATTTTATAAGTCAGCTTAAGGAAGAGAAAAGATGTCCTTTGAAGTCATCAATCCCCAAACACCCACCATGACAGTAAGTCCTATCCCCTGATCCGTCTTCACGCAGTGCACTTACATCATGTCCAGATATTCTGTGGCTTTACTGTTTCTTATTCCTTGTAACTAATAGCAGCAACAACTCTGTTTGTGGCTTGAGCTGCTGTGTGGCTGGACTGACAAAGCCCACATGAAAGGATAGTGGGAGACATAATCATTTCACCAGTTCAGCCAGCTCCAGCAGTCTTTGAAGTCGTTGTATCCCAGATCATTATGGCAAGGGAGCACACTGTTGTCTCGCTCCGTACAGTATATCTGTGTTGTTTGTGTGCACAGCGGCTGTCTCTACGGTGGGCTCAGTCACAATAGGCAGCAGGTACGCTAGTGTTATCATGCTATCATTAGCATGTTTTTGTTTGTTCTCGCTGCTGGCTACGTTTTGCTGTCGGACTTGAGGCCATTTTTTTTTTTCCTTTCCCCAAACATCCTAATCCCTGATTAGTGCTACCTACACACAGCAACCCACCCGGAAGAGCAGCTTGAGTCATCATTATCCTGGTTTACAAAAAAGACGCATAATATTCTGTATAGTCCTTGCTATTCCTGACAACCACCACCCTCACATTGATAGCAAGACCTGGCAGCTCTGGAGAACTCATTTGCTGGTCACATGTTTTGTATAATTTAAATTCAGTTCATTCTTGTGTGCCTGTGCAGTGGACTATTTGAAACCGGTGTGTGTCAGAGATAACTGGTCTTTCACATGTCCCTGTGCACAATGTCTAACTTTCGAGAGGCAGGGTGTGAAAAAATGGAACGGGGCTAAAATATTCCAGCGTCGGTGAAAAACTTGTTTTCGCATCAGTCATTTCGGGTTAATGGAGTTACCTTGCGGACTTGTAACCCCGTGCTCTACGGACTTGTAGCCATGTGCTCTACACGGTCTAGCTAAGAGGTAGCATAAAGAGGGGTAGTTTTGGCAGATGCAAACAACGAGGGGAAAGAGACCTCAGTCAGGCAGGGATGGGGTCTAAGGCAAGTGTCAGGGTAGATAATGCTTAGACACAGCAAGTCAGTCTATTCCGTCACCTTTCTGCCTCCTCTCATTTTTATAATTTACATTATTTTGCTTAAATTCACTCATGAAGGTTGTTTCTGTGTGTGTCCTCACAGCAGGTTTTCTATTATTTGATCATTTAAATCATTTTTTGATTATTTAACTGGGAAAACCTTGGACATATTTTATTTTCTCCATCCAGAATAATCCACCCATAAATTCTGTACGATTTAAATTTTAATCATCTTTCTCTCTACCCTTGGAGTAGAGAGCTCGTTGTTGAGGGGCAATCTCAAGTTGTCAATGACACAAAAAAAAACAAAACACTGTGACTTTAAGTAGTTTTATTACATGAAAAAAACAATCTGAGTGTTGTGTCCCAGTTCCTTTAAGAGCCAAGTGCAACAGGACATGACACATGTTAAACATTAGCACTCATCTTTACTGAGGGAAAGGGGTATGATCCTCAGCTGCTGGACCCTCTGCCCTGCCATTTCACAGTCATGTGTCCCACCAAAAACTCTGTTTGATTGCATATGAAAAAATACATTGATATTTACAGTGCACAGATTTGCACAGATCTTAGTTTGTGGATCAGATGGGACAGGTCATAAAAAGATCATAAAATGATCATCCTGATCAATAACGGGTGAGATGAGAGGGTGAAATGCTTCCTCAATAAGGAAAATATTAATGTATCCCTGCTTAAACATGCACACGAAGATCAGCTGACAAACATTGATTATTTCAAACTCCCGACTCATTTCCTTTGGAGAGTTTGTAAACATAAGATAAAGCCCCATGTGTTCATTAAGTTATTACATATACAGTTAAAGGGAACTTTTCACAAACTCAATGTATTGTTCAAATGTTTATCAATCAAGTATTACAAAACTACACCATAAAAGCAAAGAATTTCAATTGGTTGTTATATCTCTTGTAATGTTTTTGTATGTCTTTCTCTGTTGGTGATGGACAGCATTAGAACTCTCCATTCATATTTTTAGTAAGGGATAAGTAAGGGATAATGCCTGACGAGGTGTCCATTATCAGGAATTAATGGACGACGCGGAGGCCCTGTGAAGTAGACCATGGTATAAATACAAATAATGTTTGACTTGTATTTTTCCCATTTTTCGGAAACATTGAAATCTTCCAGGACACAGGACAGGTAGTTATTTTCCGGGAAACAGAAACCCTGTCTTTAATGATGTTGCATAAAATGCACCTTAAGTACAGGTTGATTAAACTGTACATTACACCGCAATAGCCCATCTTGACTCTTTTTCTGTAGCCCTATTCTGCATTAATAATGGGGTAGGTAGATTACTATTGTATTGTGAATGCTTAAATCATAGACTATAACATCTGACATATATTTAATCCCCATTGTATTGACATGAAAGCCACAAGCCATGATTGCAGTCAACAGCACTATTTCTGACACATAAGATACGGATGAGACACAATGAGTATGTACATAGTTAAGGGGGTCTGACACTGACATCCATGTAATGCAAAAGTACTTGAGACTCCGACCCTCACAGTCAACGCTAATGTCTGTATTGAGTTGACTGTCTAGCACAAGGAAATTCCATAATTTGTAACATGTCATTGTCTGGTCTGATCCGCTACAGAGGGGTGGAGAGTGATGCAATGCAGGGAAGAGAAAATGATGATGAAATGGGATTATGTCTCCTGGTATTAAGAACAGGTCCTTGAATTGGATTGACCTACAGTAGTTCCCGTTTCGAGGTGTTCTAGCCGATCAGCAGTATTTGACTGGTATTAAAGCTTCACTCTTTTCAAAAACAGCGTCAAGTACCCACAGACAGCTGCGTCATGTTTGTGTATGCACATACAGACGTGTGTGTGATAAATAGATTTTTTTTTTTCAGCTCTGTGGTGAAACAAAAGTACCTCAATGATACTCAATCCTTATTCTCACCCCATTGACTCGCCTTTTTCTCTTTAGCACAGTTCTGCTCTCACAGATATCGCACCACTCTCTTATTTTCTCACCCTCTCTAACCTATTCTCAGCCTCTCCCTCCCTCGCTTCTCTTCTCTCCTGCTGCCCTTCCTTCAGTCCCTCCCTCGCAAACTACTTGCTATTCAGTTCAGGGAGGCTGCAGGCAGCATTGCTCTAGCTCCCCACACTGCTGCTGCAGGACTAGACTTTTCTATCCTCTGCTTTCTCTCTCTCTCTCTCTCTCTCTCTCTCGCTCTTTCTTTCTGTCTGATAACCAGACATTTCCCCTCACTCCTCTTCTTATTCTCCTGAAACTATGCACCTAAAACCTTGGCTGTCCGCCTGACACACTTAATATTTTACCCTCCTCCCTCTCTTCATGCTTCTATTCTTAAACCCCTGCATCGCTCCGTGACACCCCATTGCGAGCAACTACGCATAGTGGTGTTTTTCGGAAGCGCATGTCAGGATCGGTAAATTAGCCAGCCCACAATTACCCATTACCCGTTTTTTTTTTTTTTTTTTTTTTTTTTTTTTTTTTTT
>CAEMYA010000464.1:2174942-2191904 GCA_903131615.1 Diplodus sargus | reverse complement strand
TTTTTGCTGTTGTTGTTTTTTTCTTTCTTTCTTTGATTTATGGATAGCCTTTTTTGAACTATTTAACTCCCATGATGACTTGGATCTCTGCCTTGAATTTGTTATCATGAAAGTGTCTTTTCAAGTAGGCCAACCATGTAAGAGTTCAACGTTTTCACACGTTGGGTATGTCTTCCAGGGATGCCTTGAGTTTTTTATGGGCTTCAGAGCCCTTGAACAGCCCTGTTATGTTCCAGTGCTGCTTCTCCGTGTAAACTCAGTCACTGACTATTTTTCGATTGTTTCGGGATATCTTAACTCCTACTATAAAAACAGAAATACGGAGGTTGACAGCATCCTAATGCCATTGTACTTGACTGTGACTAAGGTAGATGGATCATAAGTTCTTAATAATATCTGTATCCTACCTCTGTGTGTAAAGGCAGTCAGAACTTTCTAGAATTAGATTCTCTATGGGAATTTAATAACTTCCCTCAGGTTACTGCAGATTAATCCATTACAGTATTAAGTACTACGGCGTCTTCTCATTGGAGCGACTGACACAGGGTCACATTAAATGTTACTGCACCGTGGGCAGCTGTGGCTCTGGGGGTGCAGTGGGTCATCCACTAACTGGAGGGTCGGTGGTTTGATCGCCAAGTTCCAGCTGCATGTCATAGTATCCTTGGGCACGAAACTGAACCTTAAATTGTCCCCTATGGCTGTTCTATCGGTTTGTGAGAAGGGCTGCGCGTAATATTGTCCTGGGGTTTTCTGGTTAGAAAGTGCTGTATCGACACTTTGCATGCATATAAACAGAGATGTCTTGTCCTGTTTGTATGGAGACATCAGAAATAATTCTACAAAGGCTCCTTTGGGTAAACCAAGATCTGATCTCAGCCCTAGCAAAAGTCTGATGCTAACAGTATGTTAACATATGCAGAGAGGTCTGAGATGCGTACCATTGAAACCATCCCAGTTGAATTCTGAGTGGGGACCTTCACTGCATGTTGTCCTTGTTGGTTTCCCTCTGTGTTCCCTGTTCATTCACAACTGTCATCTTAATTAATGGCAAAAAATATGCCATACATCATTTAAAAGAAGCCCCAGCTCAGTCACCAGAATAAATGTTGGCAATGTACTTGTCTGAAAACCATGGATTTGTTGAAACGCGTTGTGACAATGCTGTGCTTATAGTCTGGGTAGGTTAAGGTACAAAAAACACATGGGCAGGGTTAGGAAAATATCATGTCTTGGCTCACCTGGCTCCGTTGCCAAAAACATAGATGGATAATGCCCCAACCTCATGTCAAAAATATCCAAGGGTTTACAATACTTTAAATACTAAACTATATGTGGAAATCGGTTTATTTATTTTTCTATGTTTCTAATGACTGAGGAATTAGTTTTTTTGTGTTACATCAATCTTCCAATTAACCGTGCATCCATACACACAGGGTGTTAATCCTTCATTCTGTGCTTACCCAATCCTAAACAAACTGCTCATTTCTGACTTACGATGTGCTTGATGATAAGCCATATGCTTCCTCTCATCCACAGCCTGCTTGACCACAGATGCTAATAGCCAGTGACAGGCCCCACAGTCTAAACATGAGCCAGTGTAATGAGAGGAGTAAGCAAACGGCATCAGCCATTAAACATAAGAGAGCTTGTGCCAGGAGGATCTCCGACTCCTCCTCAGGCAATGTCGTTCTCAGCTGCATTAACTCTAAGTTACAGGAGACTTCTAGCACAGTTAGAGAGACTATGGGCGACCATGTGAGAGGAGAAAAGAGATGAAGCCCTCGCATAAGCCACACATGGTGCTGACTGTCCCCAGGCTCCACACAGGAGTTCTGGATATTCATTCATTCCCCCTTCGCAGAATTTTAAAAGGGTGACCATGTGTACTCTGTGTGTGTGTGTGTGTGTGTGTGTGTGTGTGTGTGTGTGTGTGTGTGTGTGTGTGTGTGTGTGTGTGTGTGTGTGTGAACAATTCTCAATAACATTGCTTATACATGTGATTGCTAAATACTGTATATTGTTAAATGTTATTGGTAACATTGTTTTTCTTATGAACACCATGATAAAATGTACATTATTGATTAAATAATCAATGATTTGACAACTTTTACCAACATGCAATCCATATTGTTCAGTTAAGAACTCAATGATTTTTGATAATCCTGGTGAAAAAAGTTATTTTGTCTTTTTCATAATGAGATAGGGTAAGAATTATGAAGGACCATCCTCAAAATTGTAAATGATGTGAAGAATTTGTGGCACATAAAGGATAATAAGCTACATGTCCAAAGGACAAGGATTGAAGGCCACTGCCTGAGGTCATTATCACTTTCATGAAACCTCATTAATAAAGGAGAGTCTGGTGTCAGGAACATGCATGTCTTTAAAGACATCCCATAAACAATCGATACCTACGACACATGGCGGAAGAGAATAACATTTTATGCCCTTTGTGTTTCAGTTTAATTTCATCGTAAACAGCTGCACGAACAAAACAACTCATTTAAGACAGTCACAAATATAGCTGAAGCAAGCAGCCCTGGGAGGCAAGGTGTAAAAATAATGTCTTCAGTCAATGTCATCTAAAATCCTGTGTACAGTGCAATGCTGCTCACCAATCTACAGTGCCTGTAGCTCCAGCACACAAAGAAAGGTCAAGCTTTCATTTGTCCACACCCCTGCTACACACTTTGTTACCTGATCAGTTGTGTGATTGAAATTGTGGGAGGTGAAGGTGCAAAGATAATCCTCCAGTTATGAGTTATTATCTTCTGTGCACGTGATAAACTTGTATCCATCACTGACCACAAAGTTGTTTTACAAGCTGTGCAGCAGGTTGGAATTGAGTTTCATTTGTATAGTATCCGACTTCGAACATACATTCTACATTTTGGTTTCAAGTAACAAGACAATTCTACTTTTTATTAGACATCGCAGGTTGTACAACAAAATTAAAGCTGTCATTCCTTTATTCTATCTAGACATAGAGCCCATATGCAGATAGATACATTTTGAATTGAATAACGTAAAAATATATATTCATTATAGTCATTTACTTAATTTTGATCTTCTCTCTGAGAGTATGTCAGATGGACAGCTCAACAAATACTTCCCGTCATTAAAAAGCAAATACATTGTTAGCAGTCTCCATGTCTGCATGGGTTTCCTCCTGTTTTCTCCCTCATTCTGAAGATATGCAATTGAGTTGGAGATGCTTCATTGTCTATAGATGTGTATAGGAGTGTGAATGGTTGTCAGTCTGCATGTGTTAGCCTGTGATAGACTGGCAGTCTGTCCACACTGGCTGTACACCTGTATTTGAGCTTAGATGCACTCCATCCCTAAACAACCCCACACAGGATACGCAGATATAGATAAAAGATGACATATAACCCTAACCCTAACATATAATACACTTATTCTTTTAAATCATATTTTGTACACCTTTCATTCCTTTGAAATAACATTTAACAAGTCGGATTCAATGGGTATGAATGTGCTTCAAAACATACTCACATTGTATTGTAAACTCTATTTATGTGCTTATTTGCTTCAGCCTTGCATTGTGCCTGCACTGTATATCAATCAGTTTGCCAGGGGGATAAAATGGCTATAATGAGATTATGATATGGCATCTATTTCTGTATTTTGTTGACGCATCATCTAATTTTTAAAAAAATAACAAAGGAAAAATATTCTAATCTGAACCGCTCATCTGGAAGTATTTTTCTCAGCTGCAGGCATTTCAGTGTGTTTTCCTTCTCGGTATCCTGTAATCAAACTAGCTGATAGCCACTGCTGCATCTCTTTAAGTTCCACTTAATGAGAACAAGTCAAATTGGCCCATCAGCTGAGGGAGCACAACTTATCTTAATGAGGATCTAGCTACCCATTATCTCCTGGTAACCCGACCAACATGTTACCACCATTATCAACCCCCACCCCGGGCTTACACATACACAAACACTTTCTCACCCTCTCGTTATCAGCTCGCCTTCCCCTTTAAGCCCACTGCAGACAGTATAACCACATTGGACAGTAATTGTACCTCTCGCTCCTGCCTAATTGAATTGACAAGGAGCCGGAATTGATGTCATTTAACACATTGATCTTGGGAGACAATGAGACTGAATACCTCATGCCCCCTTTCCTCCCCCACCTGTCTTCTATTTTCTTCTCTCTGATTCATCTGCCCATTCCTTTGATTTGCCATGTTATTGCCTATGAATTACCAGATTCATTCCTCACTCCTTTCACCATTCATCGGTTTCAGTGTTGCCCTGCCTTTGTAATTCCTTCTCACCTTTGTTTCAAGGGTGGGACAGAGACATGGTGATATTAAAAAAATAATGAATGAGTCAATGCCGCCACCTTTTCTTTTCAGATACATACTGATCACAGAAATACTGATCACCTGCATTTTTATTAACTTTTTTCTTTCCAGATACGAAAGCTTCTGACATCCATTCACACATCGCTCACAAATATCATAAAAATTAACATAGACAACAGTCTCAAAGAAGCATAAACAAAAGCTGTTCCCCAGCCCTACCAAAAACATTTGACTACAAATGCATTTGAGACATTTATTTATTTGCCGTCTCTGCAATAGCACGTAAATTTGGGCCCTAGCTCTTATTTTACAGCTCATAATAACTGGAAAATGGAAAACCAACACACCTTATACCAAAGTGCCACAATCTTCTGATAGCATTGTGTGTCTTACTCCACCATTACAGGTTTGGAGATAAGAGATGCAGTGAAGCAGTTTGCGCTGTGGTGCACCACAGAGTTACATGACTTACTTTAGGGGGGCCTGAAAAAGCGAACACACTCAGGGCCCTCAGCCTTTCCACCAGCGTGCACCGTGCACCAGCCGTCTCCTGAGTGGGCAACAACTCTGCTGCTACTGCCCCGATTACCCCGCATGCTAGATTCTTATTTTCAGACAGTCTCTTCTCTCCAACTGAGAATGAATGAGTGCACACCAGGGGGTGGAAAATAATGGATGGGGACAGTTGGGAACATTGTCTGCAAAGCACCCCAGGGACTTGTGTTTACCAAAAAAAGCACATGCACATTTCATTATGTGGCAGTCAAAAACTAAACAATCAGTGCTGCTGTATGGGAGACAATTGATTCAACAGCCAACTGTGATGTCAAGCTTTTAATGGCTGCGAATTGGAGAGCACAATTGCTCATACACACACATGGGGAACACCTGGACGGAAATGGAGGGAAGTCAAATAGTTTCCCAGATAAACACTGTGGACACATAAATGCAATGATGTGACTCGGTTGGTCTCTCCCAGTCTGGTTCTCTCTCACACACACAAACATGCAGGCCAATACATCCACATATTAAGCCATAGTTTTGATCATGGCGGAATGAATATGAGACTGACACATTGACTAACCTATGACTCAGCATTGTAGACTGCCTTACGTATAATTTTTGTGATGGGGAAATCATGCGTAGTGATTTTAATTGGGTATTTTATGTTTTGCATGTTTGCGGGAAACCAAACATAAGCGAAACATTTGTCATTGCATGCTGAAGGAGTTTTACGAATCATTTCAAGCAGAAGAGGAGTTATACTATAGGGGAAGCATCTATTTTTATTTATAGACATACTGTAACTGTCAAAAGAATTCTGCATTGATTTTTACGATTACAAAATGAGCTCTGGCT
This sequence comes from Diplodus sargus, assembly GCA_903131615.1. Taxonomy (NCBI): domain Eukaryota; kingdom Metazoa; phylum Chordata; class Actinopteri; order Spariformes; family Sparidae; genus Diplodus; species Diplodus sargus. The sequence continues at coordinate 2,186,209 of CAEMYA010000464.1, read as the reverse complement.
TTTATAAGAAACTATTCTCTCCAGTAAGTACTGCTCTGTTGTCAATCAGAGCTCAGAATAACAGGTGCTGGGTTTTGTCCCCTTAGACTGACATCACTGTGCTGTTTTAATCTCCTTAACTCAGATTAAAGAGTACAGAGTTTTGAGAAAAAAAACTGCTGGGAGTTCTGATTCCAGAAAATGAAAAAAAAAAAAAAAAAAAAAAAAAAAAACACACACACACCCACACACACACACACATACTAATGTTGTTTATCAGTTTGTCTGATTATGGTATGAATAAGTAGAGGAGTTTATTGTGTCACCCTGAGCCTGGCCTTTTTTTTTTCTTCTCTCAGTTCAATTAAGGTAATAAGTTATACATAAAATCATATGAATATGTCAGAAGTGTCCTCAGACAGGTTCCAGTAAGCCCCTTTTTTATTTTTGGCAGTGAGCATCTTTAATCCCGTGCGTCCCTCTGGTGCCTTAATGACACATTAGGCTCTTTAGGCACTACAATGACTAATGATGTCATGTCCTCTGCTTTGGCATAGCAGAGTTTGTCTGTGTATGCACATCAAAGTGTGAGTGCTTGTATGAGAGCATGGAGTATAATGGAATGCCACTGAATGTTATCCTCATTACCTCTCCTCCCTCTATGTCAATCGAGAAACGGCTAAAAACTGTTTTTTTGCATGTTTCAGAGTACGGCTTGCAAATATAACAAGATCACACATACAGCACAGTAGACATATTTCGGGTCATGTCGGGTTGTCTTAGCTGGACTGAATCTCAGACATACTACTCACATTAGGAGGGCTAGTTTTCTTCCTTTCAGATTTCTACATTGCTCCATAAAAAAAAAGAAAAAAAAATGATTGCATCATGTGATTGCTATCAGAAGACGGAGTGACTAACTGTAGTATGAGCCTAGAGACAAATGGCTCACTCCTAGTGTTTAACATCCATATGAAAGAAAAGCCGTGCTAGATGAGCCTTGGCCAAGGGCAAGCCAGCAATACATTACACAGAGAAGTATGTGTTTTTATGGCTAAAGGCTCTTTTCATTTAGGAGCACTCTCGCATCCGTGACCTTACACATATGCAACTTCCCCACAGAACTTGCACATTGAGCTTGGACAGTGCCAAATTCGAACTGAAAAAATGTGCAAAAAATCTAATTTTAGGTGTAAAAAATAACTCTAAACCTCTGAGTGTCAGGTGGTCAGTGTCACCATGTTGTGGGCCTGAGTTTTTTTATTTTTATTTGTAGCCCTCTCTCTCTGCTGCTCTGTCTGTGTGATAGGAGGCATGTTCAGAACCGATGTGGAAACAGTAATTTTACAACCTGATCAAGGCATTGAAAGTGACAATCAATGTTAACCTGCGGGCAACTTTACAATGGGGTGGGCGTGTGATGGTGTATCATTTAGTTCTTTGTGACACATAGATATGAGCTGTTCTGTTCCACTCAATTATCAAAAGGGCAGTACAATACTGCAGCAACACAGAGATAAGCAGCCACATTTTGTGTCTCATTAAACAGGATAATGACTAAATAGCCCCTTTATTTAAAGCCCTGTTGTTATGGAGTTGGGGTCAGGCTGTCTAGAAGAAACCCTCATTCGGAACAAGCTTAGGTGGATGGGGATCTGTATCACTCGGTGTGTGTTCTGCAAAGGCCTGTGAGAATTTTTTTTATTTTTTTTCCTCATGGTATGCTGGGTTTAATGTCCAATGGTTGCCTGGCAACAGCACCATCATTGTGTCTGCTGGTGTTTGACAAAAGACCACTGTGTCCACCTGTTCATCATCTTGATGAACATTTTTTACCTGCAAAAGTTTTATAGGAGACATGCAATGTGTTTCATTTTTGTGTGTGTGTGTGTGTGTGTGTGTGTGTGTGTGTGTGTGTGTGTGTGTGTGTGTGTGTGTGTGTGTGTGTGTGTGTGTGAGAAACCCAAAGTCCACACCAACAGAAGCTTCTTCCTACCACAGAAAACATTGCTCCTGCACTGCCCTGTCTCTAGTCCCCGCTTTAATTCTATGATGCTGGGACATCACACTATGACACCACATAAAGTATTTGCATAATTTATGACTAGGAGTGGCTGGTTGGGCTACTAAGGATTAATCTTCGCACAGATGTTCTGTTGTTGTTAGCGCGCATCGCTCGAGTATGTCTGAACTGACTGATCAGAGCAGACTGGGTATTCGGGAGGGGGCATGTTTCAGATAGATGGGAAATGAAGTGCTGCAGCATATACAAAACAATGTGTTTTCTGAGCCTTAAAGCATGTAAACCTATTTTAGCAGTTACCCAAGATAAAATTATGAAACTGAAAATGAGCATAATATGTTTCCTTTCATTAACCCACGGCTTCGGTGGTATGTCAAAGTATCCTCAGACTAGACACTGAGCCATAATTGCTCCTGATGGCTGTTCCATTGTGTATGATGTGTTTTGGTGCTTTGGTCAGGGAGTGCTGTATCGCTGCTGATGAGCAGGTCAACACCTTGTGTGGCAGCGCCTGCCATCACCTCCGCCTCTGTATGAATTTCTCGGAGGCGGCAAGGGGGGAAATTTTGCTCCAGCGCTGATCCGCCTCTGGAGGTAGTATCAGGTGCGCATTATTGGCAAACTGAACCAGTGTGAATGGATAAGCCAGCTGCGCGTATCGAGGGTGCGTCAGTCGGACAGACCAATAACTACACAGGTCCTTCATTCAACTAAACAAAGAGAAATGTCCCACAAAGCAACGTTACTGGACCAAGCAAAAGTGACGGAGTAACTGTAACTGTCTTTGGTAATTTATATGAGGAAAAATATACCGCAGATATACATGGAGAAGCGCCTGTCCTCCTGTCTGTCCTCCTGCCCGTCCTACCGACTCTTCGTCACATTTCTGCCCGAAAAACAGTGTCTGTCACCGGCAAAAAACTTTAACTCACCAAGTGTTTGTGTTGGAAAAACATCACTGCGACTGTCAGCCCTCCAGACCAAGACTTCAGTGAGCTTTCCCGCAGAAAACAGCCTCCGTCCCCACGTGTGACAGAGTCAGACAGCATCCAGTTTACTGATGGCAATTATGTAATTATGTAATTTAGAGCGAGTAACGTAACTTTGTCACTTTCCAGGATGTTAGGTGGGTCAGGATCTCAATCACAACACATTATAACAGCATCCATATAATTTTAAACTATCCGCGGGTTTGGATTGACAGAGGGACACCGTGGAAAGACCTTGGAACACATGCTGATGTTATCACCGCGGCGTGTACCGTCATGCCTCCCCAGGAGCCACAGCGCCGGCTTTCTGTGTGAATTACACAGCGGTTCATCTCTAAGGCTGAGACACGTCGCTCTGTATGAATGACCAACAGCAGAGAATTGGCGAATCACTGCTGCGGCGATAATGTGGCGTCTCTGTGTGAAAGGGGCTTGTGTATGAATGTGTGCATGAATGTGTGAATGTGAGAAGTGTTCTAAAGGGTTTTGATAAATGCAAGTCCATTCATCATTCACCACCCACAAACAGCTTATTCAGTTTCAGTTTGTCAGTTGTAAAAATAAAATGACAGAATCATCATTCATTGACATTTGACTTCAGTGTTGATGGAAGGGAAGCCGTGTACAGTATGTAGCAAATTTACGGCATGTAGCACTTTTTATTGTTAGCTTCACAGTCACCTAAACTCATAAGCTGTGCCCTAAGCCCCACACCCCAATAGTGTTATCGCATATTCATTTTACTCTTACTTTACTCAGTTTGTTAGAAGTTAATAGTTTTTACCCAAGACATCAACATATACTGAACATAGTCCTATTAATTCATCCCCAAACATCCATTTCTATATATAGTAATCAATACACCCCAAACCTTTTTTATTCAGGGACCATTATACCCAGAGTGTCTGCACAGAATTTGGGGAACATCTTCTACCAAGCTATGGCAACCTGTTCAACATTATGCAATTACTGTATATGTCATAAACAGTGCTATTTAGCCACTTTCCACTGCCTAAGATCCACATGTATGCATTTTTCAGAGTACAGGATCATTTATATGAGTCCTGGAGCAGAAATTATTCACTCCAAGACACTGACAGTATCTTTCTAACCTTCAGGCCAAGCTTCCATCCAAAGTTTGATAGTAAAAGTGAAAATGTATAACTGGAGTTGTATAAATCAGCCCCACTCTTCTCCATGGTCTCTGAGAAAAAACAGTAGAGCTTGTAAAGTGGTAAATGGAGTGCCCAGGCAGCATAGCGGAAACTGGAGCCTCTGCCCTGGCCAGGCTTTTCAATGAACACAATTAGCAAAATTTCTATATGAAAGGCAGTAAGAGATGACGTCCTGGTAGCTGCCTTGGCGACTCCTACTGGTTGGTCTGGATGCATGTAAGCTGGAGAGTAGGGGAATCCGAATAGAGAGAAGCTCCGTGCTGCTCTGCCAGTGAAACTCCCCGCTGTCAGGTGAGAAGAAGCAGCTGGTGACTCCACGTGTACCAGGTGAAGCACATGGTAGTCAACACTCTCCTAAAGTCACCAGTAGGAGTTGGCAGTGACATGAAGTGCAGCACACAGGGGAATTGGCGACAAAGAAGTCGATACTTGCCAGATACGCTAGTTGCTAGGTACCAAACTGTTTGAGACATGTTTCCACTGACTTGGGTGTAATCATGGAACATCCCAGTACATGTCAACACAAGTAATGTGATGAAGTGTATTTTCATAATTGCCAGTTGACCCCAAATATACCCTATAAGCTTTGCCTTGGTCACTTTGCAGGAAAAGTACACTGTGAAATATATTGTGCAGTATTGGGAGTCAAACCAATACAATTGTAATAGCATGAACTTGAACTGGGTTAACATGGTATTCTTGTTTTTCTTTCACAGACTGGGAGGAAAGAGAAAGGTGACCCGTTGAACTCAGCTATTGACAAGATGACCAAAAAGACCAGGGATCTGCGCAGACAGGTGAGTACATGTTTCACACTACATCTCAATCTCAACCTTGTAAATACTGGATAAACCTTTTCTCAAAGAAGACTTTTTTATTTTTTATTTTAACGTCTCTGTTAAGGTTAGGGCTGACGGGATGACAGATTATCCTTTTTTTCTAAAACAGCAATGGCAAAAATTTCTCAAATGGGAGAAAGAAGTGTATTTGTTGGGGACTATTTTCAGTGTCAGATTGTTTTCATTAGTTCCATTGGTTGTGGAAACTATTGTGCCAGTGTTTACTTTAATTAGGGAACATGTCAGAGTGGAGTGGAACATTTTAGCACATCGATGTGTTAATGTTTTTGGACAACATAAAAGGTATATTGTACAGAGGAATGTGCTACAGTAAATCCGGCTTTGGCTGCAAAAGCAATACTTAGAATCTATTCACTGTTGGTTTGGGTTCATTCATGACATGCACTGACAACAGCATATGACTAAATGTATTTTTTAATGACCTCACTGAGTGCCAGAAGCACTGTATATAGATACACATCCCTATGTTAATTAACCCTAATTCACAGTAATTGTGAGATACAAGACCAGAACATGTCCTTGTCCCTGCCATCAGAGGTTAAATATTCAATACTTTATAGCAATCCCAGTACCACCATTGGCGAGACCATGGACAAGTCAGTAACTTGTAACTCAGTAACAGGTTGAAAATACAAAGAAATACACATTCTGTATGTGCAACCACTGCAAGAAAGGTAAAGTATTTGGAGCACATACAGGAAAGTCATAACGAAATCATCTAAGACTTAAACTCTTTCATAAACAATCAGGACATCAGTTACAGTCCTTGAATACATATACACAACCATGTTCTTTCATTCAAACCAAGGTTTTTTTTTTATTTATTTATTTTCTGCGGAAGAGGTAGTCAAGCAAAATTGACAATAGCAACTACCTGCACAGAGTAGCTGCACTTGCGTCCTCTCTGACCTATTAAGACCAGGGATCATTACAGATGGGGAGCTATATCTCCCCCTCCCACTGGGAATTTGGTGGGGCTGCCTGACAGACTGCCAGGCAGTACTCACTCTGACAGGATGTTCTATTGACTCAGGGGTTGGCTTGACAGAATAGGCGGTCTGTTTGAGCTTTGAGTTTGGATGGGAGGGCAAATTCACAGCTCACATGAAGGCATTGCATAGAGATGCGATACTGTAATTATGTCAAAACGTTTTGAATTTAGCGAGTCAGTGGCACCGTGTAGAGACACAAGCCCTTCCTGAAGGGAGGAGCACAATTGTGCGTTTGAGCTTTTCAGTCTGTGGCGTCTCCATTGTGAAAAGGAGGGATCAAATATTAGAGCAGACAAGCACAATTGATAGACAGCGTTTGTGTAATGAGAGCAGGTAAGACTGAACAAGCTTTGTGACAACACCGCCAGAGAAATGTGGCATTGTTTTTTTTTCTTTCATCCTGTTGTTTATACATACGAGACAATGCTAAGCTGTCTGTTATCCAGGGCAAATTCAGTAGATGTCAAGCATGTCTTTCCTACCCCTGTTTTGTTTTCTTAGTAAATGTAAATTTCGACAACGCTACCCAGCCTAATGGAGACAACGCCGGGTAGCATAACTATGCAACATTTTGCATTATACAAGCATTAAAAGAATGTTTGATTGCATACTCGAAAATAAAAGTATATTTTCTAAACAAACAAGATAACTCGAGGATGTGCAAGAAAATGTTGAGCCAACCTTCATGAATCTAAAAGCCTGGCAACATGGTGTTATTCCTGTCTCCATTCACAATGATTACATGTTTGCTCTTTATTTACAATACATACTAATCATCTGTATCTCCCGAAGACAGACTTTCAATCATAGCTGAAGTGTCTCTTCAGAACCATGCTCCTTCAGTCATTATTTTATCATCTTGATGAGATTTACACACTAGCCTTTGGATAGTTATGTTTTTTGCAATTTTCCTTCATGTATGTGCACTAAGACACAAACACACGCAGACACACACACACACACTGAAATTAACATACAGTATGTTCTCACCAGCTAAAAACAATATTAAAAACTCTATATGCATTTTTTTATTACCCAACAACATTGCATTGAGACAACAAGCTGCTTTATAACAAGACCTTGCCTTTGCCCACAACTTCATCTCCATAAGTCAGTGCCCCTTATGCCTTACCAGCCTTTTCGCAGCAGGTGGCTCTCTGCTTTCCTGCTGTACATCTGGTGCTGGCAGCAGCAGGGCCTCTTCCATGCTGACCCTCTGAGCCAAGAGGTAGCCAGTAATGATGACAGCAGTGATCATTTCCCTGCTATCCAACTATCCATTGTTATTTTAATCATGATAAATACTAAGAATGTGTTATATATTGTGCCTTTCAACACAACATCTAATTATTAACAAATTAAGTCAAAGTAGGACGTACATTAGGCAATATTTTGGAGCCATAACCATAACTAATATGACCGGAATTAGGATTGAAAATATGGCCACCTCTGGTCTCAAGGCTCGGTGTAGACTCTGACTGTAATGGAAATCTTGAGAGCTTTTTAACTTGGGATCGAACAAGTGATTCAGTTGTCTTACACAGAGGTATTTATTGAAGCTCAATTGAGGAGAATAGAGTTGTACATCATAAGAAAATCACTCTGGATAATGCCACACAATTCCAAAGGACATGAGTACTTGACCCACGAGACATACTAAATCTCCGAATGAGTTTACTCCTCACTCATGTACAAATCGATATGTAGTAGTATTCTACTATGTAGTAGTCTAAACAAAAAAGTTTATCCTTATTGTAGTTACTGTAAGTCATGTTGTTTGATTCTCAGGTCCCATGTAGAGCTCTCTAAAAGGAGGGAGTGTCTGTAAGAGTACGAGGTAAAGCAAAACTTATCAGTGGCCTTGGTTGCCCTCAGATACGGAGGCAGCCTTAACAGGACAGCTGCCCCAACTGTTAAACCTTTGGAGACACAGAATGGGGGACAGGCCATGGCCTGCTGTTTTGCTAAAGCGACCTCCTGTTCTTTCAATTTATTAAAAACTTTGAGAAAGCAAAATAAATGTTTCAAAACAATGAGGAACTTAAAATTGATACGTGTGAGTAAGTAAAATTGCAAGGTCAGATTAGAAATATTGCAAGACAGTTACAGAAACTAAAACCGACTTCTTAAAATGATTGAGAAATATGGCACTGACAATTACTTCAAGTGCTGTCATGAGATCGAGAGCAAAGCTTTCACCTCAGTTACAGCATGCTGCTTTTTTGCTGATTTTCATGGCAAGAGATTTCTGATTTTCTGTATTTCATTATCTTTTACACTGCTGAAGCAGGCAAAATGTTATTTGTATGGCTTCTTGAATTGTATCACAAATGAATTAAAGGCAACTGATGAAATGAGGGTGGAATAAAAGTGTTCAATAATTGGGATATACTAATGTAAGGCAGTTATACTGTAAAGACCCACTGAGGCAATGTGATTGTGATTTTGGGCTATATAAATAAAATTTATTTGATTTGATTTGAGTTATATTGTACCAACTATAAACTTTGGAAGTCCCACATTCCTCAACCGTAAATCCACATAATTTACTTAAACTAACCCGCGCAAACATTTTCTACGGATATAATAATGATTGTCCTGAAAAAAAAAAAAAGATCACACAATTTCACACAGGGCTCCACCGTGCAGCTATTTTGTACACAAATACATCTAAAAGTATGTGAAGTGTGACTAAACACTTTTTCATTGGTGGTACTGGTGTTGAGAAATTAAGATGGGGAATTGAGATTGTCATAATTTCTTGTTCTTTCTTGTTGAATTTATTTGCACCTTTATCCATGTTTACAATAATTTACAATAATATGTAATGCAATTAAATTGAACCAAAATGGATCATGAGTTCCCCCCTAAATTATGTGCTGTGCACTTAGGTGAAAAAGTTCGGTGTACCAGTTCAACCACTGTTTGGTGTGCCGTGAGATGAGTGGTTTTGCCTGCATAGTGAAGCACACATACCTATAGAACTTGGATAATGCTTTGTCACTGATTCAGCTCACCAAGTCCACTTGGTTGAAAGAAATGACAATAGCACGAGTGAATGCAAATGTAATTAAAATTCAACATGAAATCAACTGAGCTTTAACCTTATTGTCCGATAAGAAACGTTCTATGCCAAATGAGGTGCCTTACCAGATCACAGAAATAAAATGTCGAGACGAGATAATGAGGGATCCAGCGTTCTGTAGCTCTGTAATTAGCCCAACAATTCAAGCTTGAAAACAAGCAATCCAATATGGAAGTTGTTTAGGAAAGTGGTCATCTTTAAAGTTAAACTTATTCATTGAAAAGTCATGATTTTTCTTCTGTAATTCTTAATATTATAATGTTCTGTTTCAGACTATAAAATGTATCTTCAACAACAATTATCATTCTTGAGCCTGAAAAACACAACAACCTGAAAATGCCTCCGTTGCAACAAACTTTACACCCTTCCATGAATCAAAACAGATTTATCCCTTAACTTGTTCTGTACTTAAATCATGAATTGTGGTTAATGAATAAACACATTAAAAGAAAAGTTAATGCATTTAAATATTTGACTATGCTTACTTAATGCAGTAGATGGGGGGCCCTTTTTCACTTAATAGTAACTGACATCTTATCTATAGCTTGTGCTCATGTGATTATCTTGAAAGTCTTAGACTGGGACAGATGCATAGGCCATCATTCACTTCAACTTTACTGTCAATAAAAGTTGCTATTAGGGGAATCTTTGAAACACAGAAAGCAGTGTTTGTTTAGATGAGGACCCTTGGAGAAGAGGCTCAGTCAGCCTCTCCGACAGACAAGAACATCAAGCAGTTTGTTCAGTTTCATAATAACAGAACAGGTGAAACATGTGCTCTTACTCAGCAGATATAATACCTTCATTCACAAAAAAAGAGATATATTACATCTTTAGTTGCCGTTTGAAATGAGAACACTTTAGCCTTTGGCCCTTTTTGAGAGCAGGCATTGATGAAGAACAAGCACTACAACAATGTCAGGTATCACAGCTTGTATTTTTATTTAGCATGTACTCAACAACGAAGAAGTCTGTTTTACTAGCAACAGAAAGATGGACATGAAGGGCAGACAGTACTTAGCATGATTGTTGAGGATTTGAATATATTTCCTTCTTTAATTAGCATTCAAAAGGTAACCAACCTGACAAAGTTGTTGGAAATGAGCCATGTGTTCTACCCACCCTGTCATCCTGCATGTAATGAATGCATCTGTCAAGTCATCTCTCTGGGCCCTATTTTGACTGATGGCTGATTCCAGGATTCCCTATAGCACAACTGCTTCACATATTTATTTATTTTTCTCTCTTTCCCTGCCTCTCTCTGCTTTGGGATGTTGAAATCATTTCCATCCCTGCCATTAGTTTGTTGATTAGTGCAGCTGTTTTTAATTGTTGAGGGTTATCGTGTAAAGGAGGAACAGCTGCCACAAATCTTGTCAGCTGTAACTCTTTGTTTGGACTAACAATCTGAGAATCCGTTCGCTCTTTTCCTGCAAAAATGTTTTGAGGCTACGCATTAAAGTTTCATTAGCTATATTTGTGCAAATTCCCTGTCAGCTCAGGCGCTGGAAAATACACATCTACTTTAGCAGGCATCATGTGTTGATTAGTTATGTTTTTTATAAAATAAACACCAATAATAAAAAAAATAAATAAAAAAGATGACTACATGACAACTTGTGCAAGAAAGGAATCACTTGTGAATTGAATCCCACAGAACATTATTACCCAACTCTGCAGTTCCCTTAGCTCAATGGAGAGTTTCAGCTCATTGTTTTGATTTTACAACCCGCAACTTTTTCTGCCAGTTTACTCATACAGTGCTGCTCTCATCCACATAAATTCCGGATGCAGCAGGTTGTTGTTTAGATGCATTCTGTGAGTATGCTACCTGCGAGCAGCAGACAATTGAAAGGGAAAGTTTGCTGGTTAGCAAGCAGCTTGCAAGAGATTTTCCTCGGTAGGTGTTACAGACAAAAAACAAAGCTAAAGCGAGAGTGAATATCGAGTTTATATTTGCCAGGTAGCCAGAGACATGACTCCAAATGAAAGTAAATGTTGCTCTCTGTCTGTTTTTTGTTTAAATAGGCAACTCTTTACCAGCAAGTTTGCCATATTAACTTTATAATGTGATAATATGTCAGTGTTGTCTTTACAGTCAGTGCGTGTTTGGACATGAAATCAGATGTTTGCCGTGGCAGTTGGCCTGCTGTTGCTAGGATGT
>CAEMYA010000464.1:2148027-2174688 GCA_903131615.1 Diplodus sargus | reverse complement strand
ATGACGTCATCCATAGCAACAGAGAGTTACTCCTAGTTTAGGAGTTCACTGTTTTCATAACTAAAAGTAGGTCTCAGCGGCTTTGTGAATTACTTTTAAGAAACAACTCCTACATAAAAACTTTTAGTCCGATTTAGGAGTACTCCTAACGTTAAGATAAAAGTCTTTGTGAATATGGGCCCAGATTTCCAGGGCAGGTTACATGTGCCCAGTTCGTTAGTGAGATGGAGCAGCAACACTTTTCCTAAAGGCTTGGTGTCATCGGTGTTAAATGTTCTAACATTCCCTGACTTCTGTACTGAGCGAAGCATGGATTCCAGGGTTCTGCCTCTATGTTTATTTACTGCATGTCACCACACACAACTACAGGCACATATTTTAAATACAATGGGGAATCTTTATGTAATGGAAAACAGATAATTGTTGTATTATATCTGAAAACCAAAAATCTATAACTGACTACAACTGAATAAGTTCAGTCAGTTCAATACAACATGAAAGGGTTCACTCAGTTGCATGGTTTCATCATGTTATCAGAATGTTAAAAACCAAACAAAAACAAAAACAAAAACGTGGTAGATGCAGGTGATGCAGGGCTACTTTTTGCCATGAGCAAAAGCTGCAAATACAATTCTCCTTCAGGAACACGAACACTTCAATGTGTCAGCACGTTTATGCACCCTCTCCTAGTTTCTAAAACTGTATTCCCCCAGCTTGTGTTTTATTTTGCGGGCAACATTATATGAAGGCTCTGAGATGAGGTGTCTAATGTGTTTGTCCTTAGATTGTTGATAATCATTCAGTCCCCATATCCCCCTTTCATTCCCCCACTCTCCTCTCACTAATCGTCTGCCCATGCTCCCTGATAGATATCATATATGAGAGCTATTACTTAATTTTTGATTTGCTCAGGCTGTTTCCCCTCAGCTGTGACTCCAGCCGTTTATGGTGTGATTGCTCTTGACATTTTAATAAGAAACTTTCCTGTGCTGACCCTAAGGTACCCGGCACTATGTGTTCTGAATCACAAGTGAAATGTAAGAGAAATGGAAATTCAACTGTAAACATTCAGAAAGACAGTGCAGTGTGCCCTTTTCAGATCAGATTCATGGTATCTATCCTTGGCATGGGTTAAGACTCTACTTTATTGTAAACAACCCAAGCTGACAGAGTTTGCCTCTCAAATTCATGTGTTTACACATGATTATTCCGTCGGTATTTTTTCACTCCTTGAACATGAATATATGTATTTGTTTTTGAGTTATGAACTGAACACAGGGGGTGTTCACAACAGTTTCCCTCATGCGTGTATTTTTGTGACAGAGCAGGTGTTTAATCACGCAAAATTCAAACATTCTCCCCACTGAAAAGCAAATTTGCCAAATTAATGATTATCTCATTTTTGAAGAAACACAGACATCCCACTCATCGGTGAGCAACACACATATGTGTCTGTCAGGTTTTGTTAAGCATATGCATCTTTCTGATTATGTCACAGAGCTTCTTGTTTGTCACTTCATTATCAGGTGGCTTACGCCGCTCTCTCCTCTTTCTCATCTTTGGATAGCAAGAGTAGACCCGTGAAGGCTAATTACACAATTTTTCAAATTATCAGAATTCTGGGATTGAAAAGTCATTAACAGCAACCATTTTAACACAATCACTCAACTTTAGAGTCCTAGTTTTTAATTTTTTTGTTTTTTTGTTTTTTGTTTTTAATTGAAACACAAGCTTCCATTAAGGAACTTAACCGCGTAAACATCAATTTGTTATTTCATTCACTCACATTGAACCAGAATCATTCAAAAAGGTTTCAGTAATACTGCTTAAAATGTAGGGTGCAATGTGACTCTGATTGTGTTTATTATTGATCATCACAATACAGCACATAAGGACACACAAACATATCATTCCAAAACTACGGACATTAATATTCTGTCACAACAGCCTCCAATCTTCAAGGGAAGCTTTCCACAAGATCTTGGAACCTGACTGCAGGGATTTATCCCATTTAGCCACAGGAGCAGAAGTCAGCTCGAGCACTGACGTTTGGCGATAAGGTCTGGCTCTCAGTTGTCCTTCCAATTCATCCTTGGTGTCGGGTGGTATCGAGGTCACAGCTACGTCCAGGCAAATTCATTAAAAAAAAACATTTCATTATGGACCACATGTGCAGAAGTTCAGTTTTGACCTTGGTAGAGGGAGCTTTCAACAGCTTCTCATGGGCTTTACTCATGTGCTTGTCGCCCCTGCTATGTTGTGACATAGGATGGTGCTCCCAAAAATTGTTGACACACAGTCAGAGGTGTACTAATATCTTGAATATCAGCCCAAACATGTCCATGTAACCATATAATGAATCTTTATCTTTCACAGTCACAACAGCTGTCTGGACTAACTGATGTTTCACTCCCAACACATCCCCTCAGCCAACATGCTCCCAGCTAGCACGCTAATAGCATCCTGGTGGAATAAAATCTATCTATGTATGTCTGAAAATGAAATGCCCATAACGCCCGTAATCTAGAATATGAATATGGAAAACAAAATCCCTTGCATTTGGAGCTTGAAACCACCATGGCACTGCATGACAAGGGAGACAAATAGTAGCCCCACTAACTTATAATGGGCGGAGCTTTTGCTATCTGTTGGAATTCCAGGTCTATTTGCTTTAAGTGTTAGTGAAATACAGAGGGAGTGTTAGAGGAGAGACGGTGGGGGGTGGAGCATGGAGGGAGGTGAGATCTGAAAGATTGAAGATGGATTTCTGTGGGAGTGGTGTGTGGGCATTAGAATGCTGATGGTGCAGGAGAGACTGCGACTTGGGAAATCACTCGTCTGTATCATTTCTTCACTCAAACCCACCGTCAGAATCAGTTTCGCTGTTGGGCATTCATGAGTATCCTGAGGCCGAGCACTCTCTTACACATATTCTATGCATATGCACCTGTATATGCCATCAACCAGTGATCGCTCTTCAGTACCAACAAAAACGTCTTGCAGCCTACAGGAATATTTCTACCCAATAGTTGTTCAGACATGTTTTCCACACTTAGATCAGTCCCTTCATTTGTTCTTTTAGATTTATAAAAGCTCATCACCACCAGACTTGTTTTATTTTTATATTGTATCAGGATACTTTGGACGGACAGAGGACCGCTTTATGACTCGGTTGGCTTTCCAAGTGACTTGCATCACAAGTGAAAATTGATAGAATTACACATTTATTGCAATTATTGCATCTTGATCCTAATATTTTTTTTGATGTAGCATAAATCTTACAATTATACATAAATACATGTATTTGCAGCCCTAGTCTGTATTAATCTATGTGACATATAAAATAAGCCTTCCACTGGCATATGAATGCATTGTTGCAACATACTAATACTGAATGTTTAAGAAACTAATGCACTATACCTTTCTGTGTTATACAAAATGAAAACAGTGGCACTGCATTCCTGTTCCAAGATCAAACCTTTTATATGAACAATTTCCCGATGTCATTATTTCTTACGATTCCTCTTTAGTAGGTATTTTTTTTACCTCTTATTGTGTACTTTGTCACTTTCACAGGGCGGTCACACCACAGTCAGAACTTGGTCAGAACTAGTATTAATTTATGACACAGTGATGGCAAGGAAATTAATTTTCAAAATGCAGCTCAACATCCCCCCCCCCCCCAATCACTTTACGCTGCAATAAAAACAGTGGTGAGGTAATGACAGTAAGGCCTACCAACTTCAGGTTTACCTTATAGTGTATTCTTGTAGTGTATTCTGCCACACCTTCAGTGCTGTTGCAGTTAGTGCTGCAGCAGCACTAACATACTGTGAAGATAGTTCGGGCAGTGCAAGATTTTTATCGGCCCTGATTCCTCACCCTTGCCACCAGGTGACAGGATAGCAAGGTTACACAATTGCAGTGATGTAAGTCTGTTCTCAGTTGAGTGAAAAAAGATGCTGTATTCACAATTCAAAGTGCCAAAGTGTATCAGCCTTTCAGAAAAGCATTCAGACATTTTGGTCTTGTTTTGCATCTCAGTACACATCACATCAGTGATCCGGGATTATGGCGTTCTGAATAAAGGAGTGCTTGCAGAGAGTGTGGGCTTCAGGTTGTTTACAGCATTTGCAGACCTATCATGTCCACTAGATTGGCCAAATCTAGTCTGTTTCCAGAGGCAATAGTGATGGATTATCTGCCCCTAGGATGGCATAATTCACCATTGTTCTCCTCCACTCTTTGGACTGGCAATTAAGTTTGTAATTGCTGCAGGTGATTTAAGTGCAAGTGACGGACTTACATACGACCTTTCTGTTGGTTAAATGATTTTTCTCTGTCAGTCACAGTTCTTCTTTGCCACAGTCTTCTGGAGCCTCTCTCGTGCTGCTTAAACATTTATAATTCAAGAATATGGTCACAGTGTTTTCTTAGCATCTAATTACAGACAAAGGCTTGAAAACTCAAACAAAAGTCCGTCATCCATGTTGTTAATGAAGTACTTTTCATTTTAATACCATCATTGTTATGTATGGAGAAATGATAACTAAACCAGCCAGATGAGATTCCTGTCTGTTCACATACTCATGGGTGATGTGCATACATTTTATGCTCTTTTAGTTTGCATAAAACTTAATTACGTTTGATACGGAATTTGCAATGCATATGATGTTGACGTGTTGAATAAATTCTGATAAAGGGGGGTGAATAATGAACTTGTTCTGGTGGCACAGCTTTTATTCCATTTTGCAGTTTTTGTTATGTGTCCATTACAATTACAATAGCGCAACACAATAAAGGTTAGGTCTTACTTTGAAATGTAGGCAGATACTGATTACAAGTTACATGGCAGTTTTTGTAGTTAGGAATGTAATCCATCGCATTCCAAAATAATGTAATGTGACCAGGATATGTTTTTATATATATATATATATATATATATATATATATATAGAGAGAGAGAGAGAGAGAGAGAGAGAGAGACAATTTAACAATAATGTTTCAAATGTAGTCTGGTCTGATTATATATACTTATATGTTGTGATGTGATTATTTTTTCAGTGGCATGTTTTACTATCCAACCATGAACTCAACGATTACGTATTAAAAAGTTAATTCAATGTGTTAATATTACTGTTTAGGGCTGGGTTTCCATTATCCAGTAATTACCGGACTTTGACTGGTAAAATCTGCCGAAGTCCGGTATTTTTTAACCCCACCGGTCAAAATGTCCGGTGAAAATATTCCCTCCAAGCACAATTGAATGTTATTTACAAGTGAGGATAAGTCAGCTGCAGCTACAGCCTCACTCATTGATGCCACTTGTGCACAACGAGACGCTAGCGCTGTAAGAACTGTAGGGGTGTTCCAACAAGGGAACCTCACGATTCGATTCGATTACGATTATGGGAGCTTCGATTCTTCGATTCTTCGATTATAACAATTGTCGATTCGATTCGATTATTGGTGCCACGATTCTGCGATTATTGCTATTTTTAATGCTTTTTTCCATACAAGATTGATTTTGTCTTCATCTGTGGCTAAATTTGTAAATAAATAGCCTATCAATTAACTCAAAAAGCTGCCATAGGGAACAAAAGTGCATTCTTTGAAATTGAATAATTCAACTTATTCAGTCTGGATTATGGATAGGATAACTTAACAAAAAAGCGGCCATATTCCAAGGGAACAAATTGCATTCTTCTGAACAAAAGTGCATAATTCAACTGAACTCATGGATTAAAGCAAAAAAAAATCTTTTGACTGAAATGTTTTTTCGAGCTGTGGCCAAGTCATATTCCCAATTTGCCATTTGTGAAACATGTTACAGGGCAAGTTACTTGACACGTGCTAAAAAAATAAGATAAGATTTACAGCTTCACCCCACACCATGTTCCCTAATGCAGACATCAAGTTTAAGTATTTGACCAACAGTGTTTTACAGGAGGATGATCTGAACAGCTGTTCTATTCACACTTAAAATGTTTTTTGTCTTTTCAATGTAATTTTCAATCTAGGAAATCAAGCTGTGCCTTTTTTTTGCCAAGCTTTTACTCTTTCAAATAATCAACCATCTACAGAACTTTTCAGCATTTTTCTACGTCTTCTCATCATCATTATCATTAATTATTATTAATAATGATACTGTTAAAGTGAGCCTCTTATCGTTTAACAGAAAAATACGTCATACAAACAGCAACCTTGGCAGTCTTGTCAGTCTGATGGCGAGTTATCACCTTTCTGTCATCATTAACATACTCTTAGTAATCAAAGAAGCTCTTGTTCTATATGTTATAATACAAAATTTCTGTAATGATCTACAATCAGGCAACATTTATGATTTTGTACAGTCAAACTAACCAAAAACTTGTAATTGATCGTCATTATAAAATTTCAGGGTGTTCCTGTAACCATGGTAACTCACGGTGTCAGAGGGGAAGGAGAGACGCTGAATGACGCTTACACAGATACACTGCAGACAAAGTCCAGACTATAGTTGTTATTTCACACATGTAGCACACAACAGGAGACTCTCAGTGTCAGACGAGTTCTCAGGTGTTGACTAAACTCAATTGGTAAGGTAGCAGCGTGACGAGTCCTTGCTAGCTAAGCAGCTAAACTTTAGCGCCACTCTGTGTTTAGATCCCACCCTGTGTGAGTCACTACACTGTCATTGGTAAAGGTGCATCTACGGTGATAGCGATACCATTGGCTGTAGAGTGTTACAATTTGTCAATTGAAGCTCAGCGCAAATTCATGCAGGACACGGAAGTCATAAGCCCCAGCTGTGGTCAGCTGACAGCCAGCTGACCTGATCAGCTCTAGTCTCCGACCAACCACAGTCACTCTTCCAAATTAGGCGGTCCATTTAAACCCAAGCCGTCATTCACTGATCTCTCCTTCAACACTGCTGCACGCACATTGCCGCTACTGGCAAGCTTGCCACCACCACCCCAGCCTCCACCTGCTTATTCTGAGTCTAAAACGGCTCAACCTATCTAGTTGCTACGCCTCTACTCCTGCGTGGGGTATGCATTGCGCTCACCAGATTGACCTAGCATGCTGCTTGTCAAATCCGGGGAGCTCCTTGAGCGGAGCCTTCAGCGCCAAGCCTAACTGTATATCATTTGTCGCAATAAATGATTTAAGCAAATGACGAGAGTGTTCCTGAATGAATAAAGATCAGCCAACACTTGCTCTCCTCCGATCTACAATGATCTCAGACGGAGAACTTTAATCCATGTGAACTTATTCAGTCTGGAGGTTCCAGTTACATGTTTTTTGTTCCGGTCTTACAGCAAAGCATCGGCGTTAATTAATCGATGCCGAATCGTCACGTGAGGCATCGCGATGCATCGCCACATCGATGAATTGCACCCACCTCTAAATAACAGCGCTCCGTGGTTATGGAGGCTTGAACTTCTCTACAGCCTGCAGAGTTCTCATCAGAGATTTCAGCGAAATCTATCCCGAGTGGGCTAAACTGGCCTGTGTGAGCCCCGTCTCCAGTGTGCCAGCGAGAGGTTTCTCTCTGCAGAACCGCTTCAAAACAGCACAGCGAAGTCGCCTGAGGGAGAACAAGGTGACAAGCCTGATGCGCATTGCAAGTTGCGGAGAGACACTGCACTCTTTTGCTTTTAATTCAGCTGCTGCACACTTTCCAGCAAAAATGCGTAAAAAGTAAAAAAAAAACTCAAACTAAAAAAAATTGATACAGCTGATAGGTATTTGACCGGAATTTCAAACATTCGTGCGGTAAATTGAAAACCTTTAAAAACCTGCCGGTCACGTTGTGGACAATTTTTTCTAGCGGAAAACCTGGTTTCGGGTATAATCATCAAATTACACTAAAACTCATACTACTAATTTAAACAAATTCATTATCATACTGATGGACTATGAGACGGAAGGTTGCCTCAAAACAAATGGATGGTGGGCGTGCATGTGTGGGAATCACATTAGATTTCCCTGCAGTGTGTCCTTGCCTGTGTTGGTTTTGGTCTCATGTGACCTACTCCCTCTTTGTATAAGAGAAAGAACTTGTGATGAGGTTTCTGTGCTTTTCCCTCTGGCATCTCATCAGATATCTCAGTGAGTAGCATCAGGGTCCGTTTACTGTCTTATAAAACAACCAGTCCCCTGCCAGTTTGATACAAAACGATTCCATAAACAAAGATATAAGTCGCTAAGACTGCCCTAGTAAAAGGCCTTATGGGAAAAATGACACCTTACAAGCAATTTACGCTCCTGCCCATTGAGAGTTCAACTCCTGTTTTTCACTCTCCCTCTTGCTTTGCTTCTGCCTCTGTCCTTCCACCCCCAATTTGTTGCTACATCATATTCATTACAATGCTAACTGATATGTAATCATTGCCAAAAGTGATACGGTGAAGTTATCTGCAATATTATTAATAATGTGACCTCTTCCCCATCTCTCCCTCTGTATTCTAGTTGAGAAAGGCAGTGATGGACCACATCTCAGACTCTTTCCTGGAGACCAACGTCCCTCTGCTGGTGCTCATTGAAGCGGCAAAGAGTGGAAATGAGAAGGAGGTCAAGGAGTACGCCCAGGTGTTCCGTGAACATGCTAACAAGCTGGTGGAGGTCAGTCATGAATTATGCATGAGGATCCATACATATACATACGTATGCCTATTCTTTCTCACCTGTTCAGAGATTAAAGAGAATCTGCAAGTTTTGTGTAAACATATGAGCGATGCAGGTCAGGTCACCATAACGGTGCCTCAAGTAAAGTTCGACCAATACACAGAGGTATGATCTCACGATAAAAACGTTTCTTATAAAATAGGAAGAAAAAAGTTCATGTCTGAAGCCCAAAAACACATATTATAAATGGACTATTTGAGAAACTGCAACACAGAACACATTCACAGTCATGACAAACACACTGTATACTAGATATGTAACAATATATAAACTTTATATAACTTGAACCTTTTCAGACAAGCACACAGAGGCACATTACCTCTAGATTCTGCACCGACCTTGTAAGCTTACTCTTGCTTTCACTGGTTAAATGCCATACACATAGCTTTTTCTCCAACACAGTGGGGAAATGTTAATAAATGATTTGCAATGTGGCCATGTAGCATAATCGAGGTACAGCACATCACACTTCTAAGCATGCTCATCCTCTGAGCTGTCTGTGCACATATTTGTGGCTGAAATCGCCTTCCAAGCCACAACTTGAAGCTTCAATCACCAGTGACTCTGGCAAGCAGCTTGTTGTGCAAAGCCCAACCGCTTTGAGCAATGTTACTGCTTGCACCTGAAAAGTAGACTTGTTTCTTTTTTCTTTCTTTTGTTTCCTTTTGAGTTTCATTGTGGTGATGCAAAAAGGCAATCGCAGCTCAACCTCACAAATAAGTGTTGTTTAGACAGTCCTGGATAAGAGATGGATGTAAGAATGTGATGTCACAAAAAAAATGTAAGCAAATGCGCACCTGCCTGCCACTGCACCACCTATCTAAAGATAAAAAAAAATAAATAAAAAAATAAAAAAATTGATTATCACAGCAACTGTAAATAAAGCTTTTTGCTGTTTTTTTCGTACTCTATGTACTCATATATAGCGGTGGATAGTTATTGTTTAACTGTGTGAGACTACAGGCATAAATGGTATGTTTATACACAGATCTACTGTTGTCTTTTTTGCCTCGGTTTGCAGCAAATAGTCATACAGTTATGCAATGCAGAAGTCTTACTCCCACTTTGAATGCAAATGTAATCTAAAAGAATATAACACAGTCCCTCAGACAATATTGAGAGACTCCTGCAGCAAGATTTAGATACAGGGCTTGAAGACCTCCGGCACGGTGCCGGAAATCCGGCGTAGCAATATTTCGGTTTTTTTTATTAAAAAAGCAAACAAACTGTAGCCAGTCGTTTAAAGTGATTGTTCCAACTACCAATGGTACTCAAGGTAAGCAAGGACTTCTAGCCAATCAGAGCAGAGTAGGGCGGGCCTTAAGTTTTCAGGCACCTGGACAACATAGCCAGAGAGATTGATGTAACATCAGCCCAGAGGCCCTGCACACTTTTCATTCAGACAAACTAATGCGACTGCTACAGTTGTTAGATTTAATCAATGAGACCAACATTAATCTCCTAAAAAGAATTTAACCAGCCAGCGGTAAACCTCTAAAAGCGTGTGGATAAGTTACTTGGCTCGTTTTCTCCCCCGGGATGGCGACGGAGGTTGGCCCCGGGCGATGAGATAAGTAGCCCGGCGCTGCTGCCGCTGTGACAGCCGTTGCCCTGGTCCCCGGTTGCGGCTCCCACAGAGTCTGCACTGAATTAAA
This sequence comes from Diplodus sargus, assembly GCA_903131615.1. Lineage (NCBI taxonomy): Eukaryota > Metazoa > Chordata > Actinopteri > Spariformes > Sparidae > Diplodus > Diplodus sargus. The sequence goes on along the minus strand of CAEMYA010000464.1, from coordinate 2,164,363 downwards.
CTGACTTTCTCTCATGAAAGAATATTAAAACTGTGACGTGTTAACAGGGCTAAAGCCAGAATAAAAACAGCTTTTAGCAGCTTTACTGCTATCGCTGTCGATTATCGCGAACTGGCGATAGCGATGCTAATTTCTGTTAGCCCGTCTATGAGGTTTTACATTGTATGTTAGCATTAAGCTAGCAGACTTTATGGTTAGTGATACTGGCTGTATGTGTTTTGAACGTTGTTTCAAACTATAAAGTGGGTTTAATTGAACATCTTTGATACTTAAATATATATTGCCGCTTAATATAGGCCTATTGCTTTACCCTTTTTATTTTATGTATGCTATTTTTTATTGTAGGGCAGGCTAATCTTCAATTTGGTGTGACAAATAAAACCTTGAAGCAAAAAAATGTCCTTTTTTTGGAGAGCTGACATTGATGTACATACAGTAATTCAGTAACAGTTGTAAATATACCTTTGAACGGTTTATTTTGTAATATTTTACCGTTCAAAAGCAAGCTCACTACTGTCCGTCCCATAGAAGAATATGACAGCGGCAGCCTAGTTTGGAACTATCAGGAGCTGATCTGATCTCATGTTAAAAGGATAGTTCAACATTTTGGCAAATTCACCCATTGCCATCATTTCTATACTATTGGGATTATGGCAATGGGCGAATTTGCCAAAATGTCAATGCAAGAATGTTTGTTTTTCAGATGCTCATATGTCATTATTAAAAACTTTGAAATTGTTATTCCAACTTCTTGATGTGATATGTGATTGGTACTCTCAAAGTGCACCAGATTAATTCATTTAGATTGCAAATGTTCAGAATTTTCATTGGGGGGTGCACACTCCCCAATGCATAACAAATTTTCAGGCGCGTAATTCTTTCCCGCTTCAAGCCCTGTAGATACAGTTCATGTCACTGCCACATGCTGCATGCACACTCACCTTTGTATGCCAATACAGTGTGACAGGTAAGTAATGCAAAAGGAAGGTGTTATTCTACTTCATCACACATTAAAACTATGTACTGGTGGACTCAAATCCAAAATGTTCTTTGGTAGTGAATTGATGAAGGATAGCATACAATGTAAGGTATGCAGTGATGGCTGCTCAGAGTTGTGGTCAGATGATCATTGAGGTGTTTCATGATGACAACCCAGGACAAATCCGGTGCACACTATTTGTTAAGAAAGACAAGATGCTTAAGAAGCGGGATTATTGGTCTTGATTAGCCCAGCCAACTCCTGAATCATCTGAATAAGAAGTGCGAAAGCAGTTTTGATAGACCACTGTGAAGGACTTTCAGTTGGGCTCAAAGAAGTAAATCATTAGATGACTCAGAAAGGGGAGTCAGAGTCTTTGCAAAGTGGGTCTCAGCAAGGTAGGATTACCTCAGATAGAGATGCTGTCAAGCAGTTAAAGGAAAACTTTGATAAACTCCTTTTCCCAAACTACGTGACATCTATAGTGGAGTCCTCTATTTTTAAAAACAGGTATGGCAGGGTGTACATCATTTTTCGGGGTATCATACAGCACAGCTAACCAGGACTGGAAGCTGAAAACACTGCTTTAAAACTCAACCAAATTTTTTGAAGAACAATGCAGTCCAGGTTGTGGAGGTGGTGGAGTAACACGATCTTTCAATGATACTGGAGGAGACATGCATGTTTGCCCATCCAGTCTATGTATGGTTTGTGGACTATGATATTTGGGGTGTCTCAGGTTCGGATTGAGTTTGTTTCTTGGTCTTCCCATCTGCAGTGGGGTAGGAGGTAATGTCTCGAGATCAATTCCTCTGCCCTTCAGTGGGCTGTGTCTTTTGTTCTCACGGCCCTTTAAAAGGAGCCTTTAGAATCCTTTATGCAGGCATCTCTTTACATACTGTCACTTAAAACAGCACTGCTGCTTCCTTTGACATCAGCTGAGAGAGTGAGTGATTTATGTGCCCTTTTGGTTTGCCCCAGCTGTTTGCTGATGAGGGAGGATCTGAGTGATGCTACAATCAGAATTTGTCCTTTGCATTCAACATGTTCAAACGCTGTTTACCCAGGGACATTTTAGGTAGATGCATTCTGTTACTCTCATGCAGGTTTTTGTCCTGTGTATCTGTAAGCCATATGGCAACAGTGAGGTATAGAGCAGTTGTGTGTATACTAAGGAGCTGGAGAGTAAGCCCCTGTCCATTGGCTGTGCAATTGGCTTATACACAGTCTTGTGTGTTGGCAGGCATGAACCCCTGTGCAGCTATTTTAGCACAATTTTAGAGCAAATCATTTCATCTATTTACAAAAAAGCAACTTTTCTGCTCATAATATTCTGTCTTGCTTAAAAACTACCAACGTCCACAAAACTCTACTTAAATAGAGTTCGGTACATAATCATTCACTTTAATGGCCAGAGTCTGTCAGCTTTGTTTGTCAAAACGGAACTGTTTATCAATTTGTATTAGCACATTTGTGGCAACAAATAGCTATGTTGAATATATTTTCGTTATAAAAAAGGGTTAAACATGTGACATAGAAATGTCTCTGCTTGAAGTCCAGCAGCATTCACAGCCTTGTTTAGAGACATGTGAGCAGCGGTGATCTGTTCAGCATCGTGACTAAAAAAGAATATCCATTCATCTGTTTTGACAGCAAACCAGAGCATTAGAATCATGAGGAGTAAGAGTTTTAAGGTGTCGTGGTACTGAAGCGAGTTTCAGAGTCAACCAGGGCTATGAGGCTCATGTTAACAAGATTTTACATCCCTTTGGTCCCCTAATGCCTCTCTGGCTCACATTTTGCACAGCGGTTCACAGTTGGCTGGACTGGTTACATATTAACATATGTATAGTGGTAGGGGCTTAATTCACAAAGCAAATATGGCCTCACAAGCATGTTTCAGATACAGCAAGTTCTATGGTCATAGGTGGAGCCCCTGATGAGTACATGTTGGTCCATGAGTCCATAAAGACTTATAGAAAGGATCATGTGACTGCTCCTTCTCTTTAATAAGATAGGGCTTTACAGGCTTAAATATGTTTATCATACTGTAACTGGTAGAGCAGCACATGCATACACATTTCGGATTATGAGATGATGAGGTGATTCATCAACAAAGTCTCATTAGAGGTCTGCAGCTGGCAGAGCTGTAGTTAGAATGTCTTTTTGGCCAAGTGGTGGAAACGAGTAATCAGTGTGGTTGGACACTAACTATGCTGTCATACATTAGGAATGAAATGAACAATCTTATTAAAGGAACGTCTGGGATCACTCTTCTAACTAATGCGATGTTTGCATATTAAAATGTACTTTTTATTCATGCAAATAAGGCAATATGTATAATATATATAAAAAGAGAACTGAGAATTATGTATTCACTACAGATAAGAATTTCACTATTTGTTAGGTGCCACACTATTTTGCAGTGTTTTTACTAAAAAACTATGGATCAAAGTATAGTTGTTCTGAATGTATAAACACTTGATAACTACATGACATACCCATACGATCCATCCTTCCATCAGTCACACTCACGGACATACATTTTTTGGGGGGACGCATAGGACATGTCCCCTGCACTTTTTTAAAAGGCCGTTTTGGTCCCCTGCAGTTTTTACCGTCCAAAAACCATGTTATGCTATATTTAACAGAGACGCATCAAGCACTAGGATCAAGCGAAAAATGGCCGCTCAAGCCAGAGCCCGTTTCTCTGAGTTTAGACCCGCCCACAAGCTCCTCGATTGGATCTGCCGTTTCTTGTGTGATTGGCTGTCCCTGTTGTCACTCCATCTTTCTTGCACACCAGTCTGCTAGTTGCCCAGGAGTCAGTGGCGTAAGTATCGGCGGTGCAACCGGTGCAGCTGCACCGGGGCCCAGACGCCGTCAGGGGCCTATGAAGGGAAAAAAGAAAAAAAAAAACAGCCGTCCAGAATTGCCACAGGCCCTGTTTTTGTGAATGAAATAGCTGGGGTGGGTCGGTAAGGTAACACTGAGTGGCCTTGATGCCTGTCAGTCATGATGAGTCGCGTCTCGTCCTCGTACAGACGCTGAAGCTCAGTTTGATTTTTTCGCCAATCTCTCACTCTCTTCTGGTTAACAGAGAAACGTCTAGCGGCTGCTTCTCCCGGGTTTTCCTCTGCATATTTTATGGCAGAAAGTTTGAATTTCAAGTCGTAATTTTTATTTTTTTGCTGCACCGGAGCCATGGCAATCATCAATGTGATACTGACTGACAGAAAGCAAAGGACAACATGTGAAAAAGGCGAAGAAGAAAAAAAAGTGCAGTGTCAGTGGTCACGTCTTCTTCCTTGATTTAAAAAAAAAACAAATAAATTAGACTCGGCATTTATTTGGAAGCGGCGGTTATGTATCAAAATATACACCTGACCTTGCGTTTAAAGTGGACATGGCGGTTAATTGAAACCCGGCTATTATTTGGTAATTTACGATACTCAAAGAAATGCGTTACACCCATCCTGCAACACCTTCACTGGCTCCCAATAAAGCAGCATATCCACTTCAAGATCCTCCTCATCAATTACAAAGCTCTCAATAATCTTGTAAATTGTCTTTGAGTTTTATTGAAAGTGCTGATGAATAAAATATATTACTATTATTATTATTATTATTATTATTATTATTATTATCATAACTGTAGAGCTTCAACAATGCAAAGATTTTAAAAACGCTTATATTTAATGCCAAAGAGATACTTATTTTCATGTATTATTTTTATGTTGAAAGGCAGCAACTGTTTAAAAAAACACCAACAATGAAAGATTTAGGGAAAAATACAGTAAAACCTCGGATTACAAATGGGATTGTATACATCCAAACTCATGAGAATTGTGAAACTAAGTTTTTGCCTCTATAAAATGAGGTCTGTTTCCCATATATTCCAAAAATAAGTGTAAAATTGGTGGTACTGAGTTGGAGTAAAGTTGACTAACAAGGTGAAACATAGAATTGGGTGATGATGTTTTGCTACTTGCTTCACAACCAGTCAAACCAAAAAGGGAACAGTTAACTTAAAAGTAGCAATAGAAAACTAGAAGAACTACTATAAAACACAGTGAACTGAAAAAATTGGAGTTTTATTAAAAAATACTTGTGTCCCCCCCACCTCTGAAATCAAAATTTCTTCCTTGATCACACTGCATTTCTGGTGTCACATTTTGGCTGACATAGAGTACAAGCTATATGGAGGTGCAATGCAGAATTGTATCCTTTAGTCAGAGTGATCATGGACATTACAGGTCCTTGCTAGCTTAATCTCTAATAATCTCAAGGCTATGTTATATACTTGGCAATATCATTGTCATTGCTGCCATCATCATTATTTGCACCTTCACAGACACAGTCATCATAACCACCACCATCACAATATTCTAATATGTCAGGCCATTTAACAACCTGATCAATGTCACTGCAGTCATCTTCTTGATGTCAGGGTGGAACGGTCTTAAGCCATAAGCCTGGAGTTTGGACACCGTCAACTGTATCACAGTAAAAGGAAGGACCTCTCTCCATTTTTATTGTGTTTTCATTTGATTTTGTTCCGTTTTGCTCCACACTATTTAATATCCCTCTTTTCTCCTCCATTGTTCCCTGCTCACCTCAGCGAAGAGCCAAGTTCACCCCGAGGGCTCTCCTAATCACATCATACTCATTATACCATCTTGACCAGCGACATGAAACCACTAATTATTTAAGCCCTGTATATTATTGGCTTAAAGACATGTAATGGATCTGTGAAACTTAATACAATGAACCTGCAATAGACGGTGAAATCTTCTCTAGGACTCTTTTTTTCATTGTTACATCCTATGTGTTTATTCACTTACGACCTTTTACATGAACTGCTATACGCTGAAATCACACTATGCCTACGGAAAAAAGCTGGCATTTTGGCTGACAGATGAAAAGACTCTCGCACTGCACCTGTAATATAACAAGATTTTTGGTAATATTATTTGTTTGGAATTGCAGCACCTTAACACCACAGAGATGTAGTATAATTTTAGCTGTCTTCGTCTGTAGAGGAAACTCGGTAAGAGATGGTGGAGGTGTATTAAAAGTAAGTAAGCCAAGAGCATACAGACACTGAGAGAGCTAGTTATCCCTCTGTGTTTGGTAGGTAAAGTTGTGCACATCTTTGCATCATTGGTCTATTAAGACACGATTTTACAAATTAATTCCCTGGGCTAACTTTAATGAGAAGTATATAATCATAGCCCATCACCAATCCAGACTTTTTTCCTGTTTGAAAGACTCAACAGCAAACACAAGTTCCCTCTCTGTAATCAAGCCCATTTATATGTGTGAAAGTTAACATGAATGCAACGTTGAAATTAGAAATATTGCATTGTAATACTTCCCCTCTCATATAAAATACCAGTCTGTATGCTTGCCGTCTCACATGCAAGATATCAGAGACAAACTCTTGTAAAGCGTCAATGTTGAGGCTCACACCAAGTTAAACTTTCCCTTTTACATTCATGACTTATATATAGACTTCCTTTTATTGAATCATTTATTTCATGTTTTAAAGTACAGTCATTTAGCTGAGAAGTATCACAGCAATTATCAATATTTCAAGTCAACTGCTCAATTCTGGCTGCAATTAATGGAGATAGTATTCCTTTTCTGAGTCGAGTAAGAAATTATCACATGAAATTACTTAAATGATTTGCTACAGCATTATTATGGGTTGAACACTGGACTTTAAATTAAACCTTGAAATTCAGTGTCGGTGAAGATGTTTCATTTTTGAGGGACTCATTATAAAATTTTGCTTTTTTATATCTATATCTACATAGGATCAGGGAACATAAGCACAAGAGTCTCGACTTCTCATCCACCACAATGCATTTATATCACACCTCATTCACCCATTCACCTCTCATGTGCTCACATGGCTAAGGGAGTAGCATACAAAGTCCCTTGACCGTCATAAGTACATGTGCACAGATAATTGACAGTGCTCATCCGCCACATCCATTCACCTCAGTGTAATTCACCATTTGCTTGCAGCTACTTTGCAAGACTACAGACATTTATCCCAGCTGAGAAATTGGTCAGCAGCACTGTCTTTAATTATTGATCAATGTTGGGAATTGATGTTGACTTAGTATGGTAGTATCAAATCTAACTAAAAGTCTGAACACACATTTATAGTGACGGAAAAGATATTGTGATCCATCACCAGAGCTCTGATTTTTACTCCTTCGCCATTACCTCCCTTCCCTACTATATCTGTATGTCTGTATATATTTGTAATGCAATTCTTCCCCATTGATCACTATTCAGCACAGATGTATGTTAACCATTCTTTAGTTTTTACTTCCTTATATCTACCCATTTCATTGAGGCTGCAGGCTGCGCTCTCCATTAAATTAGTGCTGCCCACACTGATATGCTCTTGTTAATTCAAACACAAGATGAATATCCAATCTTTTAAAGTTACCATGGTTCCTTTTTTATTACCACTGCAGTGGGAATGTATAAGTGCCAGCAATTCTTGGACATCTAAAGGACGTTACGCTCCATCACTATTCTAATGTCAGAATGAGGTTTTCCTCTGACCTTGACTCCATTTTGGAGCCTGTCTCTTGAACAGCTCTGGTGTTATGAAGGACACCTCCATATCTGCTTTATCTCTGACACTGCCCTATCTCTGCAATGCTTTTTCAATCAAGAGCAGCGTTTCTTAATGGGTAGACAAGTTTCTGTACAGTACATGTGCACAATGTACTCTGGTTGATGAGACTGCATGGCTTCTGTTATTGCTCTTTGCAAGCTCCTCTGCTTGAGTAATGTCTTAGTATTTTGTTGTGATTATGATTAACCCCCCATGATGTGCTTTTCTACTTACATCTATTAGATTTTTTTGTGAATCCCTCACTATCCTCCTTTGAAGTATTTTACTTAAGTCCTTCCCTTAATTTAGTAGCTTTTTGATACCCGGTTGTTTCAAATATTACTATAACAGCTTAATCCCTAGAGCTGTAAATGCACTTCTTATTCACAGCAAATCTATTTCCTACATCAAAAATACAGTTTATTGTGTCTGTGGTCAAATGGCTTCCTCCATACAGTACTACATTAAGCTATGTTATTCCCTTTACATTCATCAGTTCATTAGCCTTATTCCTACTTTGGATTTACAGCAGTGACCTCACTTTGGACATGACCAGAGTCAAGGGGAAATACATTCCTCCAGTGATTATGCATAATCAATACAAAGTTGAATGTAACCAATATTGAATTGGCCTTCAGGGCTCAGCAACATGTGACAGAGTGCAGCAGTAAATATTATTCTGGGGGCCACTGCATTAAACACTTTACTGGACAGTTAACCAGGAAGTGGATGGATCGCTGTCGGAGCGGGTCTATTTGAGATGACCCGAACTTGTAGGCCAACATTAATCCTCTCGTTTCATTCAAAGTTATTAGCCTCAATGGAAATCTGCCTTTGGAAGATGTAGCCACTGAAGTGTATAGAAAGATACATCACACTCCACCTAATCCACCAAAGGTGCCCCCCTCCCCTTTTGGAGTTATTTTTAGGTGAGCTTATAGCCAAGAAAATGTCAGAAAGAAAAGAATGCTGATATGCAAACGTTGTCTCACTGCAACAGATTAACATCAATTGGATCCTTGCAGCAAAGACTTGGAATGAGTACAAATCCCTGCACTTTGCTTTTAGAAAACATTCACTCTAATTTGTTTATTTTAAGCTCTCTGCCATATGAAATTGCATGAAGTACAGACATCAGTACATAGCAAACAATTGATTTTAGCCCCCCACACCCCGCCCAGACGTCTAACTGCCTTATCCGGCCACTCTCCGACCACTCTGTTGCCTCTCGCCTGACCCGTTCGGCACAAAAGTTGCATTGAACACACCGCTTCGACGTGCTGCCAGCTCCACAGTAGCGTGTACGTTCTGTGCTTTCGCAAGAAGCAATAAGCTGGTGTCTCTAGTGTTAAAGACACTGGACTAGAGGTTTATGCACGTAACTCTTTTTACTCTCGATCAAAACGAAACGTAACTATTTCAGACAAAAACAGCTGCATATTAAACATGCAGCGAGGCATTACCAAACGAACACAGATTAATTTGTCCTGAACGGACATAATAACAGCTAGTCTCATGTCAGTACTCCAAAAACATGAAAACAAGAAATGACCGAACGGAGTACATAGAAAACCAATGTGCACACAGTATTCCGCCCCTTCCACACACCGTGCTGATTAGCTAGCACACCGCCAATCAGAGAATCCAATGGCTCAGACGTCGGACAGCCAACCTCCTCAGACTTCGCATTCTGAGTCGGAGCAGACAACATCCGAACGGCTCCGAAAGCTTCCGACGCAGCTGAACACACTGAACAGAAAGTCTCTCCAAACGCTTCAGACGTCCAACGGTTGGGCCGGTGTGTTCCTGCCTTTAGTCAAATCTGCATCTTTCCACACTGATTTACACACAATTATCCATTATGTGAAATAAGATATATGCATTCAGTTGATTGTTTTGAGTCTCTAAGTACACTATACAACTTATCTTCAACTAAACTAGTAATGTCAACATGACTTGGCATGTTGAGATGGGTGAATATGGATCAACATGGCATCCAGATTCTACTAAATGTTTGTAATTACAGTAGCAAACATGCAATGTGAAGCAGTGTTGTCTATCAAAGGGTGTGTGAGCACTAGGCTCCCTCTGTTTTTGTTTTTTTTTTGTGTTTGTTTTGTTTGTTTTTTTTTTAATACCAGCTTTTAATGGTTTTAGACCACTATCAGGTTCCTCTGACTGCCTGTGCCTTTTTTCCCCTGAAACACCCTTTCTTGCACTGGTCACCTCTGAGTACCTCAAGTTGAAATCAGCACGGTATTTGAGATAGCCACTCTACTCATCAGTGCTACTTTTCATGCCCACACAAGAGGAGATGTGAGTTAATGCCATTGATTACCATGAAGGAAATGGAGAAAAACACACATTATCACAACAAAGAGAAAAAGAGTTTTTGATGGGAGCACATTGGTTTTATGCTGAATCTGCCTAGTACTTCGAGGGTGTGCTACACAACCAACTAGTGATATTACAAGACTTTACCCACCACTTGCAAGATCATTTTTTCCGGTGCCTGTTCCCTCTGCCCATCAAAGATGTCTTGGACAAAAGACGTCAGTTTCTTACACATTGCAAGGCATGTCAGAACAGAGAATATATAGTCAGTTCAGTCCATTAGTATTCAGAGACAGAATTGTGGAGTGGCATAGCTCTGAGGAATAGTACAAAAGGGATTTTAAAGTATGGGGTGTATGAAGAAATAAGCACAAAAGACTCTATTATCAGGAAATAGGTGGGAAAAAACAACAAATCAAGACATGCTGTGTCTGTTGCCTGTGACAACCCTGGATCCTTGGTCAGCAGCTAAGCTCAAGAGAGTATGATATGCTGACGATATCTCCAGAGACTAGGTGCCATTGTGATATCACTTCGGCAGCTTATTTCTGGTGCATTAAAGCATGTTTGAAAACGATGAAATTGGAGGCCCATGGCAGAGTCATAAGAATTAAGAAAGCGTTCCTTGGATTCAAAATTAGTAGACGCCCCGAGTGCAGGGCGAGTCATCAGCATTTTTAAAAAACATTTTCAAAGAAATAACAGACTCTAAAATAGCATAAAGAATTCTTACAAAATGCCTTTTTTGCCATTTGCCCGATACTGGTGTGTTATCACGAGATAAAGAGCAGGACATATCTGATAAAAGCTCTAAAACTTTCTTTGTCTACCGACCACTCAAAACGCTTCACAACACTGGTCACCTTCATACACTGATAGGCTGCAATACAAGCTGCAGACTTGCTCATCAGAAGAGACACAGCATTCCTAACTAAAGTGCTTCTTTGCTCAGCCATTCATGCAACCACTCACACACCACTGAATAGCCATCAGGACCAATTTGGGGTTCAGAACACAGCCATAGCCAGAGTTCGAACCACCAATTCTTCAGTTAGTAGAACCACCAATCCTTCGATTAGTAGACGATCCACTCTGCCTCCAGAGCCACAGCCGCGTTAGATATTCAGTTTCTAAACAGCAAGTTTACCAGATTATTGATGTGTTCATTTTCCAGCACAGGAACATAACAGTAAGTGCTGCATTAAGTTAGTTATGCATACTTAGAGAAAACTGGGCCATTCACAAATCAGATTTAAAGAGAGTAGAGACCAAAATATTTTTTTTTCATAACATTTCCCATGGAACATCTAAATTACAAGGATCACATCAATTTTTTCCTGAAGTAACCCTATGCATCTCTGGCCTTGACTGCCAAAGGCATAATCAGGGTTGCCCCCAGTGTATTATAAGCGGCCCGCCAGGCTTAAATTTCCCACCGCCAGGCTAAGCATCGTTTATTTATATAAATAAAAAAACGCGAACACATAGCCCAGGTCAGGTGTCTTTTCATCACCTAACGCCCACAAACCACTGCTATTGTCACTACACGCTAACTAGGCTACTTTTGATTGAATTTAACGGGATGTCACCCAGAAAAAGCCAAAAACGCTAACTTTATCTTCCGAAGTCGGACAAACAAAGGCGGAGACGTTGAACCCGCTGGTTCACCTGTTGACCAGGTGTGCAGCAGCGCGACGTTGGCTGGGCCGGGTTGATGAGGCAGCTACCATGGATGTAGCATGGATGTTAGCTCGTCGCCCGCTGCAGTGGCAGAGCAGCCTTCTCCGTGCCGTGATGGAAAACATAGAGCCAGCTGATTTAATCCAAATTAGTTTGTACAGTGGGTGACAGTACCTGGTCAATTACGGTAAGTTTTATATTGTTTGTTTTGCAATACGTGAAAATATTAACAATAATAAGTCATCGTCTTGTTCTTCTTCGTGGTTTTACGGCAGCCGGCATGCAAAAGTTGCATTGCTGCCATCTATGGGACTAGCACCTCAGTGCACTATATCCTGCTATATAGACCGGTGTCTTTTAAGAATTTCAAAAAAACAGCGTTTTCCCCTCCTGCTTGACTTCTAAAATACTTTTCAGATTTCATTTTCTTGCAGTTCACTGAGTAGATCTTGTCATAGTTTATACAAGATATCAAAGCATGTTGTGCTGTCTCAGGTTCTTGACATGAACACAAGTAGAACACATGAACACGTAGAGCTTTTATTGAAGCTCCTTGCGCTACTTATAGGCAAGTATGGAACCACCCTAAACTCTACTACGTCATGAATCTGTTACCTACTGCCATCAGTCAGTTGCTGGCCTGTCAGGCCCCTGTCACAATAACAACAATAACAACATGCTTCGCCGCTCGTGGGCTGCCCTTCCAACCTACCACCAGGCTAAGCAAGTTTTCTGGGGGAAACACTGCATAATACTATTTTTTCAACTGTCAACACCTCTAGGCAGCTTTGTCTTTATCAATTACTTATTTATGTTGAAAAGGTATTAGAAGGTGCAGGTGAATGTTTGCCATGCCAAAATTCATTCATTCATTCATTCAGTCATTGCCGCTAAAGATTAGTCTGAGAAATCTGTGAGGACTACAATACCAAGAGGAAAAATAAGTAAATCTATGTGCCAGCAAGATGTCATTTTTTTTCTCCCTCAGCAGTCATTACTGACAGCAGTGTATTAAGGGGGTCTTAAGGTGATGAAACTTTGATGTATGGTGATCTGATCAATACTGCTACAACCCACAAACGATGAGTCCCAGTCAATGGGAGGATAATCACTGTTTTTTCTCGAGGGTGTTTCTAGACAAGACTTTGGCACTGTGTCTGCGGGGTTGGAAAAATATATTTACTCAAGTAGTGTAGTCAAGTGCATTTTTGAGGTATTTGCACTTCTACTGAAACATTCAGACCATATTACAGAGGGAGCAACTACATTAATCTGACATCCGTAGTTACTTTTCAGATTACACGTTTTCATAGAAAAACAAACAAAACATGATTATCTCATTAAAAGCAATGCATTGTTAAAGATTGATGTCCAGCCTCTTTGAATTGTGACCCTCTAACAAAAAAAACAAACTAACAAAAAAATAAATAAAAACAGTAGTTGTGCATTAGCAATAGTTTTTACTTGTGGCACCCTTGTTTGTGCGATATAGTACTATATCGCACCATATATTACTTTACTGAGACAGTAAATTAAGAACTTTTACTTTTAAATGGCAATTTTGACATGTTTGTTTTTACTAAGTAAAAGATTGGAGAACTTCTTCCTCTTACATCCAGCAATACCGTTAATATCCCACATTGTTCCTCAGTTTCAGTATTAGCTTGACAGGTATCAAACAAAAGGGTAATACAAATTCAATACAGTTAAAAAATAATACCACAAAGTGTCCTCCTGCAAAGGGTTGCTAGATGATACTGCATATTTTATCATGGCCTTTTGTTTTATTGGATATACGTAGATCAACACATGATATTTGAACAACAGTTTTAAAACAACAAAGTTCAAAACAAATGAACAAATCAGTAGAAACATAGTGTACATACATAAATAATTAGTGGAACTTTGATTCTAATAATATCCACTGATATTTGTGTTCCCCTCTCGGCATCTTTGCTAATTTCCTTGTGACTCACTCCTCATGTCTCTTAGGGAACTGGTCATCAGCCCTTTTCTGAAGAATTATAGCTGTGCCTTAGGATGCAATCAAGCAATCTTTAACCTCGAGCTGACATTTATATTCTTTGTGTTACATCTCCACTGTCTCTAAAAGGGGAAGAGAGAGGTAAACAAATGGAAATTTTACAAGCATCTAGCATGTATTCACAATCCTCTCCTGCAGGCTTAGGAGAGTCAACTCAAGGGTCCATTCTCTGTCACAGAATGCATGAATTGGTGACAATGTTTGTGTGACATATTTCACCAAACCATGCCCAAACAAATTGCCGTGAAACTAAGCTTAGCTCTGAGACAAAAACAGCCCCATCATTCCCGCCAAGAGCCGGAGTAGCTTCAGCAAAGGTGCTACATGACAAGGAGCGGCGGCATTCCTGTCATATTATTCAGATATGACACTAAGTGGATTACACAAGATTAAGTGTGACAAAAGAGAAAGCAAAGGAGGAATAAGACTTGACGTAGCACCATGCTCTCGTGCTTTGAACAAGTCGACGTCCTATGGTAATATGATATATAGCCTGGTATAAATCCTTAATTATGTCATGTGCCCATGGGGGCTTAGTCATATCACTCTAGATGCCCCATAATGCATTTTTGCCTCTGATTCATGTATCATCTTCATTTATCCAGGATGTGAACAATATGGTGTTCCACAGAGCAGGCAGTCCAGACATATCCCCTTTTGTCTCCAATGTAGAGACTATACATAAACGTATTTCATCTCATTATTCATGCGATGATAAATGTTCAGTGTGCGTTCTGAGGACAAAATCATTTTTGAAAATACTACTATTAAAGAAAAGGATTAGATGATGAGCTTGAACTCAGTGTTGTGTTGTTGCACAAATCATAATGTTATATTAAATTTGCACGATTGTGTTTGACCTCTATTACAGATTAATCAAGGGGGGGAGCGCTGCAAACAATAATTCACAACTAAGCAATGCAGTTACTCTTAAGATGGCTACATACACATCATTGAAATAGCTTGGACAACCTGTGTGAGTGTGCATGTGTACAGAATTTTAAGAATCAAAATATTGGAGACAATTAAATTCACTACTCTTACTCGTTTATAGACCAACCACATATGAACCTCTGTTAATTTTGAATCTGTTAAGGGTGTTGACAACTCAGTTTGTTACCTTCATTATTGATCTCATAAAATCTTTATCAAATGTAGTAATGGTTTTAAGCCCTGGGTGTGTCGTTCCTCATATTGATCACTTGCAATTTAAACTCTTACAGCATACCAGATAACAGGAAATGCTCTTCATGGGTGTCACTGTGAAGCACGCTGCCAAGCTGACATTACCCATTAGACCAAAGCCTTCTGTTATTGCATGCTAAGAAACTTTGAATAATAAATGCTATTTGTTACTTTATTCTCAGTGAAGGAAAACATATATATATAGTACTCCTTCTCACATGGACACAAAATGCACACAGACACATTCAGATTCATAGCAACAACTGACAGGAACTGAGTAAATTTGATTTTTGTCAAGAAGGTCTCTGCATCTCTGATGTCAGGAGATGGGGTTCGAACCAGTTAGTCACGCAAAGATGCTAAGACAACTGCTGGTAACGAAATAGCATTAACCTGCATTGCTATGTACAGTGATGTCTGATTTTCTACTGCCATTAGATGTCTCCAAAGTAATATACAGCCCATCCCAATCGGTGACTGTCGGCTGTGAAAGCAACTTATTAGGACCTGTATTGACATTCCTTGTTAGCCGTTGACCTTTGATGGCAGTTGGGATTATTATGAGCAGTGAGGGCAAAGTAGTATGAAAGGGTGAGAAAATGCATATGGGGGAGGTCGGCGACTGGGTCAAACAAGCACAGGACTTTCACCCAGGAGACCGTACCGGGAATGTACATTAGGTAACATCGCTACGTTCATAACTGAAGCTCAATAAGTAACATAGTTATTTTAACCCAAACCACATTATTTAACTAAACTACCAAACCAAGTTGTTAAACTCAATTTAATCAGGTAGTTTCGTTGTTTAAACCTCACCAAACAGCAAGTGTACAAAGAAGATACGGAATGCCTTTTGCTGGTATGCTGCCGCAGTCATCTTGTTTTAGAAATGGTGATATATTTTGGGAGTGACTGGCCATCTACCTATTAAGCCGTTCAGGTATGAGGATGCGTTGGTCAGAGATGTTGAAACAAACTGCATCCAAGTACAACTGATAAAATACCAAGTGTAAGTCGACCATGATGTTGCCCATTGGTTTTTGGACTACAGTTTTCAAGAATTAAGCTTTGTATTACCGCCACCATCTTCTTTTTTTGGGCCAGAAGGAACTCTTTTTCGTCTAGAGGGGGGAGCTCCGTAGGATATCCTGACTGGATCTGACTGGTAGCCACTTGTCAGCAACAAGATACAGGAGCCACGACCTAAAGCATGTCTCGCTTTATCGTCTATTTTACTTTAAAGGGACACTTCACCGATTTGCATTAAGCTTTGTATCTTCAGGAAAACAGTCATGTTTTTGAATGGTCGTGCATCATTCCCTCAGTTTGTCCTGAGACAGAGAAATATGGATTTCAGTGTTGGACTTCCTGCTTTCAATGATGTAAAAATCGTCATTTTACGTCATTGAAAGCAGGAAGTCCTATATCTGTGTCGAGGGGGTAAGACCATAGACATATATACATAGACGCCTCA
>CAEMYA010000464.1:2115582-2145950 GCA_903131615.1 Diplodus sargus | reverse complement strand
AACGAAGAGAGTGATTTCGAGAGCGTGATGCTCGAGTCAGATGTTCGCGGCTACCTGTACGAGCCACAATACAGCGACGAGCAGCTGAGGGAGATGGAGGCGGCAGGTCTTCTGAACCTGCCTATCCCGGACGAGGAGCTCGGACTGGCGGTGCCGGTGCTCTCGCTGTGCGCCTATGGATAGACTCTGTCTGCTGCAGTGAATTCCAGAGATGCCAGTTTCTTCGCGACGAAATATCTACAGCGGACGGAGATATGTGTGGTGTTCCGGATTAGTGGGAGTGGCTTGCAGAGCTGTGCATTGTGGGAGTTGTTGTCTTTCATACAAATGCGCCCTAAAGTCACTTTCTGCCTTTTCTCAGTCAAATAAGCACAAAATTCAAAAATGATGTTACATTTTGACTACAAATATGACCCTCTTTCAATAAAGATTAGTGTTTCCATCGGTGAAATGCTTCTTTAAATGGAACCATAGTTTACAAAGTGAACAACGTGTTGCAGTAAAGACTTGAAACTAGCAATTGAGTACATAAACTTGTTTGGAAACCTGAAGTAATAAATCAAATGAAATATAGGGCCATTTTTTTCATAAGCTTTCGTACAATCCCACTTGTGTAGTCTCCCCCTACTGGTCATTGGAAATAATGCAGGTTTAAGGGGCCACATTTCCACTTTGGCTTCACTTCTAACCCTAACCCTCAGCCCAGAAGCTCCATCCATATTGTCAACATAATAGACATACACATATGGCAGATGGCAGTAGTGAGTATATGAGTCAGGCTTGTGGATAACCAATTAGAGATTTTATAGTGTGTCAGTTGTAAATGTTGGACAAATCATTGTTTTCCACCCGTATGATGATCAGGGTAATCCTCCTAGTTACTTGTTTTATGCCAATCGCTTGTGTCTAATTGTATTTTTTTGTGTCATAATGGGAAAGGATATAGGTCTATTCAGATTAAACGGATCAGCAGGCAACCTGCAATACCATGTTCGCACAGAATAGGCCATAATTTTCAATTTTTCTCTTCTCTCTTTCATTGATGGAAAGACCTTCGCTAGCCATCTTTTGTCTATTAAAATTTATCATCCATAGAGCTACTGTAATGGATGGTGAGGAGAGCACATAGAACTCTCTGGCAGCTTATTTCAAAGTGAAAATTGACTCTTTGTACCCGCTGATGGATATTTTTAAAGAGAGATTTTAAACTCAGCGCTGAGAAGGACCAGCCTAAAGAGAGATAAATGAAAGCACTGGCTAGCAAAATAAATTGTATTTATTTTTTTTAAAATTCGGAAATCATTTAGCCTACTGCGCCAAAATACATCTGTTTTCAAAACTTCAAATGATTTTCTTTTTTTAAATTGAAGCTCTTCATCAAGAGAGGCCTGCCCAAATCTATATTATTAGTTCTGTAGATTTGACCACGAGTGTAGCAGTGATTGTCTGAAAGCTTAGAATGATTGGGGATATTGACTGCTTCCCCAGTTCCTCGCTCAACCTGTTCACCGTCAGCATTGCTAATTCACCAAACCAGGGGTGTAACTCTTTTCCTGTGGCTCATCAATTCAACGACCTCTTTATAAAAGGGTAAATTAAACCTTGTCCCACAGCCATTTTAGCTCACCGACAGCAGGTTAATGGCTCATCAAGAGACTGTTCTCTCTCCTAAAACTGATCTTCCCATTTTTCGGGCCTGCTCGTCCTTATACAGCTCTATTGATGACATTGTGGCGTGAGTGTGGGAGAGCACACGTTCCTGAGTATTTGTGAATGCACACAGATTTTTGTGCTTGTGTGTGCACTTGCATAAAAGTTCAGTTTTCAAAATTTACAGTAACATGATTCCAGCTGGCAAGCTAACACACATGTTTTGGTGGATGGTTGAAGTCAGGAAAAAACAGAGTACACTAGTGACCTTAGAGAGCGGAGAGGCACAAACAAAGAAGCCAGTTTTCCGTCTTCTTTGTCAGCGCACTGTCCAGTGGTGGCTGTGGGAGGTGTGGGATTATGAGAGGTCGTTGTAGCAGTAATGAAGGACATTTCCCAGAAGGCACAAATTGGCCATAGGCTCCTGACAGACCAGGGGAATTGGTTCAAGCACACAGGTGAAACAGAGGAGAAGAAAATAGAGATCACTGCATCCTGCAAGCCTCAGTCAAGACTGTGTGTTGGTAGATTACAGGCTTGAGATGGCTTTCAATTTGTGTGATACAGGAAAGCTCAAGGGAAATTTCAGGGTAAAATATTTCTCGATGGATTCTCAAAAGCACACCAAACACTACAGAAATTACATGTTGTAAACCTGAAGGTTGCTTTAAGTCTCTCTAAAATTTCCGAAAACATCCACTCTACTGAAGAAAACATCATCGTGGTTGATTTTGCTCTTTACTCTAAAAATGACCTGTATGAGTAGATCAGTTGTAGATGTTTAAGAAATTTTGATTTCATCTTCAGTTAGTGTGGTTAATTATAGAGAATTTGAATTGTGTAGTGATTTCATAAAAAGAAAAAAATACAGCACATTTTAATCACAAACATGAAATTGTTTTACTTGCTTCACTAAATCCCAGTCATCGAATCACTGCTAGCAGCTATAACTGCTCATCGTCTTCCTCTTACTCCAAATGCCATTGTTAGTTGTTGCTGCCAGACTTTCTCAGCTCTTGGGTAATAGTTTTTCCTGTCAAAATACCTCACAAACGGCATTGATTTGATACCATCCGGGTGCATCGGAGTGAGCAAGGTTGTCAGTCCCTGTTTGGATATAACGACATAAGGGACTGGGTACAGTGAGTTTAAGTCCCTGTAGACACATCTTTGATTTTTAAGTACAAGCTACTTGGTCTGCTGTTTCATTAATTATGCCTGAAAAAGCAACCAAACACATCAATGGCCACTTTAATTTAAAAGAAAAAAACAAAACCTTAGTCATCATTTGCCAGGCCCTATATGTTTCACTGTATACATTCATTTATTACCTTTTTCTTCAGTCCCACTATATGAAAGTAGAACAATTCTCGTCAGTGATGAGACTCAGCCACTCAACTCCTACCAAGCTGGATTGCATACGCGGAAGTGAAACAAATCTCGGAGGAGCTGCTCCACAGCCCCGTCTCCCCTTCCCTGAGGTGGAAAGCCCTAGTTTGAGTGTTCACTTACATCATCAAAGGGCCTCTCTGTCTCATGTAATATTAACATGTGCTAAATCAGTGGCAAACAGCAGCAGCGATGTTTACACAGCATTAGCACTGGCTTGCAAAGCCACATAGAGAGGGGCCGCCTTTGTGCTCAAAGATTAGGCAGCTTCAACCCCCATGGGAGGCGACAAGATTATAGCATACAGTATATAGACACACTGTTTCTCAAGGTGACTAATTTGGGCAAGCTGCAACTGTCGTCTTCTACAGGTGCCTATTTTAACAGCTTTGAACTTTATTCTATAAATAATTTCTGTTTGTAAACTAAGTAGTCTCATAAAGTGCATATTTCCCACTTATTTATTCTTTTTGTTGTTTTTTTTAGCTCACATACTGTGCATGAAACATGAAAAATGTTCATGGAAGGCTCGTGAGGAGGACCGATAGAAACCGTGTGGGTGATCAGGGAGGGACATTCATCTGTAAGCTGGTTGACTTTTTTGACACAGGCTTAAATCTAATAATCAGAAAGCTTTGGAGGTGAAGTGGGCTGTCACAGTGAAGTCAAATCTGCTGGAAATTAAGTCCATTAATCACATAGTGCTTCATTTGGTCCTTTTTCTATATACAGCTCTGAAGTGTGGTCGTGTGGGGGAGTATGAGAGAATGGGGGTGGCCTGAGTTGGAAAGAGGGAGAGAAAGATAGAATATGTTTGGTGGTGCAGAGGAAAAGTCATCAGTTCTTATTATGGAAAATAGATCATCTCTCCTAATTAGAGCCACGGCTTTTTACCACTGTACAAATGCCGAATAATGCAAGCCAGCGATGGCAGGCGCCACCCACCGTTGATTAATTAGGTAAGTGAATAAAAGCCTCCAGCATAGGGCCCCAGTGATTTTACCCAAGATAGCTTATTAAAGGTAAAGCGCAATATATTGCAGGTCAGGTCCTCTGGGACAGCGTATGCAGAGATACGATACATTTCCAAGGCTTTACGATGTGCTTCCTATGAAGCATGATTGTTGGTTAAATTTGTCACGCTGTGTGTCACCTGATAACTGCGAAAGGAGCAACAACAGTAGCTTGAACTTTGCTTCATTCAATGACATATGAGAGACAGAAGCAACAAAAGCAATACAAAGAAAAAAATGTGCTTAGGAATTTTATCAAACAAATATAAATATGTGAGTCTCTAGTCAAGTTGGTGGTTCGGCGACCTCTCGTCGGGCCCCAGGGTGATTGAGCAACACTGTCTCAACCTCTCCCCTAATGTCCATAAGATTTTAAAAAATAAATTAAAAATCAAGTAGCACACATTGGCATTGGTTCAATAATCATGAGACAATAGAGTAGATGGGCAGAGAGGGATTTGTTCCTTGTCAAATGTGAAGTGACAGGTTTGGAGAGGAATAGAATTTTGGCACCGACAGAGAGGCATGGCTGGAGCGAGGAGCACTATAGATAATTGGGATATTCCTTTTTAGATGATTAAGACAGTGTTACAAATTTATTTTTTTAAAAAAGGAAAAAAAAGGGTAGGCAGGGAGGGGGGTCATTAAGGTAAAAAATTCTATCCTCATCCTTATGATGAAATATTCAAAGTTCACATAGCAGCAAGTCGCTCCAAAGCTACTCAGTGTTGAATAACATGTGTAATATATATTCAAAATTATATTACAGAAACACTGAGAGATTCAATATGATCTAAAAAACACATCATCTCACCTGCCAGCTATGTCCCAGTTTCGTACATGGTATCCTATATGCAATTGCACCCGAGGAACTGTACCTCCTGTTGTTTCTAGTTGATTGTTCATATGTTAGCCTGTTTTTAGGGCCATGTTCAGTCCTGTCCTGTTTTTTTTTTGCCTGTGAAATTCATGACCACAGCTCCTTACATATCCACGTCTTCCACTGCTGCCGCCCTTTCCTCCTCAAATGAAATAAATAAAGCGAGAACATAAATCTAGCCGAGCACAAACAGGACATATACCTAATTTCATTTCCTTTCTTCTCTGACCCAATGTAGTCTTATCTCTCCTCAGCAGTTTTTGTGCTTTGTCTATTTATTTTCTCTTCTCCATTTCCAGTTGCTTTCAAGACTTTAAGGCAGATAAGTAGTGGTTTGTTTTGCAGAGGTCACAGGTGAAGAGAGAATCCTGGATAAGGTGTAAGCAAGAGGGAAAACACAGCAGTGCAGCCCAGGCCTAAATGAACTCGTAATGCAAGCAGAACATTGCTTGCTGCATATTCATGAGGCGGGGAGCAGCTCATCACACTATCTTTGATCCGATTCATAGAGTATGCAAATGATGTGTGCTCACAGAAGCACACAAGGCATTTCTCGCCCCTCCTGCTCGCTGCTCAGATCATCAGACCACCTCACCCAGAGTAAGCAACACTAGCTTGCTCTTTCCCAGGATGCACACAGTAAACACAGCTTACTGGACTATCTAATATTGTTCATTTAAGTACAAACTGTTCTGCCCTCATGCACACATGCTCTAATATGCATTAATGAGAGCACATAATGTGATATATTGTGTGTGGTGGGTGTAATGTGTGTTATTTTGGGTTCATTTGATCCATATGCGTCCATTGGTCTGATCTTATTGCATTAGAGGCGGCTAGAGGGGGGGATCGTTTCACATGTTGCACCAAGCTGAACCGCTGTTTGACTTGGAAGTCAAGAGTAACTTAGGATATGTGAATGCATACATCTGGGAGTCATAAAGCTGTTTCATGCAGATGTGGTGTTAGCTGTGGGCCTATGTGTATCTGATAGAGCTGCAGTACTGGACAGTTTGAAAAAACAGATGTGTCTTTGAGCATTAAAGCATGTACACCTATTCTAGTAGTAACTCAAAATAAAACTATGAACTTAAAAGACCATAAAACGGTATGTCTAAATTCAATCTGGACCTTTTTTTTATAAGCTGCTTCCCCTGTGATTAATACAAAATGTGAGGTGGGAAATGGCACATTTTTTCAGCTTCTGAAGGGAGGCATGCTATGAACAGGTAACCAATTTTGAGAACAACTGGAATACATTAACATACATTTGTTTGCCATTTTCAAGAAAGTGTATAAAGAATCACATACTGTATGAATTTAACTGTGGACTGGGAAAACATAGGAAGTAGAAAAACTAAAATGTCTTCACCATTATAAAAGCCAAGTTTAAAATGTGCCCCTGTTCAACAGACATTTGTCACTGCCTATATTGTTGTAAGTACAGTTGTCGGTGGATGACAGTATTCTTCTCGCTAATGTCAGAGCAGAAAGAAGTATTTGCAAGTTCAAGGTTTTCTATTTAATCAGTTAAAATGCAGCCAGAATTAAAATCATAATATGTTGATGTCATTAACCGCCTGTTGCTGTGTAGGATGGCAGCAAATCAGAACTCCAACTTGAATATAACTGAAAAGATTCTTCCTGTTTGCAGATACGTAGTACATTTTCATGTCATTGCTTGTCTTTTGTTTAAAGGCCAAAACGTAGTGTATCTAAGTTTTAAGCTTTAAAATCCACAGTAAGATATGCACAAATCCAAATGTACAGACAAATTTCAGATTACTCCTTCCCCTTGCTATATAGGTGAAGACAAGAGAGTAAGGTAGGATTAGTGGGTGCATTTTTATATTAAAAGATGATCATAGTTCTACTTATTTCGATGTCGTCATTGGCTGTAATTATTGACATAAATCGTTGCTGTAATAACTAAAATAACTTAAATTGTAACGTTTTTGGGGGTTTTTTTTTGTCTGTACCAGCAGTAACAGGCAAATGATATCGCAAGGTAGACATTTTATTTAATCCTTTCCTGTCAGTCTTTCAGAATGGCAAATTATGTTTCATTTTGCTCTTTGTTCGGTCAATAATGAAATACTGTATCGACGCCTGCTTTCTCTATCACCATGGCAACAAACATCCCCCAGGGTAATAAAGCAGAAGAACACTCAATCAGGACTGAGTCATCGAGGTGAAAACATTTTTACCCCAAAACAATGCTGAAATAGGCAGGAAGGTGTGTCCAGGGATGTTTCAGACCCCTCAATCGGGATCCAGAGATGATTTGTGACAAACTGCAAAGAAGAACCCAACTTTTTCATGGTCAATTTGTCATAATTTGACATAAAGTTTGATTCCATTACACAACATCAAAAATATCTCAAAAAAGCGCATCTAAATGAATTTACCTTTGGTTAAAACAGAACATTTAGACCATAAAAGATTCAGTTGTTGCCACAAATTAATGAAGATATTTACAGAAACTGTTGACTACATAATTTTTAATCTTTGTCGTACCTGCAATTCTGTACATGTTTTTATTTCATTTTGTGTTTTATTAGATTGTGATCAGATCAGGTAAGCATTAAAAAAGATAGGACACTCAGTTATATTACATTACATTTATTTGTCTGACACTTTAATCCACAGCGACTTAGGCCTCGATCACACTGAAACCTGTCGCTACAGGCGTGACCTCTTCAAAAACACCTTGGAAAAGCGTGTTGGGAAAAATAGCGTGGTGTGACTGTTGAGCATGTCTGCATGCACGATCACGCGATCATACGTAATTAGTAGAAACAGCTGTGGACATCTGTACTTTATGCAGGAAAGTTGAGAATACTGTAACCTCAAAAAAATACGAGAAAAATGCGAAGGTAAGAATGCTCTCCCGCCTTTGTTACGTGCATTGTGGATTCAATTAAAATTTGCAAGCATCATAGAAATACACTAAGCTTTATCAAATAAGCTGAACGCTGTCTTTTTGATTTGACACTGTCAAGCTGAAGAAAATATATCCTGCACACTCATTCTGATGATTGATGAAGAAATCCTTGGTCTCACAGCTCACATTTAACTCATTATCTTTTGAGTTCTTGTTTTCTAATTTCGGCAGAAGGTTGCAAGGTGTCACTTTCATAATACATGTCACAACGTCTTGCCTTTAAAGCTTTAGTCACAGTTAATTAGTGTAATACAAATACAGTTGAATTGCCTAGACCTCAGGGGTTGAGAGAACCACTTCTTGTCATCAATAACTACAGTCATCGCTCTGGGTTGAAAAGGGTTTATGTGGCGATGTCACACCCAAGCCGATTTGTTTTATCAAATCTTAATGAGGGTAAGAATATTTGGCAGATAGCTTGACTAGGAGTGTCATACATTTAGTCAAGAAGTCCTGCCTGCTCTTGATGTGTGGGAGGCCTATTTTGCCACACTGACCCCATGCTATTTGGGGCCAGCAGCTCTGCTATTTGACAGCCAACTTCTGGTCGCTATTTCCCCAGAGGTTAGGTTGAAGCAGACATCTCTCCTATGATATGCCGGGCTAACATAGACAGAGCCTGGGCTCCTACGGTCATCAGAAAGCAACACATACACCACGGAGCAGTGACATTCCCAGAGGTGTCAGATGGAGGGGGATATTTCGACTACCTACTCCACAGGACTGAACTAGAAATCACATCAGAGTCACCCACAGCTAGAGTTAAACTTGAGGCGGCGCCATAGCTGTGCTGCAAATGCATTTTGAAAAGCTAGTGATTTTTGTTCCTTGTAGACTGCACCTATCGACTGTTATCGCACTGCTGCAAAACTGGATTGCAGTTTTGTGCATTTGTTCTGTCAGAAAAATAATAATTATGAAAATTCTTTCTCATTTCCTTTGTGATGCAGAGTGGTTAAAGTAGCAGCAAGGGGAGGTGTGCACTGGAATGGCTTTCATCGCTCGATGATGAAGAGCTAATTTGTCTAGCATTAATGAGAAAGACACGATTATGACCTGTTGCAGTTTGTCACAGTTCTCTTGGTGTTCACAAAGCCAGCATGGCTTTTAGACACAATTACAATTTTAAAGAGCACCTTTCTTCTGGCGTTGATAGCTTAAAAGAAATCAGCAATTTCTGTAAGGTGGCGATTTTAAATTTTAATCATTTATTATCTGATTTCATGCATCTCATACAGATTATTTGTTGAAGTGAATGTTAGTTTCCCATTCTCTCTCCCAGTGTCCTGCATTTTCACTCATCCTGGTACACTGATAATCATAGATATGAGCTCTGTGAAATCTTTTCTTTAAATAAAAAAATAAATAAAATTCCTCAGACCCTTTATCAGCCCACGCATGTGACATCCTTCTGTAACCATGGACACCGGTGCAATGTAATCTACCCATTGTTTACAGCAACTTTGTGTCTCTTTTTTTTGTTTCCTCCTGCTCTTTTGCTTTCACTACCCCTGTTGCATTCATGCATAGATGGCATGCTAAGTGAAAGAGAAGCCAATGGGGATGAGCAATGCCTGCTAAGCTGGTCTTAGTCACGGGGCATTGTCATTAGATTAATGGAGCAGAAGGAGCCATCCGTTCTCTCTCCAGAGGGACGCTTTACTTTTGGTGGGGTTGGGGGAAGAGAAAATGAAGGGGTGGATGCCTCAAATGGAGGATGATTTGGCACTTTACATCCCCCTTCCCTTCTGCTCACGCCCCCTGCTGATCTCGTATAATCACAGTGACAATCTCTGCCTGAACTCTTGGGACCCTCAGGTCTCTGACACGGTCAGTGTGGGCCCCCCCAAAAAATCATATGTCTGAATATAATTGTTTTTATTACAGTTCAATTTAACCCAAATCACCTTTAATTTGACCCAGCAGATACAAATACTGTTCTGCACTGACTGATTACAATTGTTTTATGTAGGTATTTCTTTTGGGGAGTAGTAATTACATAGATAAATACTAATTACATTGATTGTTTATTGGTTATGCAGTTGCTCTACATGTCTTGAAAACAAATGCTTACATTTTTTGTAAAAATCTGTAATAATTACATTACTGTTGTAATTACAGCATTCCCCACTGGAAAAAAACATGTTGTTGTTGTTTTCTGTACGCTCATTAACTCTTCAGTAAGTAGGAAGTTCTTTGTAATTACTGTGCTGTCAAATGAAGTGCTACCCAAATGCCTTCTTTAAAGCGCAACTTCACCGCTTTGCCCACAGCATATGAATTCATATCATCACACTTCATTCAGTTTAGAATTCAGTTTTTGCTCCAGTGAATTAATTCTGGCAAGAGGGGCAGCAATAAAGAGAAAACATGAGGGGACTAAAGTTGCACAACAGTGTTAGCCGAAGAGAAGAGACAAATGTTACCATGGCAAATAATCCTGAAATTCTTTGCTCTACCATTTCTAGCCAATTACCCCGAAACTCAGCTTCATCAGGGTGGCAAAGGTTTTTGACAGAAGATTTACTTGCAGGCTCTGATGAGTATTTTAGCACAAGTAACACATCTGAATTTAAAAATGTTAGTTGTTGCTGTGTCCTTTTCTTTTCACCTAACTTCCCTTGTTAGACTGAGGTGTGCTTCTGCAGTCACACATACAAAATATACTTGACTGCTCACCCTCAGCTTAGCAAACGTGGGCATATGTTTCCTGAATCCAGTCAGTGAACCAGTGAAATGATGTGATTATCTGCCTGGTTGCTTGGCTATGCTTCCAAGTCATACAAAGCCAGGCCGCTGTATTACCTATGATCATTTTAAGTGATTGCATTTTAAACGTGGCTAACGCTGTAGCAGTAACCTGTCATCGGGGTAAGCATTGTTAGTAGATGTTGCAAAGATTATCAAGTGTGTTGCTGTTTCTGACACCATTACCTCATTTACTCATTCATATTGTCTTCATACTAGATAGTCAGTAGTTTATAGTGAGCAGTAAATTGAGATTTCAGACACTAATGAATCGCACATTGCATTCATTTGTCCAAAGAGTGTTGTTGTGACTTTCCCATCAACACTATTCTCAAGATCTTTCAGAGACACTACGCAGAGAATACAATCGACTCAGTCTTTGAACACTGAAAAAAAATGTTGGACAATAAAACGTAGAAAGCATACAGCACTGCACTGGTTTGTGGGGCTGGATAGTGTGTTATTTCCTCTTTTGCAGTCAAAAACATGACTAAGAAGAAAACAACACTGAACAAATGCCAAACAAGTATAGAAAAAAAGGAACATTTTTTGAATGTTTTTTTTGGTGGTTTGCTTGTCAGAAGCTTCTTTAGTTACCCCTGTTTATATGAAATGAAAAAATCTTATTTATCTTTCCATCAAACTTGTGAACAACCACTGTATTTTAGTCACCTTCATCAGTATGTTGACCAACAAGCAGCGCTTTTGATAATTGAACCATTTAAGGGCAGGTCATATGAGTTCGATGTTTTCTTACTGGCAGACAGACAGACAGACAGACAGACAGACAGACAAGAAAACATCTTTTTTTACAGTCTTTCAGAATGGAAAAAAACATGACCTTTACATGAGCAGTGTTTATTGGATCAAAACTGCCGATTGCAGATCCCTGTAAGATGATATGATTTGTACTTGCACACAGTATAACCCTAACTTAATGTCAGCTCACATGCAAAGCCAAAAAACAGACTGCCTGATTTTAAGACAAATATCCAATTACACAGTGCAGCAACAACACCCCTGGGACAGCAGCTGTGAATGTGCCCTCATGGTGACTCCTACAACCTGGCGTCTGTTGTACTATGGAAATAACCTTAAATGCTACAGGCTGAACCCCAGCTGGTCATAAGGCAACCGTTTCCTAAAAGTGTTTGATGACAGCAACGTGTTTTAATGACTTCTTTATGCAAAAGAGCATTTTCAAGGTGGCATGTGAGGAGTGTGAGCATTATTTACTGAGGAAATGTCCATACACTACTCCCCAAGGAGCAATAGGTGTAGCAGTTTTCAGCTCCCAAAGCGTAATTACACCAATCCTAAATTAATTGGACTCACAATTTATAGTTTATCATTGGAGAAAAGCACCTATAACACATTTGGTTCCAGGGTTCACATTAATTGGCAACCCAGGGCAAAAGTTATGTCTTCTCCTTAATGAAGTAATTAGCTAAAGCCATTGCATCAAAGGATTGTAGTGATTGCAAATTTGATTTTGTCTGGTCACTGGGTCCTTAAGCTTGCTGCGATTCATTTATTATTCCAGTGAATGTCCTCTGCCAAAAAGTGTGCCAAAGACATTACTGTTATAATTTTGTCAAACTGACATCAATCCAAGATAAATGTGTAACACCACTAACACTTCCAGTGCAAAACGTTTGTCTCCGTAAAGGCAATAAAGTGGAAAATGAATTGTTTAGAGCAATTCCCTTTTATCCTAATGTGACTAGAATTCTCTTGTTTGAGGTGACAGGAGAGGAAATTATCTGAAGGCAACAAAAAAGTTTCTAGATCTCCTTTTTATCACTTTTTTCTTATGTGCTCACAGTTTTATTGCCTTTTGTCTTTATCACTGTGCAGAGAAGAAGCTAGACAGAATACACAGTGTACTGCAGTGTACAATATATCACCACAGAAATTATACTTATAAAAGTGCTCAAATATCAGCAAGAGCTTAGGGCACACTGCATTATATATGAGGTGTTATTTATTAACACCCTACTAGGAATAATATTCCAAGATAGAGGAGGACCAATGGCCGTCGGGATGGAGACTATTTTAATTGCTGTTAATTCTGCTCACAGTCTGATGGCCTTTCACGTCTTCACACTTCCCTGTTCTCACCTGAGAGAAAATCGCACACGCATTAATATAAAAGCACAGAAATCAATGTGACATTTCTGGCAGCACATTTAGACTTTCTAAGATACAAGTACACAACATAAATGAGATCAAGAAGTCCATCTGATTTGTCCTGGCTCTCTGAAGGACTCATATTTTGCTTTTCCTGGACCTAAATACACTGTAGAAAACTTGAGCAGACAAGTAAGTGCAAAATGTTGTGATGCAAATAAAATCAATTACGTTATTTGCTTTAACAAATGTAATGTTTCCTACTTCAACATTCACAGAGGATGACTGATTTCTGCTGACATCTCTTTTGGAAGCGGACAGTAAGATGCAAAGCAGAGTTTTTTCAAGCCCCCGGGCTGTGATGTTTACATTTCACCACTGTGCTTCACATGTGTATGACATGGAATGAGTAATTATTGATTCATATGAATCACCTGTGCCACCAACTCCTGTCGTCTCCGCTCATCTTTTAAATTTCATCTCTCTTCACCCATCCCCCAATTTAAAGGTTGAGGCATTAAGGCCCGACAACCACTGACCTTTCCCACTCCCTGCATCTATTATCCAACAAGACTAATCATGCTTTTCTTGTGCCTTAGACAGATGTGAGGAGGCAGAGGGATGTGATGTGGAGAAATGTCAAGGTCTTGCCGTGTTCACATTTTGTCTGAGATTGGAATATGCTGTTATAGATCCTTTGGATCAACTGAGCATCTCTTCCTCTATGAAATAGGGTGATCATTTTCTGTTCTTTGAAAGGCCAAATGCAACTATGGTAATATACAGCAGATTACATCACAAACATGCTCATTAACTAAACATTAAAATATAAGTCATATTACCTCACACAACCCTTGTTGAAGAACAAATCTTGCCGAAAACCTTTTCTGTTTTACCGAATAGTATAGAAAGACAGGCCAAATATATCCAGATATATGCCTTACATTTTGTACTGAGACATAACACTAATACCTTGAGCAAGGACTCAGTTCTGATACTGCAGCTACTGTATCTCACGTCATGCTGCAGAGTTTAATGTCTCGAAAATGGCCCTGATTTTGGCTGTGTCATTTTGGTTTCACTGGCCATTGAACTGTAAGTTGGGGAGGGAGCAGCAATTGGTGTCTGACTCTAGGCACTTTGTCACGGGTGCCACACAGTGCAAATTGATGCCAGCGTTTGACAGGAACTACCGAGCACTCAAATTTTACTCTGCCTTGATAGTTTGACATCTGTGGGTCTACTAATAATACATTATCTAAGTCTGGATAATCAGCTTTTCCTGATCATTTTGGCTAAAAAACAGGTGACACCTCTGTTACACATTTAGACAGCAGCCGATGTCATGCCACCAATAAGTATACCATTCTTAACAGTACAGTGGGTTAAACATTTCAGTTCCCCTGAAACAGTTTTTAAATAGCTTCTGTTGCAGAGGGACTCTGGAATGTACAGATAGATTAAAAGAAACAACCCAGAGGTCCATTTTCATAATTATGTTTTGGTGCCAAGCCCAACTGCTTGGCTGGCACTCTTAGAATGGGGGAAGCGGGAGGGAGAGAGAGGAAGCAAAGAGAAATCAATACTTCAGTTGAAACAGCCTGAGCTGCTTTTTGGGTTTCATTTTTGTTTGTTTCTTGTGGGGGGAGAGGAACTGTGCAAGAGGTGGCCTGGCCCCTGTGGCTGCAGTACCATCTTGAGCAAAAAGATGTTGTAAGATGAACAAACTACCAGACTACCTACCTGGGTGACACAACTTTCTGACTGCATAGGTGATACTAACACCCCTGTGCAATTGCTTGTAGCAGAATGAAGAGAAATCAGTCTAGCCAGCCTTTGCTCCTTGAGACCTGAGCACAGCAAAGCAGCAAGACACCAAGACCAACAGGAAGTGTGAACAGTTGCCCTCTGCCTGAGGGGCAGTGAGTCAGCCATTTGTTCCCCTCTTCCCTTTTCCTTTTTCAGAAGTGAGGCCAAGATAATCCGACATCCAGTACTCAAAATTGAACCTATAAGACGGTCATCTAGACCACGTGTATAGTTTATAAACGCACACATATATATCCTCAGGGCTTGAAGCAGGAAAAAATCCTATGCCTGAAAATTTTTGGGGAGTGTGGCCCCCCCGGGTTGAAGGATATCATTGTTTTTATTGCTTTTACTGTAAACTCAATTAGGTTTAACCCTTTAAGGAACACCATTCCAACATAGGAATACCCTTCAAGACGTCACTAAACGAACAACCTTTGTAAAAACTGTGCTAATAGTTTTAAGCATCAGATCTTAACAGTATACTCATGCCGCACACTGTTGGAAAGCTGAGACTGTCGTGATTATCTTAAGCCCAAACTCAAAGGAAAAAAGTCATTTCCAGACCATGTAATAGCCTTCTAAACTCACCATGACACAACATTAGAACCTGTGTTCCAACCTCTGTAACTCTGTGTCAGTCTAAAAAAAACTTGAGGGCGTTACCTTTCCAATGGTACCAAGCACATCCCTGAGTCTCAAACTGTGTGAGAGCTGTCATGCTTTTAATGTTGGTATGTCGTTTTGGAAAAAGAACCTTAAAATGGGGGCGTTCACTTACAGGTTAAACTAACAATTATTCCCTTAATATTTGATTAATCACTGGATATAAAAATATCAGCAGATTGAAAAAAAAAATGGCTGGGTGTCTGGGCTCCAGGGGAAGAAAATTCTGAACATTTGCAATCTAAATGAATTTATCTGGTACACTTTGAAAGTATCAATCACGTATCACATCAAGAGGTTGGAATAACAATTTCAAAGTTTTTAATAATGAATCCATCAATTTTATTAAGCTGTCCTGACTCTGATATCATATGAGTCACGACAGCTTTTGATGTCGTCGCCAGCGCGGTCACGTGGTTCATGTAGCTCCCGATAGTTCCAAACTAGGCTGCCGCTGTCATGTTATTCTATGGGACCGACAGTAGTGAGCTTTCTTTTGAACGGTAAAATATTGAAAATAAACAGTACAAAGTTATATTTACAACTCTTACTGAATTACTGTATGTACAGCAATTTCAGCTCTCCAACAAAAGGAAATTTTTTTGCTTCAAGGTTTTATTTGTCACTCCAAATTGAAGATTAGCCTGCCCTGCAGTAAAGATAGCATACATCAAATAAGCAATAGGCCTATATTAAGCGGCAATATATATTTAAGCATCAAAGATGTTCAATTAAACCCACATTATAGTTTGAAACAACGTTCAAAACACACACAGCCAGTATCACTAAGCATAAAGTCCGCTAGCTTAATGCTAACGTATAATGTAAAACCTCATAGACGGGCTAACAGAAATTATCGCTATCGCCAGTTCGTGGCAATCAACATCGATAGCAGTAAAGCTGCTAAAAGCTGTTTTAATTCTGGCTTTAGCGCTGTTAACACGTCACAGTGTGACCCAGTGCAGAGTCTGTGGGACCAGGGCAACGGCTAACACAGCGGCAGCAGCACCGGGCTACTGATCTCATCGCCCGGGGCCAACCTCCATCGCCATCCCTGGGGGAGAAAACGAGCCAAGTAACTTATCCGCACACTTTTAGAGGTTTACCGCTGGCTGGTTAAATTATTTTTAGGAGATTTATGTTGGTCTCAGTGATGAAATCTAACAACTGTGGCAGTCGCATTAGTTTGTCTGAGTGAAAAGTGTGCAGGGCTACCTCTGGGCTAATGCTACATCAATCGCTCTGGCTACGTTGTCCAGGTGCGTGAAAACTTAAGGCCCGCCCTACTCTGCTCTGATTGGCTAGAATTCTTGGTTGCCTTGAGTACCATTGGTAGTTGGAACTATCACTTTAAACGACTGGCTACAGTTTTTTTTTTTTTTTTTTTTTTTTTTTTTTTTTTTNNAAAAAAAAAAAAAAAAAAAGCCACCAAAATATTGCTATGCCGGATTTCCGGCACCATGCCTGGGGTCTTCAAGCCCTGTATCCTTGTCCCAAGTGGGTTCTGTCCAGCTAACTTTATGATTTGTTTATATTGCCTTCAATTACCTCTTCCTGTCCCTTGTTGAGGTCAATAGAATTTTATATAGTAGATATTATTCTCTAGGTGCCCATCCTCTCTTCCTATAGCCTTCTTCATTTGAGCATTCACATTTCAATGTCAATAAATCACATTTTGAAGCCCTTTGTAGATGTGGTCACTGAGAAAAAGTCACTGGTCCTTGTCGTTTAGCACTATAAAGGTGTGAGCAAGCAACGTATCAACTGATGCAAACAGATAGTAAGATTCCCTTTCTTGTATTACATCAGGTGCCTCCACTCTGCTTTTCCGGTGGTGTGTCTATGTACATTTGCAGCCATGTTGATGTGTCTGTACTGTCTGAACTGTGCAGTCATCCACCCGCGCTCTTGTCTGATGTACAACTCTAACTGCTCCCCGCTAGCAGTGTTGTTTCACCTCCCCAACAGCCTGCAGCAAATTATCATATTTATCGAGAAGCCAGCCATGGTATTAGCAGGAATACCCAATCCTCAGCCACAGCTCCAGTGAAACGACCACTGTAAATCACACTCTGTCAGCCTTTCATGCAAGCTCAGTCATGGTTGTCACAGAGACCATGATGGGATTGTGAAGACTATTCTGTTTTCTGTAGGGTTCAATCATGGCTCACATTCAAAATCACATCGACATAAGGAGAACAAAAGAAAAATTGATTCCATTGCAGTAACTTTGTGATTAGCATGAAAAAGTTAGAACCACAATGTTAAATCCATGTTCTTCTTTTATACTTCTTATTCATGATGCAACATTGCATTCTAATGGAACTTTGGAATGGCTAACATAGCCTCTATTGTATTTTACATAAACACGTAAAAAAACAGCATTAAAAAGGTAAAAGGTAAAAGAAGACCGCAAATCAATATTCTTTCAATCACTAGCCAGTCAGATCCATGCCTGTTGTGCAAGATATAAAATCACATCACAGCATAAAAAGGATATGAAGTAATTGATTTAAAAAAAGTAGACTGATACAATATATGTATAAGATAATTCTAAGTCACAGAAGTGCCAGAAACAATGTGCCCGAGATCACTTTTTGTATGTAGAAGGTCTTTTTGGTTTGCATCATCAAAGTCATAATGAGAAAATAAACTGAGAGGTTGCTTATTTTGTAAACTTTGTCTCTGGGTTTGTCTGGGTGAAGAGGAGTTATACTGAGCATCATGGTTGTGGCATTACAGCTGGTGCAGGGCACACCTTTTTACGTTTTTATTTGTGTGTTATTCATTTTGGATCTCAGATTTTAGTCTTATTCTGTGTTTTCAATTAGAGGGTTTAATTTAGTACAACTTTATAGATATAGGTATAGTATTAAAGAGAATTTCTGAATGTAAGGAAATGGACCAAATACAACTGTGCAGTAATTCTACATGCATGTCCAATTGAACACACAGAGTGTAAACCCAGCAGCACTCTATTAAAAGCAGTGTTGTCAAAAAGCAAGCTTAGTCGCCCAACCCACTGAGGAGCAGCATTGAACACATTACAGGCTAATTCATGTGAAAGTAATTTTTCAGTGAAGGAACGTCGAGATATATAACTATAATCATCGTATTTCAGGGTGGATAGTCTCGTTTCCTCCTGACGTCTGCGGTGTACATCCCCACCTCAATCACACGCTCCGGCACATGTTCCTGTTGTGGAGGATTGGTCAAAGGTGATGTGTACATTTGCTGGGGCTGAGCTAGTAGCAGCTTTGTTAAGGAATCATTGACCGTATGAAATCGGGTCAGTGAACTTCCATGTTGCTATCAAGGGACCTCTGCGGATGTCTTAACCTGAACACCTTGGCCACTTAATGTTAATCAGCACAGAATAAAACCCCTGGATATATTGGATTTAATCAAGGGAAATGACAGCAGTCATTTTTTTACGGTAACACATTTCATTTTAGGTAGTTTGTAGTCATATTGTGCTTTTAGTTTGGTTTTGTTTACCCTTTTTAAGGTAAACAAAACCAATACACACCACTTCCAGAAAAAGAGAATAATGAATAGATTAATAATGATAAACAGTGTATGAAATACATATGTGTGTGTGTGTGTGTACTATTATGATGTGTTTAATATGCTTTTTAAGGTAAGTCATGTCAGTTTTATGGCACCAATTGACAACAAATGATATGTCATGACAGGTTTCAATTGGAGCAGGTCCAGACCATACTCTTAAATTCATTCATTTAACATAGACAAAACATTCCCCCATGAGCAATCACTCAGTGACAGTGGCATGAAAAAAAATGCCTTTAAAGAGTTGGTTAAACTCTTTGTGCTCATTTTTCTCACCATTGATAACACTGGCTGTGATGTAAACACTCCCTGGCCAATTCATTGAGTAAGTATACAATCCAATGAAATTAACATTTCCACCTTTATGAAGCTACGAATACATACACGTTTTTTTTTTATTGTTATTTCTTGATATTATATATTGACATTTGTTTCAAATACGTATTCTCCCTCAGAGCAGGCAGAATACTGGCAACAACTCTCAATATAATGTAGTCCAACGCATTGTGATAATTAGCAATGCTGTCAAAGTGTCACTCAGAACTGAACATTATATAGCTGAGATGTTATATTAGATTGCTTCAGATTTCACTGGTGTAGCTAACCATGTCTCTGTAGTATGTTGTCCATATTCCTGTTATTGTGATTATATATTTATATTTATAGTCATCTTGTCATGCACTGAATATTCTGTTAAGAAAAGACAACAGTGATTCCAAACAACCGCTTATTACTTGAATACAGCTTCCTTTATCTCAACAGATTTGAGTATTAGAAATAATGAGATACTCTCTTGGTCTGTTCTTGTGGTAGGAGCTGCATCTGTATGCATGGAGTTGATGAACCAGGGATGTGCTGGAAGGAGTGTAGGATTGTATCCCAGTCAGCCACATATTAGTGGACCTGTCAGTTAGTAAACAGTGACTTAAACTCATTTCCATTCTGAGTTAGGAAGTGTAGAGAGAACTCCTAAGTGCATTAAAGTCACTCGCAATTTAGGTCCACTTTGTCTCTCAAGCGACGGTGGGGGGGCAAAAAGGTAGCAGAGGGAGCAATTAAACAGCAATCTATGATCAAAATGATGATCATGTTGTATCCTCACCATGCACGATAATAACAGTGTGTATAATTGTCTGTCTTGTAATAGTTTTACATTATATTTTGCAGTGCTCTTGTTTTATTCAAATGGCAGTCCCTGTCACTTCATATGAACACATGTTCTGTCATTTTGTAGTGAAAATTAGTGATCCACCACTAAAATAACTGTCTTCATCTGAACAGGATTCAAGTGTTGAACAGACATTACAGCCCATTATCATGGTGAACATGCTTGCAGATCCATTGCCTTTGTTTTTTTGTTTTTTTTTGTTATTTCACACTTTTCTTGTTTAATGTGCTGCAAGGTCTTCCATTCCTTTGATGTAGTCCCGAGCCTGATAGGCATTCTTCCTGAGGCAATACGCTCTTCACTCCTTGATAGGGATTGATTTTCAAAGGCGTGGTTTATAGTCAGTCACAGCGGGTCGACAACTCCTGCTGCACGATATCCCCAATGGACTTAAACTTCTCACAACCTTGACGTCTGGCGTTACCCTGATGTCACGCACCCTAACCTGTTTGTGTCAACTCTGGTCTATATGCAGTACATACAGGCGTCACAGCAAGGAGCTGACAGCTCATAACTAAAACAAACATAGGTATTCCTGTGAGGGCAGGTCTGTAATTGTTTCACAGTCTGCATACTGTATTCCCCTGTTACATGTTCTGCTAAACCTGTGGTGACAGACTGATTTATTTACTGCGTGTGAGTGCATGTTGGTTCTCATGTGTGTGCACAAGCAGTAGAGAGGCCACAAAGGAGCAGTTAGTAGAGCCCAACTGATGTATCAGTACCAGTATTCCTATCGCAGATATGTAGGTATCACCATGTTAATGTCCGATATCAGGCAATATGAAAACTTTTTTTATAGAGAGTATAATGCAGAAAAAGATGCCTGGGGTAATTTTAATTTTAATTAATAATTCAAAGTGAAGTTTGAATTTTCAGTCATTTTAGAAGTGAAGTTATTGTTTAATTACAAAATATCCTGCCTGCCTTACATATTTGAGTCACAAGTGTTTGATAACAACATTGCAGGAATCACTGCAAAAATGGATGTTTATAAAAAATGTTTTTGTTAAATGTTCTAGTTGAGTTTGTTATATAAGTAAGTACGAAATCGGAACTGATAGAGCAAGGTAGTTTTTTTTATGTGTTATTGATTTCTATCCAGTATTGTATTGAAGTCTGTTTTTCCCATTGATTTGTGTGCCACCTACCGACCATAATGTACACAGTAGAGATTAAGGTAAATGGGCAGCATCGCAGGAAAAACATTTTGATAAAATTCGTGGTTGGCCTCCAGATGATTTTTCAACTTCAAATTGGGCTGTGCCATACTTGTCTGCTTTACCCCATAATATTTGCATCGGCATTGGCCACAAAAAACAACTATTGGCTCTCGCAGTAAGAGATTGTTTTTATTGTTTAGTGCATTTGAAAGCGATAAACTACACCCTACCAGCCCTACTAACCTTAAGTCCATGTCAGTAAAACTGAATAAAGCAACACCCTACCTGCAACGAGTAAACATCCAGAAGACACACTTTTAATAGACCGAGATGCTTCCTTCTTCCGTGACATGACTTAAAATATCATCTGCACTGATTGTGTCTTCCACTGCTATTCCTCTGTTTTTAAAGTCCACCTCCTGCTTCTTTCTTGGGGCGAAGAGGTTGTGCCCAGCACCTCTGATCACACAGGCTCTGCTAGTCAAACTTGTAAGTGACCGGCAGGGGGATTTGTGAGGTGTTGCTGGAAATGCCTGTAGAAATTGCATGTTTTAGGCAGTCACCACCCGTCCTGACTGAAACAGGGAGAGTGTTCCTCTGATTTAGCCCTCCTGCTCTTTGGCACAGCCACTCCATCCATAATGACCAAAGATTACTTAACAGGAATTATTAGAGATTACATTAGAAGTAAAGCCTACCGTAGGTACAACAAAGTGATGTGCATTGTACACAGACAGTGCTAAACAGCGATAAACCGAGCCTGTTAAGATGTTATTTAATGTATTGCCATCCTCAGTGCTTCCTGGCAACAGATTTGAGGTTCTCAGTAACAACCCTCTGGCTAAAAAAATGGGGAAAAATGACACTATCAGATCTATTTTCATTTACTCAGCTCCATTTAGGGGATTTAGATAGCATACATGAGAATGCCCATCTCTCCAACTGCAGTGGAAACCTTCATCAAATTAGAATTGAAGTGATTATCCAGGGCAGAGCAAAAGGACAAAATCGATAGTTCTTTGTTCGAGGCTAAAATGAAGAATGGGCATTCAGCAGGGATCTCTCTCTCTACTGCTTCCTCTCTCCCTCCCTCTCTCACACACACAGACACATGCAAACACACACATGCAATGCTCTTTGAATTGCGTTTTCTGTTCCAACATCCTTGACCATATCAGCATTAGGCTTGCGTGGCGTAGTCTCAAGCCTTCTGTCTTGGTTTTTTTCTTCCTCTCTTTGGAAAAAAACCTCTAAAACCTCAAAGGAGAGGCACTTCCTTAGATAATTGCAATTAGTGGTTTTGGCTGGATGTTGCATCCCTGGCCCTGGCCCAGCTCTCTGTGTTGGGTAAGAGGGAGTGGGCCTGATGGGCATGATCCAGCCTCCAAAAAGCCCTCTGCCCCTTTTGCATCCCATGGGCCCCCTGTCAGAGGGCAGCTGGGCGTGAGCAGTGCTAGAGAAAAAGACGAGGCTCACTTTCTACTGGGCAGGTACTGCAATTATACAGTAATTGGAAAAAGAGGTAAATGGAAAGAGCTGTACCTTTGTCCTACTTCTTGAAAGCCTGTTACTTCACCGAGGCAGAGAAAATAATGGCACATAAAGGCTGTGTTATTTAAACTCAGTTTGAATGTACAAATTTACTCCAAGTTATAATAGGACAAAAATAGAATGCGGGGGGCTTGCTCAAAATAGTCCATTTATAAAGCCATACTAAAAGTGTGATCTGTTATCGCCTTGTTGTTCCAGCCCTTTTAGGGCTGTCATCGAAACTGACCAATCATGTTTTAGGATGTCAACTGTCAGAGCAGAAAAATACGAACATTAGAGAAGTTATCCTTTCAAACACGTGTCTAACATTGTGAAATTGTCTATTTAAACCCAAACCATGTTTCCCCACACCTAAGCAAGTATTTTATTTTCCTCACCCTCATCAAACACTGACAGGAAACTAAAAAGGAACTGAAAATAATAAGTGAACAGTATGTTCTAAGCAGGATAGAGCATGAGCCCTGTAAGTAACCCACTAAGCCACAACAGCTAGCCCTAGAAGCATTTTCTGTTGCTTAGTTGAAATGATGATCCTGGAGCAACAGTAATTATGAGGATCCAGGAGCAACACCAACCTGACAATATTAGACACACTCATATTAATGTGTGCTTTGAAGTTGTCAGACAGGATAGGCAATCGCAAATGTTCTGTCAGTGAGAAACCAAGAGAAAAACCAAAGCAGGATGCTGCCACCAAACATTAGAGTAAAATAGAAATATAACTGAATTTTGAGTGTTCAATTGGCTATCCTTTTCTTTATTTTCTGAGTATTTTGTAGAAACTACAGTGCATTCATTTCAAATTTACTTTGCAGAGTCAAGGAGAAAATTGCAAAATGTCACAGCTCAATAAAGTTTCAGAAATTCAAATTCTATGTTAAGTTTACGGTAATGTAAACCAGAAATTGAATGCAGGGACTTAAATTATGTTGAAATAGTCCTTTCAATTCTGCTTCTTATGTCTGTCAAATCTCAGTGGCCACTCGTGTCTATGTGGAGCACAGACTCTCAATCATACTCTGGTTTTCTCTCTCTCTTTCTCTAACATACACACACCCACCCACATACACACCACGCTTTAAACACATACACACACAGCTTCACATAAAGGACTGCAATCCATCAATGTGCTCATTGCTGTCATGAGTAAAGAGACAGAGCTCTAAGCAAGAGTCCTCTAACACAAATTTGATTTACCTCAATTTGCCTCAAACAGTGACATGTGAGCGCTAGAAGTGCTAATACAGAGTGGCACCTTTTGCTGCCAACAGGCATGTGTCTGTTTAGCTCAGTTTCAAAGCTTGGGCTCATGCTCAAATCTGATTTACTTAAGGATGGTATTGGATTATAAACAGTTTGGAGTTATTAAAATTAACTGTGAAATAAAGTGATACTGTGGAGAAATGTGATGACTTCACATGGGAATATAGCAGATAGTGTTTTTCTGTCACAAAAAAATGTTGGTTTAATATATTTTGAAGCCTTTAGAATATTTTCCACCTTTCTCAATGATTCAGTCCCCGTTTAGTCTTCATGATATCCCGCGTGCAGATACCAGATCACAAAATCTTCAAATGCCATCAATCCAATACAATCAGTTTAGAAACATATACTGCTAACAAATCCATTTCAGTAGCTCTTTCACCAAAATTGGCATGACAAACACAAAATTGACTATGATGCTTTGTGTGTCTCTAATATGGGAGCTAGATTGAAACACGTTATCAAGTACCTCGATAGAAACACATAAATCAAACTAAGGATTGCTTCACACATAAAAAGCATCTGGCACCTTAATCAAACAATAAGACACTTCTTTGTACCACCTTGCCCCGTAATGATTTAAGCATGCTAGTCGTGCAATCACCGGCATGCTGGAAATGTCAAACTAATGACCAAGACTTCCTGCACTCATATTGTGTGAACCTGGCCATTTTGGATCTGAATTAATCCAATTACCTTGCGGCAACTGAACACCATGTCCCTGCCTATGTTACTTGGCACGGCATTTGTTCCCACGCATTAGTGTTGGACTGCCACAACATCTGTGTCATCCACAGACTCATCTACAAATGCGTTGCTTCCAACTGTCCAGCACAAAATGAAGCCGTGTGTTTCTCTGAACCTGTTTGCAAGAGACGAGGCAGACTCCAACCTTTGGTGCATTGTTTCTCTCAACAATGATTTTTCTCTGACAAATGTTTAAATTCCCCTTCTGCACAAATGGCAATACAAAACTCATACCATGTGCTGTATTTATATATATACAGTGGGGATGTATCTTGCAAGCAAGCAAGCAAGCAAGCAAAGTTTATTTATAAAGCACCTTTCAGAAACATCAGTCACAAAGGGGCTTACAGTCAAAGAAATAAGATCAAACAAAATCAAATAAATAAAACAAAGATGTACGATATGTATCTGCTATATTTTGCTCTACACACTAAAAGATAGCATGTAATAGATCAAACTACTGTGTCCATATGGACAGAGTTTAGGCACTATTGACACTGTTTCCTTGCTGAGATACAGAGAAGGGATAGTAACAAAAAGAAGATGATACCTACTTGATTAGTTCAATATCCCTTTCACAATGTATAAAAACTCGCTAACGCACATCATTATGACGTCATCGCTAGCCTCCAAGACTTGTTTACTGATGATCGTTTTTTCTGGTGTTTTGTGTCATCGCTCATGACACACCAGAAACAAAACAGAGAGGGCAAACTCATCTACTGGCAATTGGAAAGATGTCAGTTGCCTATTTTTTGAGCCTGTATTTGCAAAACTGGCATATATGCACTTTGCTTGGTGTAAAACTGTTTTATTACTTTCGACAAAATGTTGACATTTTTAGGCAGGATGTGGACTGTCAATTTAGTCAATCATTATAAACACTGTCATTATAGACCCTTCATGAAACAGAAGGAACAATGTGCAATCACAAAAAACAATTTCATTGTTTATTCAGGCTATTTTAGGCAGCCTTTAAAAAGAGTTAACCTTTGCAGTGGGGGGTCTGCCTGTGCAGGAATGGGAAAACTTTTTTCTATGCTGCTTGTAATACCTTTTTTTCTGCTGTCTTTTTTCAGGTGGCCAACCTGGCTTGCTCCATCTCCAACAATGAAGAGGGTGTGAAGCTGGTTCGAATGGCTGCCACCCAAATTGACAGCTTATGTCCACAGGTGAGGACATAAAAAAAACACTTTTATTCCACAATATTGAACCCTACTCAAGCACAAGTCAACACGTGTTTTTGTATCATGAACTCTTCTAAATTCCCCTCAAATGGGTATCTTTAGAGAGTTCTGAGAAATTGGAGAATCTCGAAATAACAGAAAAAATCACAGTCGGCAGAATGTGAGGAAGAGCTATGAATAATGTGTAGGTGGACCCTGTAGTACTGTTTCACAGGATGCAAGCAAAGGAGGAGGTTAAAATCGATCGGGTTTGTCCAAGGTTAACAGTGGGCCCTACTCACTCGTGACCCAACACAGTAGTGCTGAGGAAAGATGGAGAAGGGAAGCTGACTTTAAGATTCAGGATCCAACATGTAGGACTCACCATGCACACCTGCTGAGACTCACTTACTCAGAAAACTTGGGGAGAATGTCTCCTGATACCTCTTGGCAATGCACAACTCAGACAGATTAAATAAAAAAAACATAATAGGCACAGACTTTGTGGCTGGGAAGACGGAACAAAGAGTGGGTGGAACAAAGAGAAATATTTCCATCTGTTCTGGGTAGAGCTAGCCGTGGTCCCTTATCTTCACACATGCAAATTGCACACACACAGGAAAACACACAACCTCAGTAACTGCCATGTCCAGATCATAGTGTCTCTTTTGCTACATCAGATTAATTTAGTTTAAACTAAATCTAAAAAGCAGGACGTTATAAAGAACAGGAAGTAATGCTACTTCTGGTTTAAGTGCACATGCCAGCTGTCATAGTGATATGATTAATACTGCCTGTTCTTAAGTAAAAGTCTGTTGATGTGATGTTTCTCCAGTGGGGTGTTAATAATCTAAAAAAAAGAGAAAATAAGGACACAATTTATAAGATTAGTTAGTTTTTTCTTTTTTTAAATTAAACATGGGATTTGTTCCCTGTGAAAAAAGAAGAATAGTGCCAGACTTCCCCTTTACATAATAATACATTATGTGTTGTTATTCCCAGACCTCGTCTAACGATTTTGACCCGTCCTCCATGCCAGGTTATCAATGCTGCTCTCACTCTGGCAGCCCGCCCTCAAAGCAAAGTGGCCCAGGACAACATGGATGTTTTCAAGGATCAGTGGGAGAAGCAGGTGCGCATCCTTACTGAGGCTGTGGATGACATCACCTCTGTGGATGACTTCCTGTCCGTCTCAGGTATGAGGCAATGCATCACATTTTCTTTACAGATTAGCTAATTACAGAAGATGCGCCCTAAGTTTCACTGACTCACAAATGTCAAAAATGTATTTTATTTCCTCTAAACATTAAGTTGCTTTCTCTGTGGCAGCTTGATGTGAAAAACAAAATTACAGTTAAGACATAAGACAGCTGAAGTTAATAAATTGGAAGCCAAAGATGGAATATTTTTATTTGTTTATTTTTTTTACATTTTGCATGCTTGTATTCTGTTTATATTCATTATTTATTTATATTTTGGCCAACAGCTCCCATTCACCTGTATATTAATCTATAAGCAGTTTCTGTTACTTAAAGGTGCGATATGTGCAAATTAACCATGTGTGTCGAATTCTTACTCAAACAGGCAGCATTTTACCAGAGTAAAAGCTAAATCTAGCTGCCAGTTAGCCATGCCTCTAGTGGGCTGGACTGGTAGCTCTCCGAGCACCACAGAAGTGTCGGTGTTCTCACCCCAAGCCCATGGGCTTTGGACCAAGATGGGTTGGGGCTAGCTGATTAACATGCAGACTTTAACAAATCTCTGCAACACAATAAATGACATTATGTCAAAACTGGTATTTCTTTATTTTGTTGGCAATTTTTGATGTTTCAGCAAAACACCTCTAGTATTGTACCATTTGTTTAGGCCATAAGAGGGATACTCTGTGCATTGGTACATTTGATCTGGCATGTTTTGCAGATGAAGAAGATGGTTGAATAAACAGAATTGTAATTGCTAAGAATTATATGCTATATAAACATGTCATTTCCATTCAGAGAGAATTTTTTGCACAGACAATTTACACTGTCAAACATCAACACAAAATATTGAAAACATTGCATTTACAAGGAAAACATATTATTTTGTAACAAAACAT
Organism: Diplodus sargus; assembly: GCA_903131615.1. Classification (NCBI taxonomy): domain Eukaryota; kingdom Metazoa; phylum Chordata; class Actinopteri; order Spariformes; family Sparidae; genus Diplodus; species Diplodus sargus. The sequence goes on along the minus strand of CAEMYA010000464.1, from coordinate 2,117,995 downwards.
TATTTCTTCAAGCTAAAGAAAGTCTTGGGTCCCTCCATCGCTATTCACTGTCCCTTTTTTTTTTTTCCCCTCCAAAGAGAACCACATCCTCGAAGATGTCAACAAATGTGTAATTGCTCTGCAAGAGGGCGACGTGGACACTCTCGACCGAACTGCTGGAGCTATCCGGGGCCGAGCCGCTCGTGTGGTGCACATCATTAACGCTGAGATGGAGAACTACGAGCCTGGAGTCTACACTGAGCGTGTGCTGGAGTCCATCAAGCTCCTGTCTGAGACCGGTTAGTGCTCTATACATAAAGGTGGTGTGGCACAAGGAGCCACAGTTGTAATGTGTAAGAGTGTATTGTGAAGATTAACATAATATCCTTCACCCTTGTAATGTGCATCACACATTTTGAACCTATCCTTTTGGCAAATTGGCAAGCTACTTTCATGAGGAGTAGTGCAACACCCACCCAGACACACACACACACACACACATACATACACACACACACGCACACACCAGCACTTACATTAGCTCCCCAGTCTGGTCAGTGACTTATAGATGCACCTTAATTACCTGGATGCCCAGTGTCCCACAGTTTGGATCAGTGTCTTGGCTCTAACACAAACCCTGGTCGCCACCTGTTCACTCATCTGCCTCTCAACCTTTTTTCATCTATTATTTTCCTTCTCTGTCACTGTGCTTCTCCTGTGTCACGGCAAATTCCAGGAGACCTGAGTTTATCTCTGTGGCAGCTAAGACAACACATATCTCAGTCACACCTACAGTGAAGATTGTCTCCCCCAAAATTTGACTGGAACCACTTCACACTATACAGGGTGTAAGGGTGCAGGGAGGCAGTAAAGAGACAACTTTTAGAGTGGTGTTAAGTGCTGGAAGCTTGGGTGTTATGTTGGCTCTGTGTTCTTAGGATTGAACATAGATTCCAAAATAGCTGGGCCGCTGCTTAAAACATAAATGAAAAGATTTGCTGCATTGTGCTTTGTGGCAATGTTTTTTATGCATGTGTTCCTGAACCTCATGTAGTAATGTCCTTTCATACCCAGTCATGATACTATCACCTGTTACCAAAAAACATGTTTACCTGTGGAATCTTCCAAACAGGTGTTTTTTCAGCACTCCGAAACTTTCCCAGTCATCTGTTACCTCTGTCCCAACCAATAAGCATATATTTGCAAAAATCAATGAAGTTAAACATTATATATTCTGTCTTTGGACCGTGTTCTATCGAGTAAATATCAAAAAGGATTTTAAACAGTGTCCTTGTATATAGCTTTGGGGTTTCCCAAGTTTTTCAAGCAGAAGGCATTGTTGGGCCGCAAAAGTACATGGCATGCTAACAGGATCTAGCAGGATTGTGTGGAAGAAAAAACATTTATGGTCCATCCTTTTAAAACAGTAAAGCAACATTATGTAGGAATTTGCATGTGTGTGTGATCTGATGCCCCCTACAGTTCCTGAGTGCAATACCACTGTTGTTAATACAAATCCCAGTTCTGTGATCATTTGTAATGAAGGGGCTAACTTAGGGCAGGGCAATAAATCGGAAAGCAATAAATTTGAGTTTGTGGTTTAGTACGATTAAAAAAAAAATAAATGTTTTTCTTGTTTTTTGGGGGGGATTTGCTCCACCGCCACTACCCTCATGGACTCCCGTAGTTAATAATGCCCTCTCTGCCCTCCCCCCGCATTGACTTTCCACAGCCTTGGTGTGGAAGCGTTAGTAGCTTGGTTTTGTGGCGTCGGACCTTGAACAAACCACGGTCCGTTGTAAAGTTTGTTTAAAGGCTGTTGCAACTAAAGGCAGCGGACCGACCCATTAATTTCAGCATCTCAAACAGACACATGTATCACAGTGGGATATTTGTTGTTCACTACGAGATGCACAAGACCGCGGCAGCCCACAAAATCTCGCTAAAAAGCAGCCAACATTAGCAGAATCATTTAATCATTGTGTCCCGTATGAAAAAATCGGAGATTAAATTTTTAGGCCATATCACCCAGCCCTAGGCTAACTACATACATAAGAATGTTATGTGTTGAAAACTTGTATCTTGTAAACATTAGGGGTGTTCCAACAAGGGTACCTCACGATTCAATTTGATTCGATTACGATTATGGGAGCTTCGATTCTTCGATTCTTCGATTCTTCGATTATAACGATTGCCGATTCGATTCGATTATTGGTGCCACGATTCTTTGATTATTGCTATTTTTAATGCTTTTTTCCATACAAGATTGATTTTGTCTTCATCTGTGGCTACCTTTGTAAAAAAAATGGCCTATCAATTAACTCAAAAAGCTGCCATAGGGAACAAAAGTGCATTCTTTAAAATTAAATAATTCAACTTATTCAGTCTGGATTATGGATAGGATAACTTAACAAAAAAGATGCCATATTCCAAG
>CAEMYA010000464.1:2085226-2111679 GCA_903131615.1 Diplodus sargus | reverse complement strand
TATATATATATATATGTGTGTGTGTGTGTGTGTGTGTGTGTGTGTGTGTGCGTGTGTGTGAGCTATGATGTGGCGACAGCTGGAACTTTTTAACCTTGAAATAATAGGATGACAATCATTTTGATGGTACAGTGTCTTGTGAAAGGGTGAATGGTGTCTCTGTCTCAGTCACTTCGTCCCCGTATCACTTTTTTCTGCACTATGTAACTTCAGTGAGAGAGTAGGATCACAAGACATTCAAGACATTACATTTGTACAATGTAATGAGTTATGTTTGTAATTAGCACCTACATTACTTCTGACAAATTGTTATGGACCTGGGATTTGTAATTATAACCATAGTGTTCCACTTAGAATCTTTAGGGGTTGCCAGATTGCACAATATGCCCATTTTTATAATGTTGCTTTAATGAAGTACCTATTCTAACCCAAACTTTGATCTGTCCGTACAGCCAACCAAGTAAATCATAGTGTTGTCACATCATAAAGCAAGCTTAATTTTAGCAGTGATTTTTGACAATTTTGGAGGGCAGACACAAAATATATCATGCCTGGATGTCGGATCAGAACACAATTCTATGTATTGTTATAAAAGGAGTCAATCAACAGTATACTTTGTGCGTTAATTTAGAGGACCTGTGGGTTTATTCATAGAATCTTTAGTTTTGGATCGGTTATAATTTCTGCAGACAATTGACACTAAGTGGAACTTCTGGTTTATTCTGCAGATGTTTATAAAGGAAATACATTATGATTGATTTACATTGTAGACGTTTGAAATGTAAAACCTCAAAACAGTACCTAAAAAATTTTGTGTAGGTGGTCATTTCTGCAACTTTTGCATTTATCAAGCATCTGCAACTTGCCAACATGAGTGAGGTTGTAATTTAGTTACAAGGCAGATTCAAGCTAAAAAAAAAAAAAAAAAAAGGAAAACTCAGATGGTAATGCTTCATGCTTTGGAGCTTCTATAACCAGCTGCTTCTCAGCTTGAGTAGGACTGTATCCTATACTTAAGAAGGAAACCTAGCATAAAATTGACAAGATGATGGATGCAGCAACAAGCAGCTGATTTCAAGATGGCCTGCATCCTGTCTGACTTTACCATAAGGTGAGGGCTAAATCTATGCTGGCTGCACCGCCTTAAAGAGAACTCCCATCTTAAATTTTAACGAGGCCTCTCAATTGAGGCTGCTAATTGAGATGTTGAGGCAGGGATCCGGCAACTGTGTTAGACCAGCGTTTCATTGGCCACATATTTCTCTTTGATGAAGAGCTGTTGTGTTGCCCCTTCCTGTTTCCTCTTAGCGGTGCTAGTTGGCTTTTTTAGGGGCTACCATGCACATCTGATCTGGACCATAAAGCACTTATTGATCCTTGTGAACTTTTGCCTCCCTCCCCACTCTGTCCTCACTGGCCTGATGTCTATGGATTTAAACACAGTCAAGGAGAAATCTATAGCTGGGGGAAAGATGATTAAGTGTAGCTGAACAAAGGAAAAAAAGGATATAGGACCACACACTTTTTTTAGAGGGTACTGAGTCCAATTAACTAGACTCCACCAAAAAATCAATAGCTGTCACCAAGGATTTCACTAAGCGATTTGAGCAGGGATTTTAGTGAAATTCATTGATGTGATCCTTTTTTTTCCCTTTTTCTCAGTGGTGTGCATGTAAAACATGTATCCCGTGCCTGAGAGTTTGTGTGTGTGTGTGTGTGTGTGTGTGTGTGTGTGTGTGTGTGTGTGTGTGTGTGTGTGTGTGTGTGTGTGTGTGTGTGTGTGTGTGTGTGTGTGTGTGTTTGAGTAGGCTGGTTGTGTTTTTATTTGATGGCTCCTGTGTTTAAGCTTTGGGCCACCCGTGCCAGTCGCGACCACTTGCCTGTCTTTCTGACAGCTGCCACATCAACCCCAGGACGTTCAGCACAACTGCCTGCCCTTTGACCTTTTCTCAATTTGCCCATCCTTCTTCCTCATATTGAGTGCAGTCAGATTTATGACCAGGCCGAATACAGGCAGCCTGGGTGCACGGCTCTTCTGTGTAAAGCTGAGCCATAGATTCTTGACAGACAGTCCACACATGGGGCCCAGGATTGAAGCGTGTCCTTGAGAGGGAGAAAAATCAATAGCCTAATGGGAAAGTGGTTATGGCTTCCCTCTCTTTTTCCCCCTCTCCCTCCTTCTTCACTGAGACATACTTTTCTTGCCCACTAACTCCCTGTGTTTGAACTAATCTTCTCCTCAAAAAAATAAAAGGGAGGGGGGACAAATTTTAGAGTCGATCATTAATGTGGTGCCTGAAGAGGGTAGATTAAAAAACTGATATATGGCCTAAGTCCAGTATGCCATTTAGAGAAGCAGGGTGGCGTTGCTCCTTGTTATTACATCGGGGCACAGTAAATGGGATTTAGCCAGGGTTTTGCAGTGAGTAATAACACACATGCTCACACCGCCACCCACATGTCATGCCTGTAAATCAGCGGATCAAGTGTACTTAAAAGAAGTGCGGCAGCGACTGAAGGATAGAAGTAAAGACTCTTCAGACTGTCTACTTTCAAAATTATAGCTCCGAAAACCAGACTTTGTGACTGGTCAGACTTAAAGCGAGCCACCATAAATATTGAGCAGCTGTTTTAAAATCTTTAATCAGAAAACCACAATATTGACATCAGTGGCCATTAATACAGACACGAGAGAAAGCAATTAGTACTTAAGGGGAAACAGGACAATGGATCAGTGCTCTTTCAGTATATCTCAAAACAGTACACTGTTGCTGAACCGGATGAGTCACTCTTTACTGTAAATTTGTAGCCATTGTTATGATGGTGGGGAAATAAGTTTTTGGCCAGAATGGGAAGCAGATGGCAGCCTCATTGCTTGCAAGGAGTAGAGGTAAAGTCTCTTAAAATTTGGGCAAATAGAGGTGGGAGTTACTGTAGGAGCAGGTTCTGATGAGGAAATTGCTTTGAGAGCAGCAATGCAGTCTGAGACGGTAGGTGAAACATTTTAGCCAAGGTGAGAGTGTGCAGTGAACAGAGCAGCAAACACACTACAAGAGTCCCAGAGTTCTTCACATGTAGCTTTAAAGTTTGATACCATTTTCACTGTTAGAGTATGTACATTCATTATGCGGACTTGAATTGAAAGCTGTCCAGTCAGTATTGAGTGAAACATCGACTAACTAACCCCCCCCCCCCCCCCCGAGGGTTCACAGCCGAGGTTAAAACACTGTAATGATACTAGAGTATTTCTGTGATTATCAACCCACACAACTAATGAATGGGCTAATTAGCCTGCTAACAAAATGATCAAAGGGCCGGAATGAGGGTGTGGAAGGGCCGCATTCATACCAGAGCACCTCTGCGACCATGCTCTCTGTATATATTAATGTGCAATGGTTTTTTGGCCGCAGGCTACAAAAACAACACTGACAATATGATTTATTTATTCTTCTTTGTCTTGCCACCTGACAAATTTAAGTTGGATATTCACTTTCCTTTATTGTAGCTTCATTTTGGTCCCCAACAAGTCCTGAAAAAATAATCTGTTGTTGTTTTGGGTTTTTTTTTAAGCTGTAAAATGCTTCACCATATTTAGAAGCTATTTGTTTCATGTATTTGACGTTTAGTGGAGTACAGTGGAGTTTTAGAGCTTTTTTGCTCAAAAATCAACAGTAATGCTGCTTTCAAAACAACAGAAATAATGCCTGAAACACACTATAAAGCTCTGCACAGCTGAGGGGAACTATTGACATGTGTGATAGTAGTGTGTAGATCATCACTAATAGCCAAGAGTGACCACTTTCCTGTATGTTTAAGTCATGTTATCATTTATCAATGGATAAATATTGATTAGAGCCACTTCAAAGTAGACAATGATATATATGAAGTACAGTACAATACTATAAAATGCTGTGACAAACATCATAGTAATGGAAACGAATACTGTGACATAGCATATAATAGCAATATCATAGCAATAGTGAAACTCTAAGGTTCTTCAGGTCTAAACAATGCTTGTAAGAAAGGGGACTTATTAAGACTTTATCCTCCAAAAACAACATGCATTTTTCTTTTGACACATTCAGTTGTAGGGTTAAAGCTGTGCGTCATGATTTTATGCAGGTGTCTCTTGGTATAAAAGTGATATTCATTTTACCTCTTCTCCTATATTGTCTAAATTGAGCTGTCTTCACGCAAAATTGAGGTTTAGGCATCAAAAGCTGTGCACGTTCCACGGTTGGAGCGCGTTACACACCTCACAGGGGCACGCCATCTCTGCTGTGCGGTTCTTAAGCATTCATTGTACTTCCATAACTTCTCACTTAAACTATGCTTAAGCCTAGGGGGTGAAAAAAATCCATTCCTACATGGTCACATTTAATTCCCTTCATCATTTTTCAACTGGAATGAGTGAAATTGCTCCTTACCATCAGCAACTTTGCTCATTAAGAGCTTGGAGAACATTTAAATATTTCTATTTAAAACGCCTTCCCAGCAATTCCCAAAAGCCTATTTTACGCTTCTCCAGTAAGTGGATTAAACTGAATTAAAAATGAAAAGAAAAAGGGAGAGACTTTTTGTAGTGCCTTTTATGTTTGGTGAAATATAGCTTGTGTTTTATATCAGACAAATACGTATACTGCAGATACACCTTTAGTGCAAGCTGGCTAATTGATTTAGCTCACTCAGCATGTAAGAGGGGAGGAAAAGTGTGGAGAATAATAATAATAAAATCACACGGTTGGCTCTTCCGGTGGAGGCTCTCTAGCCGAGCTGCCACACTTTATTTGTCTTTTCCCCTGTTTTTCTTCTCGCTAGCCGACTGTCCTCATTAGACCTGACTTCTCCTCTCAAGAAGGCTTTGCCGTAAATCTGGCCAAGTATCTGGTCTCCAAAAATCTGCTCTTTATGTGTACATATTTGTTGCTGATTATTTCCAAAGCAGCCAAGACATCTTTTTTATAGCATATCAAAAACGTCTTTGTCTTTTTATTCTTTCTTTGCACCTGTCTTTCTCTTAACCTCAATTCTAAATATGTAGAAACATGTTGTGGATTTGTAGGAAATGCCTGTACTGTCATTGAAGCACAGTTACATGTTGAAGTTAAAGTATTTCTGGTGTTTGAAACGGCACCAATAGATAACACAAAATGAAGACTGACCTTCTCTGGCTGGTAAGTGTCTGTCCAGGTAAACCATAGTTTTTGTTATGATAATTTGGCACAGTGCAGAGTCCATATAAAAAATGACATTATTAAACTTTGCTTTCAGTATATATTTTTTTCTCAACAAGAGATTATGTAGAAAGGTGGCCTGCTAAATATTCAAACATTCAGTCCATATTCTTGAATATTGAATAATGTCTATTCACATTGAGCACAATTCATTTTCACACAAAGAGTTCCATCGGGCCCGGGCCAATTGATACTGACAACAAAACCAACCATTTTTATGGTCAATAGGGACTTCTCTTTTGTTGCTTGGCTTTTGTTCAGCTCAAAAGACTTTGATGAATTTGTTTCCCTCCATCGGCATTGTGATTTGACAGGCCGAGCTTGCAAGTTAGCGTCCTTGCGCTGTAACACTGACACGCACACAGCCATCTTATCACAGGGTTACAAAAAATGCATGCACATGCTCGTACACACACTTCCGCAAAACGCCGACTTACACGCAAACACATCTATGACAGGCCAATCTGCCTGTTGGGAAAGCCAAGGTGAAACAGCTAATTGGCGCTCACTGTGCGAGCAGCATATTGTCGCTTACACACAAGCTGGGAGTGACGTCTCGCCTTTTCCTTCAAATTTAGAGAGTGATGCAGGGGGAGACCCAGCTGATACAAACTTTGATATGAAAAGGTTGGGATCATGTCCTCAACATTTCCTTTTTTCTGATTGTTAAGCCTGCAACCATTTTTAGAGATTACCAACAGATGTGCTGCACCTGACTCTGATATCTTTCTTTTGCTCTCTCCCCCCCCCCTCCTCCTTTTCCATGCTGCAGTAATGCCCCGTTTTGCCGAACAAGTGGAGGTAGCTATTGAGGCACTGAGTACAAACCCCCCACAGGCCTTTGAGGAGAATGAGTTCATTGATGCATCCCGTCTGGTCTACGATGGCGTCCGTGACATCAGGAAAGCTGTACTCATGATAAGGGTATGTCCATTACCTCCTCTGCAGGAGCAAAAAGGAGAACAGTCACTGAAATGGTTTAAATGCTCAGCAAGAGTTTGATAAAAATGAATGTGTTTGGAAATGTTGACCAAGGCCAAGTGCAGTAATTTAAGTCTGCCTTCCTCCATATATTCAAAACATTTTGCTGGGTATTTTGTTGAAATTAGACATCTGAATAATATTTGCATTTCCTAGACTGTGTGTTGAGCCAATTGGACGTAAGTATATGGTATTCCAGTCCACATATTGTGATCTTAAAGTCTTTTACTGAATACATTGAAACAGTCTGTCTTACAAAAGCCAAGTATTTATGATAGAATAACATTTCCTGAGTCATTGGATTCTTAAACCACGTGAATTCCACCCTTATGAGACAAATGTGTCACACTCCTAGAGACCTGTCCAGTTTTTTGCCTCTTCATTCTCATTTTAGCTACGATTCCGTTAGCCATTATTGTTCTACTGGCAATCACGAATGAAAGAGGATGTTTTCTGACAAAAAAACATATCCGCCCTCGGGTTGAAGAACATAATTGAAATCTAAAATTCAATAGAATTCCCATTTGAGATGTTGCACCTGACACATGATCCGCTTTATACAGCTGACAGAACATTATTCAGCGTGTCACGATAGAAATGCTGCATTACAACACGACACCAGCAGCTCTATGATGTTACAGTATCTGCATTTTTCACCCGAACTGGCCCTTCTCTCTTCACCATGTAATTCATTTATTCAACTTTATGCAGGCTGGAAGGTTTCCCAGTGCAGCTCTGGAAAAAATCTAATTATGGAAAATAATTTGATGTTGGTAAATAATGTAAAACAGGCAGCTTTGAACTGCCCGGGACCAGCTGGCTTCATAATCCCATCCAAGTTCAATTACTTTCTGAGGAAACAACTTGGAAGATCCTTGCTTTCTATGTTGTCTAACTCCATCCTATAGATAGCAAATGTTTGTGCCACGTGTAATAGTTTCTCTTGCACACATTTTTTTTTTTTTTCTTTTTTCTGTGACTGTGTTAGTTTTCTCCCACTTAAGCCAAGTAATGGCTCCTTTAGAATTCTTACAGCACAGATCTTATGAGCAGTAGATGGATTAAGAAACCAATTCTCCACAGTGTTTAAAAATTGAGGCAGGTCTTGAGAAGAGTGTGCAGTTATAATGAAAGTTCTCAAAAACATAGTTTCATCCTGGCCTTTATGTACTGATGACACACACACACACACACACACACACACACACACACACACACACACATAGAGAGAGCAGGGTAACACAGTGAAGAAGAAAGCACTAGACAGAATGGAACAGTGGTTTGAGACGAGCAACTTTTATATCACCTGTGTTTGCACTCCCTCCCTTTGTCAACAACTGACCTAGAGCCTGTCTCGCGCAGAAAGTTAAAGTTAAACTCGAAGTTACGAGCTAAATTAACCTGAAGTAAGTAAAGTCAAGCTACAGTAAGCTAAATTAGATATGATCTTTTAATATCAGACTGTTAGACTGCCATTCTAACAAGATCACCTTCATGGGTGTGGTCTACCCTACACCTAGCTGTGATAAAGTGCGGTACTATGTTTCCATGGTACATCACTGCTGCACAGGTCGGGGAATAAGTATATTGTCACCCCCTGTTTGGCAGAATTATTGGACTGGTTGCTGTTGAAATGAGCGTTATTGAATTAGCAGTCTCAAAAGCTAGCTAAAATCTGACAAGCATCTAATTTGAGACAATGATGGGGATGTTGTTTCACATGAAGAGATTAAAGTAAAATGGTATGAGTTTGTTGGACAGGTGTGCAATCATCTAAATAAACAAATGAATACAAATATATACTAAAGAAACTGTGAACGTGTTCGGTTGAATGAACAGTTTTTGTGCTTTTATGAGTGAAAGAGAAAAAAAAACAATTATGTATTAATGTAAGTTCAAAGTTATGGTGTTCCTGCTATTATTGGTTAATAGAAAAGGTTTGAAGAAAAGTACACTATAGTACCAGATATTACAAGTATATTGTCAAAATTCTTTATAAAGAAGCCAATATGCGGTGCATGTGGTTCCTTTTTCCAGCTCATCACTGCCCATAATTAAGGCACATTGGGCCTAAGTATTTTTATAAATGCAAACATCGTCTCGTTGAGTCAATAAAAAGATGTTCTGTTCACTAAGTTGTATTCAGCAGCGATAGAACTTGACTGCAGCAGGCCACAGTGGATTAACAACTGTTGGGAATACTAAGAAGGAAATTTCAGATCAATTACCAGCCTATGCGGGTACACAGTAAATTTTATTCTTTATTGCCATAGGCCACGGTCTACTAGCAACCTGTTGTTTGTTAGAAGCCCTGTTTTATAGCCAGTGTGAGCACTGATTCTGTGTAAAACATTTATTATATCTGTGATATAATTAATCATTATGGAGCGGCAACATTCTCACAGTCTATAAATAGAATAACTCACAGCGCTCTCTGCAAGGTTACCCGTGACAGCACTGTAAATGCAGGGCTTTTTTTTATGTCAGCATCATGTAGGAAGGATGACTTTACACATTTACATGTTTTGATCTGATCTTCTACTCTGCCGCAGGTAAGCCATCTGGCATATATTAACATGGTGATGTAGCCCACTGGAAGTGAGCCAGCTTCATCAGATCAACAAGCCTGTGTAGAAGTTAGCTGGCTAACCAACAAACCTCAAATTAGTGAGACAGCACTTTGTAGCCAGAAAAGCCAATAAAATCTGTATTAGTCATTTAGTCTCCAACTTTGAGCAGATGCAAAACAATTATATAATTTATGTTTTTCTTGTTTTTTTGTTATTTCATGAGAGAGATCACAAATTGTTTGCGCTCCAAAAGCTTTTTCAATTATTTAGCATGTTGCAGCATATTTCTTTCCGACCAAAGATGTGTTTCATTCTGCTTTGAAATTAAAAAGGAAAAATCAAAGAACTATCATTGCCTTTTAAAGGATTACATCAAGGAATTCTAGTCACATAGCAATGATCAAACGTTATACGTCATCAGAGAACATGAGATTTTTGTGCAGAGAAAGACTGCAAATATTTTTGCAAACAGAGATAAGTCTCACATTTTTTTTTGTTTCTTCTTTTAAATATAAACCTGTTTTTATGTGTTTTGTTTTGCAATTTTTGCTTCTGAGTAGTGCATATTGAAAACAAAAGCACCAGCCTTGATAAAGACCATCCACAAAATATTGTCCAATTCTTGAATCGAGGCTCACTTAGAGATTTGATATATCTTCAAGTTAGTAATACAATAGCAAATATTACTAAGAGAGCTGTTAAATCATTATGACTACATTTCATAGCATCCAACATTAATCACATGCCAAATATAGTGTAGACAATATTCCTTTTTACCTATGTTCGTTGTGCTAACAGTGCATTGTTGTTTCTTCTCCTTTGTTTTGCTGATGTCTGATGTTAATTTTGAATTTAATAAATGAATAATCGTATTTTTACGATTGAGTAGATATTAGTGATTTCTGTGTTAAATGGCATTGACAGCTGTCACAATCACACTAGGTGTCTGTTTACATTCTCACCAAAGCTGTTATATTTATGCTGTTGATTAGAAAAATACTTGAAACTCTTATGTTTTGCCTTTTCAAAGAGTGTCACCCATATCCTGGCGGACAGGAGTTATAAATGATACTAAAAGGAACTTGTCAGTTAAATGTAAAATTTGACTGATGCTGTCATCTTTCTGAGGAGGTTATTCTCCTGAAAACAGAATGAGAACGAGCAGCATGCGTTCTTCGGTGTCACCATTTTTTTTTTTTTTTCCCAAATTTGGCTGGAAAGGAGGTACAGAAAAAACACAACCAACTCACCATATCTTTCCAGACATTCCCCTATTTTCATTATATATTTGATACGTCTATGTGTACCATGTTCAGAGAATAAAGACAACTGTTTGACTTTTTTTAATTGTGTTACATATCATGCTGTCATATGTTGAGTTCAGTGTGAGCTAAATCCCCAGATAAGACACTGTTTAGAAATGACAAGACAGGAAAATGCTCTCTGTTACTTTGGCTCCCAGCACAATGGGCATAAAGGCAAAGAAAAAATGCCCTTTTCAGCTGTCAATTTAGGAGTTGCATGTTCTCTCTCTCTCTCTCTCTCTCTCTCTCTCTCTCTCTCTCTCTCTCTCTCTCTCTCCCTCATTCTCACTGATTGCCTAACTTTGTGTCTATATTTCTCACAGACACCAGAGGAGCTGGAAGACGACTCTGACTTTGAGCAGGAGGACTATGATACTCGCAGCAGGACTAGTGTCCAGACTGAAGATGACCAGCTTATTGCTGGACAGAGTGCTCGGGTGAGTGGATGTTTACTTCCCCACTGTGCTGAAACTTCTTGAATGTCTTAAAAAAGAAGAGATAGAAAACATCTATGTGGTCTGGGTAAAGGTTGGGCGACAGGCCAGAAATGAAATGCTTAAGCGGTGTGCTGAGGTGCAAGCTGAACACCCACCCCTGTTCCAAGACCATACTTCAATCAATTCACCCAACTAGTTCCACTTACATAGCATGAAAGTCCATTTCAATTATCCTAACAAGCAGGATTATTTTAAATAAACACTGTTCAGGGATGGCAGGTGTAAAATTGCAATCACAAACAAAGAAGTAATTACCAAATTCCCTTTAGATGCCAAACAAAAACACAAAATACAGTATAGCACTGTGCCAAGGCTTCAGTCACGATCACCGGGGTCGGAGCTTTGTTGCACATTAGCAATTTTTCACTTGGGCCCAGCTTAAAGAACATTAAGAGGGTATCAGTGCTTGCTCCCCTCCAGCAAAACAGAGGCTCTAGCGGTGTGTTGCATGTTGAATGGATTGTGGATGGTAGGAGTATGACTTGGCCCAATGCCTCTCCCTGTGGCACAGGCCTGAATTATACAGCCTGAGTACACAGTCTGCACACACAGGAGTGTAATGCACAAAGCAGGGAGAAATAAATAAAACCAAATGAGCAGTGTTTTGTTGCTAAATGTATGTGCTGTGCAGCTGTAGCCCTGAATATGGTGGAATTTGATATTAGTTAGAATAAATAACTGACTCAGGGACTGCTAATAGGCAACCTTTCATCCTTTAGGCTAGCTCCGAATATGTACATTAAACTGAGACCATATGGCTGTAGTTGAACAGTAGCCACTGTGGGCACAAAAAGCATTAATAGGATAGAGAATAATCAAAAATCAGGTGTAACAGAAGCAGAAGTAGAGAAGTGTCAATGACTCTGTAATATCAGTCAACAGTAATAAAAGTTTGTCACATTAGCTAATATTAGCCACAATTAGCTGCAAACCCCTCATTATGTTGAATTGAGCAAGGGCTTATATAATCAATAGTGAGGTTTTGTAATAGTGTATCTTATATATACATAACATTAAATTGTTTTGTTTTTGTTTTGTAATTGTTTTCCCTGTCGTCAGCTTTTCAAAAAGTGGCACATAAATTTAAGCTCTTGGATGAAACTCACAACCTGTACTCGCATGTTGCATCAGTTTTCAATATTAGAGGCTATGAGTGCAGCCAAAGAGTCCTCCAAACTAAGTGACAAAATATACTGTTTTTCATTTCCTGCCAACAAAAGAAAAAAAAACACAATTGAGCACTTTTTTTGGCAGAAGAATATTCTTTGTCAGTGCCTGCCAGAGTTTATTTTAGATTAAGGACTATTTGTTTAAGATCAGGGAAAGCTTGTGCTTTTGGCACGAAAGATTGTTCGGGTTAAAGAGCGTTTTAAAGGAAAACATCAGCTGTCAGTAGGAAACAAACAATAGTGTCCTGTGTCCACAGCTTTGTTGACCCATCTATCCATTCCAATCTGTTCTCTACGACATTATGTGGAACAACATCACATTACTTCCACCTTTGCACCTGACTGACAGAATCATAGACCTTAAGATCCTTAAATGTAGAAACAGATCATTTTTCGCCATTTGAGTCATCCTTTTTAGGAGGAATATTCTTTTGAAAAAAGAAAAACGTTGATAAACTGCCATTTATGAAGAGATTTGATTTCGCAGTAATCTAGTTGTGAAGAACGTGATGAACTAAGAGACAACTCAGAAAAAGTTACGTGTTGTCAAATCCGGAATGCAAACATGAACAAAAAGAACAGACCCAGACTTTAGGTGCAGTAGCTGCTCCAGGATCACTGTGGGGGTCCTGAGTGTGAAGTGCTTGGAGTTTGTTGTATGTACTCCCACTAAGGCTCCCGCAGAGTAACATTGTAGGGCCATCTGAGCTTAGACGCACCAGCGCTGCCACACAAAGGAGCTTCACAGCACCAAACTGTTGACTAGTTTTCCTGGCACTCGACTGTGCTTTGAGTGGGCAGCTCTTCTTGGGAACAGTTTGAAGTAGCAGAATGTCCCTTTGTCATAACTTGTTACTTTAAGACAGTGATATAAAGCGGATTAAAGGCTGACGTGGCTGAATGTAATGATACTTCAGGCATCCCTAATTAGCAAGTTATGTACTTGAAGCTCGCATCGCATAAATGCACGACATCGTATCGCAGCGTTATCAAATGTGATTACTCCTCGTTGTGCATTTAGTGCACATTATCGTGTACAACATACTTTATATCTGGCATACTGACAAAGCCTCGCACACAGTTAATTGATATTGCCTGTTTTTCCACTCATAGAAACTGTTGTGCCCTCAGAGACTAAACATTTACACACGCAGAAGGCAAGCACATCCATAAAAGATGTGTTTGCAGTGAACCGCTGGTGATCTGCCCAGTCGGCCTCAGCCTGTCGTGTCAGAATAAAGCGCGCTGTCCTCTCACGGTCATGCCAAGTGCACACTCGGGCTCTGTGTTTCTATTCAAACAGACAAGAGAAAGCGTAATCCATTTTCTCCATAGGAGCTGACATGAGCACACTGAGGTTTACAGTCATGATCCCTCCAAGCTCCTTCTGTGAGCGGGTATCACACACATGACGCAGGCATAATATCTCCCTCCCACTTTCCCGATCTCAGTGTAGAAACTAATAAAATCAAGTACAGGGCAGTCCCAGGGGCCTTTGTGCCCAGTGCTTCAGCTTGTGTGGTGCACCCCTTGTCACTTCTATTATACGTAACGCATAAAGCTAAGTTATAAGAGCTAACATGCATAATGAGAAGGCAAGAAAACACACAAGGGAAGGAGGGCCTGTACGTAGTGTCTCTTTCTATTAGACCATGCAGACACACACTCTTCTTCTATAAAACACTGCGGAGGATGCACAGAGAGACAAACACAAAGCCCCCACCCCAACACACACAAACACACACCCAACATCTCTTAACACAGTGATTGGATAACACTGTTGATAGGTCATCCATAAAATTGAACTCTGAGTGTCTGGGCAGTTTATTTCAAATGAAACAAATTAAAGTCATTTCAAGACGCCGCGCTCAGTGAAGAAACCCGGAAAGCGCTCTAATCCCCGCAGACGTAGCCGAGTCGCACAGTGTATTGGCACAGCACTCCCTCGGCCGGATTTGCCACTATGTTAAGCTCCCAAGGCCCGCTCCTTGTTGTTATCAGTAAAGTAGGGGAAGGGATTTGGGGATAAGTGAATTCTAGAGAGCAGGGGAGGAGGGAGAGGGGGTCCTCACCAAGTGCCTTCCTGCTCCCTTGACGTCCCAATTGGCTCGTGTGTTTACCCCTGCGCTGCAGCTTTCTTTTGTGTTCAGAACCCCTCTCTTGCTCACTCTTCCTCCCTGACGCACTCTCTCTTTTGTCACACCACTTTCAGAGTGAATTTGAATACATACCAAATCCCTCACTCTCTCTCCCCAACCTCCCTTGATCCCTAATTTTAGAAAAAGGAATTTTTCTATCCAAATTTTGGAGTTTCAAGGGACTTTTTGCTCCCTTTAGCTGTTTGGAGGAATGGTTCGTCTTGGTTTAGCAGAGCTCTTATGTGCAGAAGACAATGGGGAAAACATTTTGATTAAAAAGAAATAGCCACACCTAGTGTTACTGTGATTCTCAGTTCACATTGTCTAGCTGACTCTTTATAAGGGTATTCAGTAAAACCATAACTGCACTTCTTCTCAATGTGTATATGATTATGTGATATGAGTAACAAGGATGCTAATGAATGCACTTTAGTCCTGAGTCAGAGAGATCTGCCCCACGGCACAGTGCACTCACCTGTGTCGCTATTGATTAGAAAGCAATTACAGTACAGCTATGCCCACATTGCCTTTTTTTTTGCTACATCAAACATGAACATAAGCGAGGGAGCCGCTGACTGCCCAGAAGCACAGACTGAGGGCACAAGCACTAATTTTATTCATGATAGAAAAACCTTTTGTAGTCCTCAAGTTAATATTTATAAATATTTGAATTATTTTTCAAACTGATTTGAATCTAAAAACAGGTCATAGTTGAAACAAAAAACATGAATAAAGCATCCTTAAAAATAAGACGCAGCTAGCGTAGGAAAATACAGGAAATAAAAGTTCAGTCAGCCAGCCATGTGGAAAGAAGTGTTATCTGAATGAAGAATTTGTGTTGCATTAACATTAGGCATGTAAGCTCCAACGTTGTCACTCTCTACTAAGAGAAACAGCACAGTAGGGAGCGGGGAAGGACAATTATGACTTTCCACTGCAAACTCAAGCACTGTTAACACATGGTATTAACGTGACTCCTTAGTGATCTGATCACAAGTGAACATTTCATTCCACACGTGGCATTCCAGGAAGTCTCCACATGTATCACGAGGGGCCAATTTGATAGGGTGCTATATTCAAACAAACCCATGTACATAGACAACACACTGGCAATGTAGACAAAATGTTTTTTTACGCAAGGGAAGAACTTAATGTGTGACATTTGCCAAATGTACAAGAAGCCCCAAATAATCAGGAATTTGTCACAGGCTGCATTTCAAAAAGCAAACGTTTCTTTTAAAAAAATATGTTTTTAAGTAAGTTTGAGAACATTGCAAGTAAAGGCACAAGTTAATGTATAAAATTCAATGCCGAATTTACAAGAAGGCACAAATGATTATGAATTTGTAATAGCCGTTTCTCCAAGTTTCTCCTCATTCAACAACTCTCAAAATTCCACAATGTTTCAAGGAAGTCTGGATATTTAATGCAGTTGGTAGGATAAATCATTTGTGATTGCAAACATCTGCTGTTCAGATCTCAGTGTGTCCAAAACATGTCTTGAATACATACAGAGTCCCTTTTGTTCCCACAGTCAAACGAGTGCGATGGATACATGTTATTAGAAGAGTTTACCGTAAGCAAATTCTGGTGACTGTACTTTATTTCTTAGAGATTGTAAAAAGAGGAATACTGGTTCACATTTTGCTGTAAAAGCCATTAAGTCTTTAAGAATCTGTACATGTACCCATGGAGGTATATGTGACTTGTTGATGGGCAGATTAAATAAATGTTGGTGCAGGGGCCCAAGAGCCACCGCCTGCTGTGTGCGACCCATAATTCGTAGTGACACGTGCAAGCATACCTGCAAATTGAGTCCAAATTTGCCCTGCTGGAATCAGTCACTGTGCTTTAAATGGCTTAGTCCTCATTGTGCAGTCTAAATACATATTAAGTTGGTATTTGTTTTAAATGTGAGCAGTGTTTTCACCACACACGCTGTTTAATGGGATTTGCTGCCCCGCTGTTGTTTGTGAGTCTTGGCACCAGCAGCACAGGAAATCTACACTGGGCTTGAGGGGGCTGGTTTTGCTTGTTTGTTTATGCCGTACGGGTTTTTTCTCTTTTTTTTTTTTCCGAGCTAACCGCCATCAAAGCTCTTCTCACACAGTGATCAGTAGGCCAAAGCTCATGGACACATCTGTTGGCCTCTGATGAGAAAAAGTTGTGCCTCCATGCTTCTCGATTTCTGTCTGTAATTTCAATTTTCGCTCTTTCACTGAGGCCCCCCTCCTGTCCCTGCTTATTTCCTCTCAAAGAATTTCAGGAGGACAAGTCATCTACATTTTTTGTTTTCATTTTCCTCCCCACTCGTCTACCAGGGGACGTGAGCAAAGTAACGCACTTTCTCACTGAGCTCACCCCCCACACCCCCCACACACCAGCTTGGCTGTGAGAGAGGGCCTAAGGAAGAGGGAAAAGGACAAGGGCGATTATTTCATTAAAAGAATAGTAATTCTTGGAGGACAGTCAATAATAGATGAGGTTAAAAAACAATGATGACTTTTCTTATTCACTGTACGTGTTGGCTCCCACTGCCTCTAGAGTCAATCGAATCGACCTAATGGAAACCAGGTTACTCTTCCTTCCATCTCACCTCCTTGACATAATGTTGAACAAATGCATTATTCATTCTCTGGTCTAAGAAGCGAGGTAATTATACATTTATCTCCCAAATAATACCGGGTACTTACTGCGCCTGTGACCTTGCCACAAGATTTATGCCATTTTGGACCTGCCCCCAAAGGCCGTGGAGGGAAAAAAAAAATGAAAGCAAAAATGGATTTGCTCTTTATGGATATAAGATGTCAAGGGGTTTGAAAAGGTTCAGTCATTAAATGTAAAGTTTAGAACTTTATTTTGAAGCATTTCAGAGGCGAAGGGGTAGTCGGACTCCAAACTTAATGCTCAAGTTTTGTAGGGCGGATTAAAAAGGAGACGAAAATGGTGCTACGGCTTTCCCCTTTATATTCTTTCCTTTATTCTCTTCCTCCAAAACTAATCCCTGTTCTTATTCGCCCCTTTCCTCATTTCCCTATCGTTCTCTACTCCCCAACCTTATCTACTTCCTTTACCTAAATTCCTCTCCTCTGGCGTTTCCTTCATTCTGAGGCATCTTCCCAATTAATTCTACTCAAATTTACTCCCTAGCAACCACCCCCCCTGCCATTTTTCTAATGCCTTTGTTTTCCACCGCACTTCTCCTGTTGCCTGCAGGCCATCATGGCACAGCTTCCTCAGGAGGAAAAGGCCAAGATTGCTGAGCAGGTCGAGAGCTTCAGACAGGAGAAGTGCAAGCTGGATGCAGAGGTGGCCAAGTGGGATGACAACGGCAATGACATCATCGTGCTGGCCAAGCAAATGTGTATGATCATGATGGAGATGACAGACTTCACCAGGTAA
The DNA here is from genome assembly GCA_903131615.1 of Diplodus sargus. Taxonomy (NCBI): domain Eukaryota; kingdom Metazoa; phylum Chordata; class Actinopteri; order Spariformes; family Sparidae; genus Diplodus; species Diplodus sargus. The sequence continues at coordinate 2,094,384 of CAEMYA010000464.1, read as the reverse complement.
AAAAGCAACAAAATGTGATTTTGTTTTGGTTGGATTTATTTTTGGCCACTTGAGAGCAGAAATAAGCCATTAACAGGACACTGATGTATTGTCCCACTCTCAAGTTCACATGGCTACTTTGTCAGCAAACAGTTAACTTATTTACGCATGTAGCAGGTACTGAGGGACAGGACTGGCTTCTTAGCTGCCAAATGTTCACCAGCTCGTCGCTAACTTTGTCTTTCTGCCATGAAGTGCTGTGCTGTTTGCATCGAGTGGGTATCAGGGTTTTTTCATTGCAAACAACTGCCTAGGGTGTGAAAACAGATTGATGAAAGCGTGAGAATAGATCAAAACAGAAAAAAACAGTATATAACCAAATCCAAGAGGTAATAATTCACTGCACGTCATCACATCAAGCAATTATTATATTATTCTTTTTAAAAAGAATAATGCAGCAGCAGGTAGAAAAGTGATACGTGGGATTTTTGAGAAACAATATTTACTCTGCAACTGATGTCAAATTGACCAAGATAACATTTGTTATGATCAGACTACATAGCCATGCAGCCATTCAAAGATACACTGTAATAGATAATCTGTTTGCATTAAGAGTCTTGTCGCTTATGTTTACTAAAGGCCAGCAGCTTTCCTCTCAATCTCCCCCATCTGGGCTCAACATATCAGGAAAAGAGCCTAACTGATGGCAGTCTGTTTCGTGTATGGGGTTTTGATGCACTCCACAGTTTTAGGGCTGTTACAAACCAAAAATAAATAAAAAATAAATAAAAATCAGAGCCATGTGTGATTAGTCATGAGCGATTATGGCTGTGGTGCTGTGACTGCGCCATTATTACTTGGCATTGACCCCAGTAATTCTTGAGTTACTCTAAGAACAAACTGAGTGGAAATTTCAACTTATCACTGACTAAAAAATGAGACAGCCCACATTAACTTTTAGAATGTTGGCAAATCAAGGAAACAGCACAGATCACAGGCTCAGATGTTGGCCATTATTTCCCTCTCCTGATATTATTGTTTGATAGAAATATTCCTGTGATATTCCTCTTGCCAGCCACAGCAAATTAGCTGCTGCACAAGCCTGTGTGACACAGGGGCGGGCTCAGACTTCAACGGGAAACTGCATGCCCTCTGCCTCTGCAACTCCACCCACATTGTGTTTCTCCTTCTTTCTCACTCCTTGGATTTTCCCAGAGGCAAAGGCCCCCTGAAGAACTCCTCAGATGTGATCAATGCGGCTAAGAAGATTGCAGAGGCTGGTTCCAGGATGGACAAATTGGCCCGTGCTGTTGCAGATCAGGTGACTTTGCATGTGTCTGTCACTGTCGTTTTTCCACCGTTGCACTTTTCTGAAACTGTCTCTGAGTGGATCATCGTAGCTGGCGGCAGAGCAAATTTTGAGTTAGAGTAAGTGGGCATGGCCATTGGAAATCTTTAATGTGGGCATCGACGAGTCCAGCTGGAGCGGCGGGCTGTGTTGCCGCATGACTTTGTCTCCCAACGGGGCCAACACTGAGAGAGCAAGACAGCAGAACCAAGTTGTGTCTCTAATATAATTAGTTCCCAACCGAGGTGTTGCATTCATTATCAGATGAGTACCACTCCAAAACCAGCTGACAGACCATTTTCAATATCTAATCAATCGGTGCCGTGTCTGGAGAGGATGAGAGTGAAAAGAAATACGTAGGTGTGTATGCTGTGTGTGTGTGTGTGTGACGCAGCAAACGAAGTGGGAGGTATTTCAGAATGCAGCACTCCAGGTAATGCATAATGTTCTTCTTCATTTTATCTGTCTCTAATAAGCAGTGAGAATACACTTCGGCACAAGACTCACTGATTTATTAAGGCAGCCTGTTGTCACTGTAATTGCAACTGCTGTTAGCTAGCAAACCCTTGGAACAATTATTGCTGGTTTCAGTATCACATGCTGGGCCTCACTCAAATCAAAGTGTAGAATCACACAAATCAAAATCTTTTTTCTGAAGTCCGGCAACTCACATGAGGCCTGCACACAACAATGTAAATGACTGTGGATGTCTATACAATATTGATTAAAAAAAAATATTGATTAGAAATTATTAAAATTGTCTGTCTGCAGCTAATCTCACACACTATTGGACCTATTAACCTTATATTTTAATGCTCATTTGGTTGTATGTTGTTGTCCAGAACCTCCTGTAGTTGTGGTGATATACAATTTTTGAAAAGCCTAGTTTATTGACTGCTCCGTCTTCTCACACCTCTTAACCACAAGTGATCAACAACTGCTTCACTTTGCCCCCAGTGATGCATAGATCGCTCTGACATTAGGTATAAATCATCCAACCCACCCAAACAAATGATTTTCTCAGATGAAGACCTGCACCCACATGGAAATTTCACAGCACCTCTACTGGTCTCTGTAGCCTATGTTGCCTTTTATATTCATCTGTAATGATTACAGAGAATTCTGCTTTACTCTGTGCAATTTCACTGTATGAACTTGGACTTTGTGTGTGATTTTTTAGATGTGTAGAAGCACACAGAACATTAATTACCATAAAATCCTGCACTTATCCTATCTGCTGCTGGGGAAACGCCTAAAGTTATCTGACTAATATTTTGCTGATAAACAACATATTACTTCACCCACCAACATCCCATCCACTTTTATCAGAATGTTAATCTTTATTGCGATCTGCGCATCAATATGTTATACCTTAAACCAGCTGTAAACAAAACGCTGACATGTACCACCTTACGAAGTAGATACAGCAATATGTGTCAGCAAACAGTGACTTATTCACATATCTACTTCAATACTCACCTTGGTTTATGATCACCAGCCTGTGACCCCCTTCACATTTCTCATAATCAACTGATCTACTGTTATTATAAAATAAGAACATGGAATAATTACATATTTTATTTATAATTACACTACATCTGCTTCTAAATCTTTTGAAATACACAATTATTATTATTGGCATACATGGTCTGCCAAACTTTTCACTTGGTACTAAAAAATGTTTTTTTAAATTTGAGAAGACAAAATTAGTTTTTATTCCTTGGCCCATGACCTAACGTTCTACAGATTTTAATTAAACTATGTTAACTGATGTCCTGCTAACTCAAATAGAGGAAAAAGTGAAATATATCCTACTTCTAATAACTCTCTCAACCCAGCAGGGGAAAATAAACCTTCATCACTATGTCCTATGAAGGCATTTTAAACTTATTAAAATCATTTCACATTCATTCATGAGGTAAGATCCTATCCAGGGTAATTTGTGTTCATAATCAAAGGAACATGCAGAAGTTTGATTAAATGTTGCTCAGGGTGCAGTATACCAATATATGAAGATGATTTCAGCACCTACTAGCACAGCTGACTGTCAGTTTGAGAGGCCGTCGAGTATGCTAAGCTTCCTGCTGACCAGAAGGCATCTTTAGTCAAAGCTGGCACCGTTCTCATGTCACACTGTCCTGCTCTCCACAGCACATTGCAGCCATGACCGCACAACTCATTCTGTTATGCAGTAATTACCACAAACACAGAGAGCTAAAAAAGCAAGAGTTTCAATCTGTATGAACATGTTTGCATGTGTGAGACAACATTTGTTCCAGGAAGCAGGTCTCTGTCTGCGGCACGGCTTGTGTCTGTTGTTCAGAGCAGTACATGTGACGGGGAGGACAAAGCAAGCGTGAACTCATGTTCTTATGTATTTAATTTCTTAGCTTGTAGGCTGCTGAGTGATGATCAGTGTTCAACAGGGTTTTGGTGGGAGTGAATGTGTCACATGGCAAATCACTGGCAGAGTCTGTGTCTGAATCAACAGTTGCTGTAATGAAAAGAGCAGGTGGCTCGCCATTTTTAATTCTCACTTAAATGGTTCCTAGACCAGTGTTTACTGAATATTCAAAGCCTTCTGTTACTCTTCCACAGACATCAGAGCTGTGTCAGGAAATAAAGAGGGGCTTGAGGACCTTTTCATATCCAACATGAATTTGTTAAAAGGGTTTTCATGTGAGGCTCTCGCAGTATCTGTGTGCCATTCAGCAAATGCGAAGAGTAATTTAAAGTTAAAAAGTTCACTTATATCAAGCAGCTTAATGGAAATATAGAACAAACAACATTACTTAAAAATTATTTGTCTACTTTCCCGACGAAGAGGACAAGTATTTTGCATTCACACATTACGGTAGGTAACCTGTGCTTGTCAAGAACACTGCGGCTTGACTCTAAGAATAAAGGCTGCTCCACTGCTTTCAGACAGGTCCCTTAAGTAGCAAACCTTGTCGCTGTGACTGTACATCAGCCCTATTGATGAACACGTGTGAGCAGAAGTCAATTCTGCGTGGAAGGCTGGGAGGACGGCAAGCTCTTTCATAGTCATTTAAGCACAGCACTTGACGTAGAAAAACCCCTCGAGGCACCTCAGCCCATTTCACTCCAGCAATGCCGTTTTTCTACTCTATTTCTCCCACTCCATTTTCTCTACACTGCTTTATTCTTTAAGTATGCCTCCCACAAACACCTAAACAATGGATATCAAATGTACAATATTAGGGGCATTTATTCTGAGACACGACAGAGTTATTTATGTTGTTATATACATGTAACAGTATGCATCACTCTGCCTAAGAGAGATTGCGGAGTAATTCTACAGCACAAACTGCTTTAAAGTCGACCTGTTTTGGTGGCCCGGACATTTAGTTGTTATAAGTTGAGTGGTGTTATATAAAGTTGCTCAAACACTGCAATTCTTGGAGGCTATTTTAACACACGGATTATAGCAGTTTCTCTGCAGTAGTGAGTATTTACCGCGGCAGGACTGTGTGAGATTGACTCTGTATAAACTATAATTGGACCCGCCCCCAACGTCTTGTTTTTTGTCGTTTTTGGACAAAAATGAAAGTCTTTGGTGGAATAAGTTACATGAGGTTGTGGCTACATAGACAGTACCTGTTAGTAGAATCAATTTATTTATGCTTTTGGTCTTTTCATTTGAACTCTCGCCAGCCTTACCCCTTGATTGTGTTAAACATCTTTCCTGGTTTAATTCCTTGTCCAAACCTTCAGAAACCCTTTTTATTTTCCTGAACTTTCAGTCTGAGTATTGTTGCAGAACATAAATACCATAAAGATGTCAAGTTGGTGTTTATAAACGTTGCTAAACACATGCAAGTTTGAGGCTAAGTATTCAGATTTCCAGGCTTCACTGTAGTTATCACAGTGGAAAGCTCTGTCGCGCTGTGTGTAGAACAATAAGAGCAGAGCTCCTGTTGCCTCTGCTGACAGCAGTGAAACCAAGTGTGACTGATGTGTAATTCAAAGTCTTCTCTGTAAAAACAGAAACTACAGTTGAACAGGAGCTGGCTAAGGAGGAGTCAGTACCAACTCTCTTCACAAGTGAATGCTATTGCTGAGCGAAAACCTAAGGCTTTTTGGGAAATTAGAAAACAGCACTGTCTGTGCTTGACCAAAATCAATATTTAGTTTAGAAAGGTTTGTACCAAGTTGCTTTGTAATAACTGCAGGCAAGGAGGTTATAGTTTCACTCCTCAGTTTGTGTGTTGGTTGGTTTGTCGGCAGGATTACAAAAAAAAACAACTGAACAGATTTCCATGAAACTTGGTTGAAGGATGGGTTTTAGCTCAGAGTAGACACCATTAACTATTGGTTTACTTTGTTTAAAATCAGGATTTTCTTTTTTTTTCTGTTACTTTGTTTAACATTATGAGAGGGTTAATTTCTTGGGTAATGATGATCCTGATGAAAAAGATCGGACAACTTTTGTAGCTGGTGTCTATGAGTGAGGACTGTGGGGCCTTGGTGGAGGTGTGCGGTCCACTAACTGCCGCTCTAGTTTCTCATGATATGTCAGTCTCTGGTCCCCGTCATACCTGTGGATGCAAAAATCATAAGCATTTCTGGATGCATAATGAAACCATGTAATCTCATAAATGAAAGTAACGGGTTATAAAAGTCTGACCCGTGTTCATAGGACATTCACAATCACTCGATTACTTTGATACTGATTTTTTTTTTTAAATGTCATGATGGTCAGGCAAGGAGCATTTTAATTTCCACGTGGATTTATGGGACGTTAAATCGGTGGGATCACATTATATCACTTGGATATAATGATATCCTCTGGAAGTGTAAGTCAGACCGAATCTAAAAAATGTGTGTATATCTCTGACGCAAATCCACCTTAATTGCCTCCTTGAGTTGTGTGTGACAGTGTGACTGCTGCAGCTCCAATTTCTGACCGTGTTGGTGAGCAGCCCAATCATCACGCAAAACAACACGTAACTGACTTCCCATTTTATTAGAACACCAGCATGCACTCATCTGTTTCACCTCACACTATCTTTGCTCCACATCCCCGTCACAGAAATTACAACCATATGTTGTTTAATCCGATACCAATATCTATACTTAGAATTTTAGCATGTATAATAAATAGGCCTCCTGCTAACTAAATATAATGGAGCTGATATTTCAGTATTATGCAAATGTTGTGAGATATTAGAAATATTGGATACTTTCAGCTGTTAAGGCCTCCTCAAATCCTTTTACATGAATTCTTATGACAAAAAAAAGCACCTCAACATTTGTTTGCACAGTCAAGCATCCACATTTTCACTTAACTATGACACCTACTGTATTATGACGCTTCATACTAATGCCTCAGAAAAAACATCAAACGGAGAGAAAATCCACTTTTCATGCTCACACCGACTGTATATTGCAACATGACAGGTTTCAGCTTTCAATGTGACACTAATGTGGCGGATCAGAGATTCCAATAGATTAATTTTCAAAGAGAACAGAATGTTTGAAAGATTTACACAAATGGGAATACAAGGTCAGGTTTTTTTATGTGCAAAAAAAGCCAGATGAAAGACGGGAAGACAGCGGGCACATAAGAAAGTCACTTAAATATAATCAGTGGTTTCAGTATGTACTAGAACACAGTAGTGCTCAGCTTGAGTGAGAGACTGGATGAGCAGATGGAACGATTACCAGCTTTCTTGAAGTAACTTAACAGGTGACAGCTTACACAGTGTGAGACATGCACTCTTTAAAGAATGACATCTTCATGTCATCCTTCTCTGTCTCAAACACCTTCCTACCATACCATTTGATATGTAGAAAGTAGACTCATAATAGAAGAAATAAGAGTAGTATAGGAAAGTGCCATGATTACAGGTTAAATATTGGACATTTACTGCCACTCAACTTAATAAAGCAGCAGGCTGTAGTCAATTCAGTGTTCTGGAGGACTGCATGGACCACACCACGGACCACTCACTAACCGGTCCAGACCACATGGACCATGCCAATGGATCACTCACCAACAGGTCCATCACGAAAAAAGACACTTGAATTAGAATTCAATGGTGACTTAATTGTTATTGGTTCCATATTTTAACATAGCAAATAGTTGTTTGTTGCTGTATTAATGTTCCAATTAGAATAATTTCTAACCTTTAAAGAGGAACAGCAAAAGTGGTGTAGTTTAAACTAAAATAACAGGCTAAAAATGAATACTGTTTTACACTCTGCATATTTTAGTAAAAGGTCAGTCACAGCCTGCTTATAAATGCTGCATCAGTGCGAGGTGTGAGTTGTGTTTTGACAGACTGCCACCCTCTGATAGTGCGTTGCCCTCATTTCCACACCAGGGTTCACATCATCTTCCTGAATTACCCATGGGGAGCACGTTTTGTTCATTTTGAGCCCAATTATGCAACAAAAAACACTATAAGAGACTTCTCACCTGTTTCTCCGACTGAACAAACTATTCCTGAAATGCAGTAAGAGGCACTGAGCCTGGGAGGAGTTTCAAAAAGGGCCAAGTGAAGTCAAGCAGTGAGCCGTACAGTTTCCTCACTACTCTGTATTAAATGCAGTTTTTCAGTATGATGGACGGAGATGAAGATAGAGAGAGCTTCAGTGGGCTTGGCAAAGTAATGAGCCATACACTTTATTTACATCAACAGGGAATCTGTGAAAGAAATGGGCTATTAGTCAACTGTACAATAGGGAACAATCGTGTCATGCCTGCATCAAACTTGCCTGGGGCAGCAGCGTGTGTGTGTATGTGTGTGCACCAGCACTGTGAAGTGCAGTTAGCGGTCATGCTAGCCAGGACTGGCGGTGCAGTGATAATGCCAGAGGAGAAGCTTCCCTCTGCCTCACTGGCTGCTCTATGAGCTAGCAGCTTCAGCCCGGTCAGCGGTCCTCACTGAGAGGAAGCTGGATGCTGGTGGCAGCTTTGGTGTTTGTTCAAAGTCTCTGCTCGGATAGTGGCCATAACTCAATCATGTAAAATCACGCCTTGAGTTGCTTTTTCCAATTATATTTGTAGGTTGAAGAACACACTATTTATTTGATTTTTGGAAAGACTGTGTTTTATGTGCCATTTGTAACAATCAGTTAAGGGCACTTGTAGCTAATCAATACTGTTTGTCCTCCCAGAAAGACGAGGGGAAAGATGGGTGGCTAGGAAAAGCTGCATGTCCTGCAGGGGGTATATTCATATCAGAGCTTGGTGTTAAACTTTACCACCTCCTCCTTCTACCTCAAGCCCATGAGACAAGGAAATGAGCTGTGCATGTCCCCACACCGTACTGCTGAATGTCCTAGTTAGGACTGTTTAATATTAATGACGAGAGGAAAGGTGTTGGTACAAAATGATGCTCACAGTGTTTAAGCAGCTGATGTGGTGTTCTTAACCCACTGGGAGTTTAGTGGGCCATAGCTGACACCTGGAAAGCTTCCAGATGGAATAATGAAGGCGAAAACTGTGTGATAGGAGGAGACCTCAAGAGTCCGTCTTTGTATTCCCCTTTGGTCCATTTGCTGCTCTGAATGATTGGTTTCTTCACTGTTGAAGTAGCATTAAGGCCAACAGGACCAGGACAGATCTCCTGGTTCAAAACAAAAAGGAGAAAGAAGACAAGCAGAGGAGGGATGCACATGAAGCTAGCTGTGGAAGCAAGTCGTTATGTGTTTCAAAGTATCATGTCCATTCATTGTTGATTGATCTGTTTTCTTCTCGGGCAACAAGCTGTGACAAACTTGTTTTATGTGAAATGAATCGGTTTGACACCCCGCAGTGTAACTCAACATGTCTTTGAAACTCAAACTTGCAAAAAGAAAAAAA
>CAEMYA010000464.1:2035866-2053063 GCA_903131615.1 Diplodus sargus | reverse complement strand
TGGGCTGCAGAGAACATGCAGGAATCACTTGTTTTCATCATTCTGGGAGTTGGCAGGCTCAGAGGAAACAGCTTATATATGTAGAGACCAGAGAAAACGTGTTTTTCATGATATGGGACCTTTAAAAAAAAAAATAATCTGAAATTCCGTTTTTATAATGTTATGCCTTAAAAGTCAATAGTGTTGAATTTGTGTTTGTGAGTTAGCAGGTGAGCTGCGTGTGGAGGAAGCTCGTTGTTAATTATGCCTGTGTGATCGTCAGCAGACGGGGGGTGAAGAGCGAGGGAAGATTGTATACTCGCTAATTGATTGCAGATGGTGTCATTCACTCAGGGGAATCACAAAAAAAAGATTGAAAAAAAAATGCTAAAATGAGTGTTAAAATACACGTGGGCGGCCAACGCAAGATAAGTCTTTGTGTGGGAAACACTGAGTGAGTCAACCTTGTTTGCATAAAAGTACAGATTTCTATTGCACTTTTTGACACATTCACCCACTCATTCATTTGCTGATGGCAGAGGAGATGCTGCCATGCAAGGTGGAGCAATTTCGGGTTCAGTATCTTGCTCAAGCGCAGCCAGGGGAGAGGGGGAATCGAACCAGAGACCTTCCAATTACTGGACGAGCCGCTCTACCTCCTGAGCTACGGCCACATAAACATAAATTCACCCAAAAGGAGTTAAAATTCATTCATCATCTACTCATTATGAAAATTGGAAGCCCACAAAACATTTCTGCAGCCTCACAGCTTCACAGCATTGCCGGATACTTGCGGGAACAACTATGAAGCTTGTTTGTGATTGATTTAGTAATAGATTTTAAACTTTTCTGGATGCACCTCTTCCAATTACCGCACTACAGAAAATCATGTTATCAGTTTTATGTGTTTCCCAAAATATAATGTATCAACAGAAAGAAGCATCTCATCTGTTGCTTCACAAACTTTGGAACAGAACAGCTGAACATAGAAAAAAAATAGCTTTGCTGTACAATTATGAAGATAGAGCAGGTAATATATCATTACATTTTAATTATGGGCATCTATGTACATTTGGTGAAAAGTAAATATCTCACTTGATGGATATGACCTACAGCAAAACTAGACCCGTGTTAAAATGTTGGAAAGATAAAAGAGCTGATGATGGACACTGGCAGACCAGTTAGACTGGCGGCGGATCACCTCCGGCAGCCTCGATGGAGCCAGAGCGCATCACAGCAAAGCCTTTTCAAAGCCTTAATTGTGATTGAGTATTTAATAGAGTCATGCAATAATGTAATAAACCATAGAACTATCACACTAAGTCATGCCTTCCTGTGAAAGTGGAGATCTCTGGATGGAGCTAAATTACTGTGGAAAACTCCAGGTGCCTGGCACAGCGAGCTCAAGATGCTGTCAGGGAAGTCTCTGCTCCTTGTGCAGCACTGGCTCGGGCACTGAGAGACAGATGTGATTGGCTCTCGTATTTGTCTGTGCTGCGTCCCTCACTCTCAGTTCCAGCTGTAAACTGGAAGAGATGAATGACCATGTTGATTCATGGGGCAGTGCTTCTGCAAGTAGCCATCACGGTTCAAAGTGGGGATATCCTGCCAGCCCGTCCCCGTCATTATCTGCATATTATGCTGACAAGATTAGAGATCCGGATTTTGTTAAATCCAGTTTTGGATTGCACCACTGTCCTTCATTTACTGCAGAATTAAGTCATGGTGCTGCGCTGACAAACTGCTAGGTGTAACTTGTCACATACATGCATTGTTTACCATGATCAGTTGGATTTTTTTTTTCTTCAAATCACAGCATCATGATTAAAATGTAAAAATAATTAAGGTAAATCTGAATCCACAAAAATTGAAAGTTAAAAAAAAAGCAACAAAACTGACAAAAACAGGTTGGGACAAATAAGAAAATAAAGAGAAATAAGGGACTACATGAGGTACACACCAGGCTGAAGCCTGAAGCTTGGAGCAGAATTACTAAAAAACATTTAGCTGATTAGACACAAGAAACAAGACTAACGCCCTGACAACAAAGGAACAAATACATGATTACTAGTGCATTCATGTGGAATAAACTTATTTCTAACTGGGAAAATTAATGTGAACGTGAGTCGTATCAAAAACTTGGAAAATCAGAGAAAATGCTGGTACACCGGTTGCAGAGTTGACTTCATATGACACTGAAACATGGTGGATGAAAGTACATAGGGTTCATGGTAACACGTTTACTTTGCTCTCACTTGTCAGTCAAATACCAGAAACAGCTGCCAATGTGTTTAATTACTCTGAAAGAAAACACAAAACATCATCTATGTTGTTCATATTCTGACTTGAAGCAACATGAATGAACCACAACTGTGGGACCAAACGTGGAGCATGTGAATACAACATGAATACACAGAGACTAATTAACTAATGAAAGACAGGTGAACAGGAAAAAAAGGGGGAGAAAAAGACAAAAACAGGAAGTGGAAAGTCACAACATGACACGTGAGATTTAGTTCTACAAAGTAAAACAGGAAACCTCTAAACTTAAAACCAAAACCATGACATCCAGTTTCAGGGCCTTCTGGGCATGTAAAGATTGGGTAAGAAGTTTGTTAGCATTACTGGAATATACAGTTGGATTACTTTAGTTTAAGTTGGTCTTATTTCAATAATTCGTTTAGGGCGAGGGTTGACTTTATTTCGAAGAAAATTAGGGCCTCTGATTGGGTTTGGATGTCACTGCATCACTGGACACACAGGACAAGACAGTAATGCCAACTGATCAATAAAAGATATCGCTGTCCAGTGAGGTCTTGTCCCAATTCTTCTCCCCAACCCCCATCCTTCAGAGTCACCCTCCAAATAAGAGTCTCTCTGTGGTAGCTGTGACAAAACACTATCGACAAAAAGGTCTGAGGGGCCGCCACCTTTTTCATTGCTGTGGTGTTTAATAGCAGGTTAAATGTTGATGGCCCGCCACCATCTTTATTCTTCAGCTATCCAAAAGTTGCGTTGAATAGCCTCTGATGCCAAACACAGTGTGAACGGCTAAAATGTCATCTCACAGTGTGATTTCTATTGGGACCTACTATGCTTGACATGAATGGAACAGTCAATCAAAAAGGGGGAGAGGTTCAAGGCGAGGATGACAGGAGGATATTACTCTTCCCTTTATCAAAAAATCACAAAGAGAAAGAGTAATGTTTTCAAAAGTTTCAAACGAGTTATTTGCCCACTTCTTGACTGTTTATCAGGTTTTTGCTTCACTTATATTATGACAAAAACGGGCAATTTTTTTTTAGGATGGATTCTTTTTTTAAAATCTAAGATTACCTTTAATCAGACTTTAGTAAAACCTGTTGTAAAATTAGTATGTTTAAGATTTTAAATGAAATTAATCTCTGGTTCACATAAATAAACTATGGTTTTACTAATCAAAGTTTTCATGTCCTGATTCTGCTGCTTCATAATAAATGTTTTTTTTTTCTTTTTTTTTATAACATAAGACAGGAAATTAAGTTTGTGTCTTACCAAATTAGTGAACCTTCGCTAAAGGAGATTCTGATAATAGAGCCGCTCCTCTGACTGCTAATCACAGCCATTGACCAGCCTGCTGCTTTTTAGATGTCGTCTACTCAAGACCAGTGCCCTTCAGTTAAAGACACACCTTGAGTCGGGTAGCTCCCATGTAATGGAGATATAAATCCCAGCTGCACTGGGGTAATGTACTGAGTGGAAATGCCCTGTTAGCTAATAGTTAACCAGCTGCATCTCTTTCACTTCCCTGTAGTCAGTCCAGTCTGCCTGTTTAGATCTGTATCTTACTGATCTTGCTTACTGGTTTAAGTCTGTCCCTCATTTTATTCCAGTACCTTGAATACTTCGCTTAGTTCATTTAAAGGAGACAGCTTAGTTTAAAGTTAACATTGGACCTAAAAGTTTAGGAGCACCAGAATTTAATTCACTCCAGGTTGAGAGAGAAAAAGAAAACAGGTTTAAAGAGATGGTTAAAATAGTTTTAAAGCTTGGCACAACAGAATTTAATCAGGTTTAAAAGTTAATCCTTGTTGGGTGCATCCAGCCTTAGTGTCCGGATCCTGCAAGCCTCCTTGTATTACCAGAAACCAAACCTTGTTAGCAATCTGTAGCGGAGAGCTGCGAGAGCCAGGCCGGTAAACTATGGCAATGTGTATAACCTGCAAAACCCTGATTCCAGAAGAGTTGGGATGTTGTGTAAAATAAACAAAAGCAGAATGCGATCTTTTTACAACAGCTTTACACAGCGTTCACAAGCCCGTGTTTAAATATACTTTATACAGTCATGTGTTTTACAAAGTGGTGAACCTCGTCTCGTCCTTGATTGTGAGTCTTTTGAGGGTGCCCCTTTCAAACCCAGTCACTATACTATCGCACGTTAACAACAAACCTGTTTACTTGTTAACTTGTTTTTGTTTTTTGTTTTGTTGTTGGGATGTTCAGACCCAGAACATGAAACTGGTGATGCTTCTCACCGAGGATCGTTTGGGATGTTTGATTACCTCTCATGTACGCTGGGACCCTTTGTCCTCTTGAATACCAGTGAGAGCACAAAGGACCACAACCTTGCACAAGTTTTCAGTTCCCAACCTGTGATCAAAACACTTTTTTTTCTGGGAGTTTTTTGGCGCGTAAGCTTTAAAGCCAAACTTTAAACCGAGGACTCTTGAACAAAGAGGTTTGAGCTTAAGTCAGCACTCCTTGAACTATGTGAGCTCCACCTCGCACCTCGAACACCCGCAGCAACGTCATGCTTTATTTTTGTACTTCTCTCACTGTTCTGCGTATTTCTATATGAGAGAATACATATTGCTACAGGAAGAACAACTTGGAAATGAGCATAAATGATGCAGGTAACAAGGTACTTATGGCGGGGAATCAGCATGACATCTTACATTGTCATCCTGGTTCAGAAAGTAGGGCAGTCCACAGGATGTAAGACTCTAGTGTTCTGTCCTGTGTATTTCAACAGTATGTCTTGTGCATAAACAATTTGTTTTTTTGAATGCATACTGATCACTATTTATTTGAAGAATTTTGTGCTCTATTCATGTTATAATTCCTGAGATTATGAAACATACAAAAAAAAATCACAGCCAGTTATACAATTTATTGGAAGTGATGAAAGCCAGCTGCTCCCACATGGCCTCGTCATTTACTTCTTTCTTTATCCCTCCCCTTGGTATTTCTGCAGTGCCCAAGTTGTGATTTGAAGCTGTTCATGTGCAATGTAACCCTGCCTGACTTTGTGCACAGAGGTCATTTCCATCCCATCCGCGGTAGCTCATGAATTTCTTGCTTGTATTGAAGAGCCAGAAGGTTGTCAAATCCGCCAGCTTCACACCATATTACCTGACCCAGTGCTGAATTTCTTGCAGAAAAAAACGCTACAGTGCCGTTTTCATCATTACTGAGGCCATGAATTTTTTGGAAATACAGAAATTAAACGGATGTTTCAGAACACGAAGTCTGAAACATATTGCTTAGCTATATGCGTTTTAATACAATATTCTAGCAACCTTATTTGTGTTTTGTTCAAAATGTTCTCACTCCCAGTGTGTCAAATACGAGTTTTGCATGTCTTGACTGCAGAAGGGCTCTGCAGTCAAGGGAGCGATAATAGGCAATATGTAGTGTCGAATAAAACTGTTAACATATGACATATTATGACTTTGGGCTGTTATCAAGGTTGTCAAACAGTTGCGTGTCTGGATAGATTAGGCACAAAAAGACTTTTAGGTTTAGGAAAAGATTACATTTTATATACACAAACACATACATAACTACATCATGTAAGTATGTCATTCATGCCACCTAAGTGACCTAAGTTGTTATTTAAGTGTTGAATGAAATCACACTTGAGTAAAAGTCAAAGATATCAAGTTATAATATTGCTTTGGTGAAAGTGAAGTCACCAATACGTTTTCTGTCTGGCCAGGCTGACCCACCAACCCAAAACATCAGTATTTGACGAGTTGGAATGAGACCCAACAATCAACCATTTCACATATTGGATCTTGAAAGTGTCTGTTGGGCTAATGGGTGGTGGAGATGTACTCAGCGAATGCGATTAGGCTGTTAAAACTGAATTCACATATAGACATCTGTTGGGTCATGCAATTGGGATCCTGTGTTACATGTATTAAGGTTGTGCAATACATATTAGGAATACAACATGTAGATTTTTTTCTCCAGCTGATACTGCTACTTATTATAACGGATAATTGACAGTTTTCCATGCTTGATACTGATTCCACATTTTTGTGTTTCAAAAATATGTTCCTTCCCTCATTACCTGTAGTTTATTCACAGCACAGGGTAAGAAAGGCCAAGATGGAGTGAGCAGAGATGAATGGTTTCATATTCCGCAGCGCTAATAAGATTCAACAAATCTTTTCTAAGACCTCTCTGAGCTTTTGTGGAAAACATATATTACAAAATGCAATTGTGTTCTCTTCTTCAGAAGCTGTTAAAAATAAAATAAATATTAATCCATGCTGGTGCCAACACATTTGGTTCCCAGGTCTACAAGACAAAGCAAACTCGCCTGATGCAGATGGGCAGCCTGTGGCGAGAGGTCGGATCAGGTTAGCAGCCGTGATGTTAGATGAAGGTCAAGTTTATTGTCATGTAGTCTGAACAACACCGAAACATGAATAAAAGAAGACAAAGGGGCAATCTATGCTTACAATTTTCTTTTCTTGAGTAGTAAGTAAAAAAAAATAAGACTAAGTTACGTGGAGATAGATAGATATTACTTCTTCAAGAAATTGAATCAAATAACCACTGTAATCAGATTACAGTAACGCGTTACTTCTAACACGTTACTGCCCATCAGTGGTGAGCACTGTACAATTAGAGTGCTGTCCCTTTAGACATTCATGTATTTGTGTGTCATGCAGAATACTATCTCGCTATCTAAACAATTTCTCATAAAACACATATAAAGTTGGCAAAATCGTACCCATTCAAAGCACATTCAAATTTCTCACACACAAAATATGCAGCATTCATTTTGCTCCATGATATATAGTGTTGCGCACCATTCATCATATGGCACTGAGGAGGGCTTTAACATCACTGCAATTATGGCTGAGCATCTTACTTTATCTTCTCTAGTATTCAGATGTTGTGCAGTGTGTTGTCTGTGTTTAATGAAACCATTTTCTGCCTCTCTGTGTTTATGAGAGAGGGAGATTTAGATGTGAAGTGTGCACGCATGCATGTCATCATTCTGAAAAAGAAAAAGGCTCTGTGTATACCTGCATACTGTATGTTCCATCTCCTCAGAGGACTGGAGGCTGTGTGTGTCGGTCAGGCTTGAATGCTTGGCTCTGCTGGAGTCAGCAGCAGACAATGTGCTGAAGAGGGAAGGCTCCAGGTCTGGCTCCCTGGAGAGCACCTATGGCTAAGGAGCTTGTTATTGATCTAAGTAGTGGGAGGAATGAGAGACAGAGGGCAAGCAGGGAAGCACCTCTGCCCTCTCCTGCCCTCCAGTGTCCCACCGGACAGAGCTGTGAGTCTTTATCAACTCTATAGCTCGCCTAGGTCAGAGTGAAAAAAACAGCCACAGATGAGGAGGTCCAAAGTCCCACAAGGACCAACGATGCTCTACTGGAGGTGGAATTTAAACAAATCCAAAAGAAGCCTTAAGTCAGTGCCTTGCAGAAACCTTTTCTGAGCAGCAATCTCTCAGAAGAATGTTGTACATATGCAACTAGTTTGTAATGTCAAAGAAATAGAACACAAATCAGTAAATTCTCTGCTTTCATCAGTGTTATATACTTCTAAATATAGAAAAGTAGTCTGTGGGTTGTCACTGTGATTGGTCAAAACAACCAAATAAATTACACATGTTTCATTTTTTAATTTCGTAATGGTAATAGTAATTTAAGTATGGTAAGTGTAGTATCTACAGAAGGTAACTCACAGGGTCCTTTCTAAAAGCTGTGCCTGTGGTGGAAGAATACAGTTTTAGATGGAAACAGAAAGGAAAATGTGGGTTTTTGTGCACCTTTACAAAGCTGCTGTACAGGTTACTTGACCCGTGGAGCAGGAACACCCACCCTCCATGCTTATCCACTGGAGGGAAATAAGTTCAGGAGGAAAATTTCCAACACTTCACTTCTTCACTACATACTCTACTCTTTTTCTTCTGTAAGGGCGTTTCTGCATGCACAACAATAGTGTGACTAAATCCACCCAGGGTAGAAAAAGGACTGCAACTGCTGCTGACGTGGTGCTGATGGGTTGCCTCTGACATGCTGACAGTGTAGACAAGGTTCTGGTTGAGGAACAATTTCAGCTGACCTTGGTAGTAACCACTTAGAAAGAGAGACAGATCCCACAGTGGTGGGCTTTAAACAATATTTCACATGTCAACATGCCCGGGAAAACTAAAAGCAACAACTAGAGTGTCCTCCTTGCTTCTTTGGACAAGCAAGGGTTCTACACAAAATACTTCTGTGCATGATGAACAGAGAACATAAAGGCTACAAAAAGATACATTTAGGTGACAAAAATACTTGGTTAGGTTTAGGCAACACATTTACCCGTTTCAGTTTAGGTTAACATTATCAGGGTTAAAATTAGACCCATTCACAACATTAATCACATGTTACAAAGGACGATTTCTCCCAAGTGCATTTTTTTTTTGTCTTCCCAAATTGCAAGGCTATGAGATTACAAGTACCATTCGTCAGTTGCCATGACAATCCCCGACACACAATTAGTATGATGTTCCAGGAACTCAAACGCAGTGCATAAAGTGCATAAAGCTATAATCATGATATAAAATGTAAAACTTTTTTTTGTTTGGTTTTTTGTTCGTTTCACAATATCTTCTCCTGGCAACTAAAGCATTGATAGGATTATTTTTGGAAAAGATCATGATCTTGGCAAAACATTATGGTCATGAGGGATTAAACGAAGATCAAACAAGACAAACCAAACGACCACAATCAGTACACAACAGAAATGCTCAGAAGCATTTTGAGGTAAATTATGCGTGATTATTGTTTTGCAATACAGTAATTAGATTAAAGTTTGCCTACTCTTGTCTGCTTAAATGATTTGCAACCACACAGGAGTACATGCAGAGGATTTCTGAGGGGAAAAAAAACAGAAGAATAAATGTGGAAATGATGGAGTACAGCTTCATAAAAATATATCTGTACGGCATTATCGCATGAACAATTGGTAAGCATTAATAGCTGAAGAAACCATCTGGGTACACACTGTATAACAGAAGAGCGCTGTGATATTGTGCCACTGCTCACTTCAAATCAACACACAACAGACACCAGAATACTCTTTAATTAAAGGGTCAGTTGAGACCATTCAATCAATTATGGTATACATTCCCATTTCATCTACGGTACAGATACAAACCAGTGGAAGTAGTGAAAGTGCTTTAGAGACTGTAAAAGTTAATGTAAGCTTTTTAAAACTTCAGGATCCACCTCTGAGCGTGTGCTTCTCATTGAGTGAATGCACGAGAGGAGTTTGATAAATGACCTTCAAAAGGCTTGATTCAAATACATTCTGTGGAGTTTTATATATATATAAAAGATGATTTTTGAATGGGTACAGAAAAGTTAATGTACTATTCAGTCCTTTCCTAAGTGGACACAAGTTGATGACAGCATTCCCAGCCTGTGCTGATCTTGATAGTGATTGTGCAATTACTGCAATCTCCACTAACTCTCAACTACAATTAATATGGGGGTAGATCAGAATAAAATACAGTGATGACTGTAAAGTAATTATGTTGCACAGGATTAGGCCATTACTGGCTATGACATTTCATTTTTTAGTGTCATTTATATCTCACCTCACAACAAGACGGATACTCAGAACACAAAAAAAAGAAGAGACGGATATAATGAAAAGCAAAGGAAACCACGACGGAAGGCATTTCAGGAAGCTGCATAGGCTCAGTAAAAACTCCTGAATAACACTACGGCCCTGACACTAAGATGGAAAGTCTGGGTCAAATAAAAAGCCCCAATGGTTTGTTGTGCAGTGGCCTGTGTGTTTGTGAACGCCTATTTATTTATGTGCATCCAGATGAGCATTTTATTGAGTTGTCTCGTGGAGCACAGCAAATTTTCACAAGGAAATTGTGGAAAATAAAAATGTTTGAATTGGAATTTCAGGGTGTGGACTGCTGCCACCCTTCTTTGTGGTTGGTCATATGAAAGCCTCCTGACTATGTTGTTTCTATGAGAATGAGGTGGAGACAGATACGGTATATTCTTTTTTTTAATGACAAAGCACTCCATACATTTCCTTCCATTCATATAATATACATGGTCACAATGGTCACATTTTCATATTAACATGTATTTGTTTTTCTTTGAGGTACAATAATACAGTAACTTCTATTCATTAATGTTTTAATGCTGCTTATGTCCTGTTAGTCGTTAACTCTGGGGGTTATTATGTAAGTAACATTGAAAATCGTTTCCTAAACCTAACCAAGTCAAGTGGCCGTTTAGTAACGTTAATTACAGTCTAAGACTCACAATATTTGAAGTGTTTGTCAGCAAGTACTGTCGCTAACTTGACTTCAGAGCCATTCACGCGCAAAATTGACCCTGAGGGTTGCTTATAATGTCATAGTTTGAAGCTTAAGGCCGCTTACCGACTGCTTCGTTTGACAAGTTGGGAGTGAGAACGTGTTGTTCAGTTGCATCTAGCGAGCGGTTGATGTCAGCACATACCCCGTACAGCACATACCCCGTAAATAAGCACTGACTTTTAATATTCAAAATGTTTTAAAAATACATTCAAAACGTAATTTGTAATCATTATATTACCTGTTGTTTATCAGAATTTGCGGAACTTATGAGCTCACTGACCATAGTTGTGAGGAGGCCTTTCATCAGCCCCAGTTAAAACACTGGAGATGATTGTTCTGCTTTGATCGGGAACAACACACCAAAAACTATCTGCTGATTACTGGATTAGTTGATCAACAGTTAAAGTAATCTTTAGGCTGTTAAATATTTGCCTACCTACGTGTCTAGTGCAGTTTTTCTTCTGCCTTCTCAGTTTTGTCAGTACATGTACATTTATTTGAACCTTCCTCAACATCTATTTTAAGGCTTGACAGCTCTTTCTGTGTAGAGAAAACCACACTGTCTCCCCGTGCGGAGTACTCGTCAATGGTTGAAAGAAAATCAGACAGCCGTGTGGTATCAGTCGAGCCTACACAAAAAGAATAAAAAAAGTTCTTCTATCATTTCAACCCTGTTTTTGTTTGACATGATTTTTTGTGCTCATTCGTTGGTGGCTAACGTTCAATTACTGGAAAGGCAATGACGCTTGACTTCATGTGTGCGGCAAGTAGGTCATTGTTTGTGGAAAATAAAGTAAACTAACACAAGTAGCTCCCCGTAATGCCAATCATTTCAAAGTGGTTCCTTTCCTGTGTTGGCACTGCGCGCCTTGTCAGCTGTGCCACCCTCCGCTGTCTCGTCACTTGCCCTCTGTGCCCACAGGAATCTCTCGGTTGACTCAGGAGATGTGGGAGGGGTATTTGTCACAAAGCAACTGTGCATCTTATAACAAATAATGTGAGAACACAACATGCATGCATCTTTCTCAAACATATTCATTCCCACCCTGCGACACAACACCACACATAACATCTAGACTCTTCCATGTTTAAATAGCTAGTTTTTAGTGCACAGAGCTAACTTAGATTTGGAAAACATCAATGCTGAATATCTAAAAGACCTTGACACTTGAGACTCAAATTCTCAGATCTGGCTGGTGGTGTGAGTAGACTGTAAACCATCCATTTTGAGGCCAAGTATATGATTATTTCAGGACATTCTTCTCAGTGAGTTTCACAATCAATGGTATATGTGCACGTAATTTGTTTGCTTTTCCGTTCAGCCACCCCTAGCTGCCTCATTATACAGAGTAAATGTACATTTTAAATAGGTTATTTTATTTTTATTTTTTTTGTGCCTCGTGCCTGACGCTTTGGACAGGCCAATCGAGGAGGCAGACTTTTTAGATGCCCAAATAAAACTCTTTAAATGGATGGAAATTAAGCCCTGGAGCGGAGCCTGAGTACTGATGAGATGCTTGAGAGAGAAGGCCGGCAGTTTGTCATGTGTGCACAAGTGAATTATAAGACCTTTTATGAAAAACAACTTTGAAAAAAAAAAAAGTCATCTTCTAAAATCTCTGAAAGGCTATATCTGCATTTCACAATGAAACCATTTTAATCTGTGTGATCCTTTCTCACACCATGCAGTGGTAGTATGTCTTACCAGTGCAGTTCCAGTGTAAGTTCGATATCACTCTCCAGTCTTGTTCCAAGTTTTTTTATTTAAATTAATTCAGGAGAGTGTTATGAAGAGACAAGTGATGTCAGGCTTGGCAGTACGTTCCCCTGAACTAGACTCAAAGACAACATGTTTCAGAGAAATCAAAATCTTGCATGCACACAGGGTCTAAAATTGGCACCCCCGCCACTCGCAAGAAATGTGAGTAAAAATCTAAATAAATAAAATATCTGAGGTCAGCTGCCATTGACGTGTTGCTAAAATAGACCTACTTCACTCACTCTCTCATCACTTTCAACACAGCTGACTGACTACATTGACTCTGCACACTGGTGGCGGCATTCACTATATGACCGTGTATAATTATGATTCTTTCACTGACCTTTGCTATCCACCGTCTCCACTCGACTACTTTATCGAGCTAGCCACCTGTAATCCGGCCGGAAACCACCAAGAAGAATGTTGTGCAACCATAGAGTCTGCTGTAGTATTGTGGTGGCATGTTGACGGAATAGAACAATCTGAGAAGAAAGATGAGGAGCACAGTGGATGTAGTGTTTAAAGGGAAAAAAAAAAAGAGACGCGGAGCTTTTCAAATATGAGTGTGTGGGAAGATTGTTTTTTGGGACTGCAGCTCTGACACAGCGTGCTGCAATTTGCCTCGAGCACTCAGCAAATGGGACCCGCTCATCCGGGGTTTGTGCTTTCAATGACGCCCCATCTTATGCGGTTTTAGAAATATTTGCGCCCATCACATTACCTCTTGCACAAAAATCCACTTGAACTGGATGAACAGACTTTAATTTGGTGGTCAAAAGACAAGGGCTTTACAAAACACCTTTTCAGCCAAATCTTGATCATTTGTGTGGCAATTATGACAAATTTTCACACAAATGTTAGAGTAAAATTAAATATGGCATTTCACATCCAAAAAACGTCAAAGGCCAGCTACACTGTGACATCACAATGCTATTCAGAACAGTTGTGCGGTTCATTTTTAATGTATCTCCAGCACAGACAGGCAGACTGTGAACGTAATTCTCAATCTGTTGGACACTGAATTGGTAACAAGAATCTTTGGTACCCATCTTGAAACTGTGATGATTTTATCAATATTCTCTTTGTTGAAAATGTGTGTGAAGCATCCATGTTTTAGATCTCGTAGCTTCTTTGCAGCATCATCCCTTTCTTGTTGAGGCAACGTTTAACTGTCATGGCTACAACTTTCTATCAGAATCTGCTTCATTGGTCAATTGTCAGTTCATTGAGACAAGCAAAAGAAAAACTACACAGAGTAAAACGCATACATCTGAACATGACCAACAAAAGCTTAAGAAAGTCAAGTCAAATCAATTTTGTCTACTCAGGAAGACCTGTCTGCTCTCTCCCTTCCTGAAGAGGGCTTCAGTGTTTTGAGTCCAGTCCAGTTTGTTATTGATTTAGACTCCAAGTACTTGTATGAGTCCACCCTCTTCACCTCCTCCCCACTGGATCACAACTGGGACAGGGGGCTTGCTGTTCTGGTTGTCCAGCACAAGCTCGTGGGTTTAGCTGACATTGAGCTCCAGGTAATTGTCTTTGCACCATGCAGTGTAGCTCCGTATAAGTCCTCTGTACTCCTCTAAAAATACAGCATGTTAGAATCATATCAACCAAAGCGTCAGAATAAATGTTGCCAATGTGCATTTCTGCAAACCAGATATGTTGAAACTTTACAACTCTGCGTTGCAACTTCAAGTTTCTTTCAGGTTTAATGTGAGAATTTTTTTTTTTTACCCAAAACACCTGGTTTTGCTGCCACAAATGGATGGAAATGTTCCCAAGATCTCATCAAAAACGCCATGCTTTGTCGCCACAGACATGTCAAAAAGTGTCCCGACTTCTCATCAAAAATATGTCGCAGCAGACTTGCAAGAAAAAGGTTTGATGTCTTATGGATCAAATATCGAGCGGTTTTGCACAAGTGTCACTCGGTTACTGGCTGTGCAGCCTTCACGCCTAGCTGCAAACACCACCAGCATCCCCTACACATCCCAACACAACCGTGACCTCATACATATGTAATGTGAATATGATGTGTCATTATGGCACATCTGACATATACAAATCTGAACATAGAAACATTAATTGTAAACTGTGGGGACTGGCCTGACCCTACATGTGGATATAGTGATAGCTTCTATTTTGCTGAAAAAAAACACAAAAACACTTGATACCTAATCTAATATAATATAAAAGAAAATAGAATGAGTTGCAATATTGCACACAATTCAACAATAATGTTTGCTTTATATCATTCATAATGACATTTTATAATTATATCTTACCTACAGGAATAAGAGCAACATGATACACCTTACACAAGACAACCTTTCTGAGTCTTAAATATTATTTTACCATTTAATTGAATACAACTTAAATATGGTTATGAGAGCATTTTGTCTACTGCAAAACGTTTTTCTATTTCACTGGCAGATATCGTCCATGCTTTTGCATCCTGACATAAATGCAATCAAAACACCAATTAATTTTGTCATGTAGCTTCTGTCACATTCAGATGTAGCTAAGCTAGCTGTAGCAGCAACCCTATAAGTCTGAGTTCTTCAGACTTCACGTCACCAAGAGCCATTTTCTATCCCACTGCACATCCGACACCTCACCTAATTTGTGTGAGAGACTGTAGCCTACATCCTGCTGAATTCTACTGAATGACAATCCTAAATATAGTCGTGGGTTTATTATGCATTGCACACGCCAAAATATGCATTCTCAAATGACACTATGCTAGGTAAACTTTGCTAAATGCCTGGCTAAAGTAACCGCACGCTACACGGTAAGAAATGGTCTGAAGCAAGAGGAATTGTTAGCCTTAACCGTCATGTCAAAATAAACTATAAACTACTGCCCAATATCTAAAGTAAAGCAGGGCTTCCCCCAGGCGGCCCGCCAGGCTTAAATTTACCACCGCCAGGCTAAGCATCGTTTATTTATTTAAATAAAAAACGCGAACATATGGCAGGTCTGAGGTCAGGTGTCTTTTCATCACCTAACGCCCACAAACCACTGCTACTGTCACTACATGCTAACTAGGCTACTTTTGATTGAATTTAACGAGAAAAAGCCAAAAAACGCTTCTGAAGACGGACGAACAAAGGCGGAGACGTTGAATCCGCTGGTTCACCTGTTGACCAGGTGTGCAGCGGCGCGACGTAGGCTGGGCCACGGGTCGATGAGGCAGCTAGCATGGATGTAGCATGGATGTTAGCTCGTCCGCTGCAGTGGCAGAGCAGCCTTCTCCGTGCTGCGATGGGAAACATAGAGCCAGCGGATTTAATCCAAATTAGTTTGTACAGCGGGTGACAGTACCTGACCAATTATGGTAAGTTTTGTGTTGGTTTTTTTGCAATACGTGAAAATATGAACAATAATAAGTGCGCTGATTTCACAGTGGTTTAATAGTAAAACGCCGCTATTAAATTCAGCGTTAGATAAGCTCTGACGGTAGCTGTTTTAATAAGTCGTCGTCTTCTTCTCCTTCTTCTTCTTCTTCTTCGGGGTTTTATGGCAGCCGGCATGCAAAAGTTGCATTGCTGCCATCTATGGGACTAGCACCTTAGTGCACTATATCCTGCTATATAGACCGGTGTCTTTTAAGAATTTCAAAAAACAGAGTTTTCCCCTCCTGCTTGACCCTACTTCTAAAATATTTTTCAGATTTCATTTTCTTGCAATTCTCTGAGTAGATCTTGTCATAGTTTACACAAGATCAAAGCATGTTGCGCTGTCTCAGGTTCTTGACATGATCACAAGCCACAGAGCTTTTATTGAAGCTCCTTGCACTACTTATAGGCAAGTATGGAACCACCCTACACTCTACTACGAGTTACTGATGGCAGTGGGTAAAATGAATCTTTTACCTACTGCCATCAGTCAGTTGCTGGCCTGTGTCAGGCCCCTGTCACAATAAAAACATGCTTTGCCGCTGGTGGGCCGCCCTTCCAACCTACCACCGGGCTAAGCAAGTTTTCTGGGGGAAACCCTGGTAAAGTAATAGCTAGCTGGCGTCAGTTACTTGTATAATGCATAGATAATGTTTAACAGTAAAATGTCAATATAGCTTGCGCCTAGGTTATAACATATTTGAGTTTGTGAACATTAGCAATAACGTCAGCTAGTTCGAGGTGTATGCTGGGTTAACCATCACATTAGCAGCACAGGCTCAAGGCCAAGGTGTTCACATCCTTAGCTCCGGCTTTGATTTTTGCACATTAAAGATACAAAAAAGAACTTCAAGGTTCACAGTTTACAGCGTCATCAAGTTGCATGCATGGGTGTGTGTTTAGCATGTGCCACATATTATTCATGTGTGTGTGAATACATCCTCACAGTTACTGTTATGCAATATTTGCACACAGTATTTACTGAGAAACAGCTATGACCTGAATGCTGTAAACAGCAATAATCTCGCCTTGAAGGTTAATGGCAGTGATAAATATTTACCCCCAAAAAATGTTTCTGCGGTGGGAGTTAAAATATGGCAGTGCGCACCTTGGATTATTTTCCACCCAGCTGCACATTCTGATCATTAAAATGAAGGGGAGACAGTTCATCCATGATAAATGCATGCCTTTCGACTGCAATGAAGAGCTGAGCTGCTGCAGTATAATGGTTTGTGTCCTGCTGACTGCTCGCCTCCAAAAACATGGCTCATCATAACTTGCATGTGTGGTCACACTATACAAGTGAGTTAAACTCACTATCACTTTATCAAGTCAAGTTGCACTTTAAACTATGCATGTTGGGTTTTTTTGTCTTTTAAAGAAATACTTAATGGTTTTCAAATGGCAAATCAGTGTGTCACTACATTTGTATACTAA
>CAEMYA010000464.1:2001656-2033388 GCA_903131615.1 Diplodus sargus | reverse complement strand
GTGTAGGTGTATCCTGTAGATTATACGCAGCAGTGCACTTTACACAACACATGTGGCTCTCGTAAAGTCTTTCATATTGGTTGCCCTCTCTCAACCAGGCCCCTGCCAGCAGAGCGCGCATCATGATCAATTGTGGTAACCTGGCACACCCTTAACACATCTGTCAGGCTGCTGCTGAGCCTTTCAGGAAAACCAGTCGGCTTGTTGTGAAACTAGAGGGACAAAAATAGAGAACGTCTCTGCTCCCAAGTAGCAGAGGTTAAACAGGGTGAGGTTGTATTTCAGAAGTATCTTTAAGAAGTTCCAGGGTTACTTGTCACTGATCAAGCTAACGGGTCTGGGCTTCCGGTAAAACATGCATGCTTCTGACAAGACTTTGAGGCTCTGTGTATGTTCTGAGGGGTCCTGAACCATCACTTTCACATTATCTGTAGTACAAGGAGCGAACAAGAATGTAAAAGGAGAGAGAAGAGCGTCGAGTCAAAAGCTTTTATTTTGCTGTCACTTTATTCATTTGGCATTGGTACTATCCCGGTGCTTTAAATAACATTGTGTGACATTTGTGTGTGCCATGTTACTTAACATTAGCCAATTAATTTTGACTTGATTTGAAAGGAAGGGGAATATTGAGTTGAGCCCGTTTTTCAGTGACTCACAAATAAAAGCCACTTTAATTACAGTTATGGCTCTTAGCTCAGGGTTGGCCAAAGGCACTTGTGTACTGTTTACAAGTTTGTATTCATATAAACAAAGAACATCAGCCCTTCTGCGATGACTCAGGAAGACTCGACCAAGCTGTCCAAAAACATTTGAGCTTCACCAGGAAGTGTCACTTTAGGATCATAACCTCATCCTGAAAAGGGGGCGCATGCTTTGTTTTTCCCCCTCCTTGTTTAACATTATTAGCTGCTGTCTAAGAGTCGCAGCAGTTGTTCAAATGAAAATTAATTAGCTTCCATTTGAACAAGTCACCTCACTGGTGCCTTTTCTCCTTTTAAGAAGTGAATGGGCTGTGTTCTGGGTGCCGTTCCCAGAAAACAAGCAGCAAATGTTGGTCACGACACCTTTCAAAGTGTTTTTCAAAAGAATCAAGAGATCACCAAGGTAAGAGAGTGACATTAAACTGGCTTTTAATGTGACATCGGTTGGCTTATTCAGGTATTTGAATAACTATCGGAAAATACATTATCCAAGGACAACCACCATCTAAACAGACACGATTGAAATGATCCCAAGGTTTTTCAGATTTAGGTTGCTTTGGGGATGTTAAAAGAACATAGTATAGATAATAAAAATATTAGATCTACTATCACAGTATTATCCCAATATAATGTCCATGGGTGTAGATGTCATTCTGTGTATTCTGGTTCTTTTTTGGCCAAAATTATAATTGTTAACATATCAAATAGCAAATAACTTCTATATCTGAATAAATGTGACAGAGTTATTCAACAACAATGATTTTAGGGGGTTGATGCTTTGGTTGTTCTTTATTGAATTTATTTATTTCCTAACCTAACACAATTATCAGGTGCCCAGTTGTCTGACTGTATGTAACTGTGACACTGCAGTGACAATTCAAAGATTTAGAAATAGTGCAAAATAAAAGCTCTTACATAGTCACGATACACAATGAAGGTAGCTGTATTCCATTAAAGTTACAGAAAAATCACCACACTCATGTACACAGATGTAAACACTTCATGAGTCATGAGTATATTTGTATCAGGGCATGTGAGCGGAGCGGAGTGTGCGAAATATAGTCGGAGCGCAGAGCGGGTTTTAATCCAAAGGCCAGAGCGATGGTTCCGTTTCGCGCCAGTTCCGTTCCGATACTGCTCTTCACGAGTCGAGGGCATGCACAAGTCCAGACTCACGTGTGCCTTCAAGGGTTAGCCTACATCAGAGGTCATTCATTGAGAGATGGAGTTTGTAAAATATTCTGGAAAGCAAGCAGACAGGTCATATAGGTGCAACGTCAGGAATTGCTCCCTCTTAAATTTGAGCGAGCGTGGAGCGATTTCACCGGAGCTGAATGAAATTTTAGGTGAGTGAAGAGCAGTCTTTGAGCGGAGCTGCCTGGTATAACTTTGAGCGAAGGAGCGAACACCCATGTAAGCGGGGAGCGGAAATTCTCGCCACTCAGCTCCGTTCACATGCTCTGGTGTGTGTATATATATATATATATATGTACACACACACACACACACACACACACACACACACACACACTCTTTTATTAAGATTGAAGTAATCTAAATGTAACTAAATAGATTTACTCAAGGACTGTACTTGAGTACAATTCTGAGGTTCTAATTTCTGAAATTTCTATACTGCCATTCCACTTCATTTAAGCAGAAAATATCATGCTAACTTTAGTTTCTAGCAACGTTTCTGCTTACATGCTGCATCAAAGCCAAATGAGTGCATTTTTAAATTCATGTATTTTACAACAATAACAATAAATATAGAAAAAAAATGATTCAGATAATCAGAAAAATGCTGAATATTGGATCTGATAATTGGCCAGGCCAATAATCTGTTAACCTATGTAAATCTATAAACCTTTTTACTTTTACTTATACTTTTGACGCTTCAGATATCAGATACTTGAGACTTTTACTCATGTACTATTTGTATGGTTAACTTCACTTTCCCCAAATGGCATCTTTATTGAAGAATCACTTTTGGCTGCTTGAAGTTACTTTTGGACAGTGATGTATAAAGTAATCAAGTTGCATAACCAGTAACTTCTATTGTGATTCATGGATTATGTTACCGATTACAAATTTGCTAAGTCACACCTAACCCTGCCATTTGGGTTATTTTCCTTTTTTTTTAAAAAATAAATAAATTCTCTTTTGTTTGTTTGTAGACAGCATAAAGATAGACATACTATAATATATAGAATACAAGACAATCAAAACGTTAATGACCAATGACCAGCAGCCAATACATTTTGACAGAAATGTCATACATTCCACATTACATTGTTCTATTGACAAAAACAGGAGTTTATTCTTATTTAGGAATCTGCCGAGTAGAAAAATGGCAGTACTGAATATATCTTCAAAATGTTTACTGACGAGGTTTCTCAAACATTGTGTTCACATATTGCCTCTATATGCGCTCTATAGCAGCTAAAGCGTGATTCATCCTTTTCAAGGTTATGTTCCAACACTCTCAGCACTTGGTAAAGACTAGGGATCTGGTGCCAAACTGAAGTGCTTTTATTACCTGAACCCAAGCACACGCAGAACCCGGGATGTGAACCCAAGTCCCTGGTGTCCTGCACTTCACACCTCCACCATCCGCCCTGGCCACCTCAACTACCATCATTTCATAATACAACAATTTTGGGACAGAAAGTAAAGAGGCAGAAATGGCATTTCTCTGCAAGATGTTAATTTCTGCCACAGCGTTGAGACTCAATACAATATCAGTGATCATTTTCACCGTCATTAAACTGATTCCACTGATGAGGAGATAAAACATTGAATTATCATCCAGCCCTATAAAAAGCATGTTTCAGATTTGGTGTACTGATGATTGGCAGTTGATGTTTGCCTGCCTGGTTACAGCTTTAAAACAGCTGTCCCCCTACCCCATTCCTTCTTCATTTCCACCACGATGAATACAAAACATTACATCGAGAGACTAGACAGATAGCAAACAATATCAAGAGGAATGACAGCTTATCACAAAAGAAAAAGTAACTGCAACACTGAGAGACAGAACAAGAAAAAGGAAGGG
The DNA here is from genome assembly GCA_903131615.1 of Diplodus sargus. Taxonomy (NCBI): domain Eukaryota; kingdom Metazoa; phylum Chordata; class Actinopteri; order Spariformes; family Sparidae; genus Diplodus; species Diplodus sargus. The sequence continues at coordinate 2,029,635 of CAEMYA010000464.1, read as the reverse complement.
GGGGAAAAGAGTAATGGCCAGCTTTTGAGCAAAAGGAATACACATGGTAAAGCCGCTCTGACACACCAGACGGAGATGAAGTAGAGGGAGCTCACAAGAGACTGAAGTGAGGAGACTGGCATTAAAGCCTGACACCACAAATACTGCCTCCAGACAGAGGGAATGGCAACCCTAAATAAATGTCCCAGTGTCTGTGTGTGTGTGTGTGTGTGTGTGTGTTTGTGTGTGTGTGTGTGTGTGTGTGTGTTTGCGTCTGTTTGAGTGGGAGAGCATGTGTCAGTGTTTCACGCGCCCGCTTACGTATGTGTTTTGCGTCTGTAAGTGTGTGTGATGCGTTTGTGTCTCCACGCTTAAACTCCCCGATAACAAATTTCTCTGTGGCCATAAAGCAAAGCGACGAAACTATATAATAAAACCAACAAGTGGAATGTTAGGATATGTAAGAGGCATAAAAGCGCCTCGACTGAAAGATCAATAACTGCGGCAGATTTATGTGAGGAGCTAAACTTTTTGCTTCCTCGCTCTGGTCTCTCTCAGTCTGACACTGTTGTTTAAATTACAAGAGCAAAAGAGGCACAGGCTCATAAAAATAAAAAAAAATAAAAAAATGCAAGACCGCTTTCCAAGTGAGTTGAATTACCAGTGCCTGGGTAATTCAACTTACTAACAGCCATCAGCACGCAGCACGCAGCATGCAGCATGCAGCATGCAGCACTTCGCGATCCATCCGGACAGAAGAAAACTGGGGTTCTTTCAGCTTCGCCATTAGTTTGTTTTAAATCTCTCACACATCAACTGAGAGACAGCTAAACCATCTCCCATGACCCACCAATTCCAAAATGCAACACACGACACGAGTTGTGCCAATTGCTGCCCGTTGGCACCAGCAGAAACGTGTTCTGACGCATTGACTCACCTTCCCGCGATGACGCTTCTCAAGATTTCTCAGCTGTGGTGGCATTTACGGAAAACAAGGAGCTGTTGACCACGAATGCGTGCTGTCCTTACTAACCATGTTCAGTCAGATGAGCTGTCCTCAGTGCAAGGTCAGGCCACCACCATTCGCTAGAAAGCAGGAATGAAGTTTGAAATTTACAGTGATCCAACTGAAGACCTTTAAGTGAATTATGTACAGTGGGGTCATACAGTCTGAGACCACGCTTAAAATCTCAAGGATGGTTTGAAAGTTAGAGCTTATTGTTCTTTCGACTCAAGGGTTCCACGGGAGCCGTGCGTGGAGCACTTCACAGAAACTTGATCAGATGCATCCTAATGCACAAACGGACCCAAAGTCTGTATGCATGCTAAATGCTTGACTTTTGAGAGTGCAGTTGATGGGTGCAATTGTCCCGCAATGCAATCCATGAAATGGGGAACGGGTCAAACCTTGTAAGAAATAAGTTCTCAGAAGATGTAGCTGGAACACATCTAGCTTTATCTACACACTAACTGGCTTTAATGTCCTGATTGAACTGTTATTTTTCATTGAAATGCATCTTTAAATACACGTATAACTCCTTTATAAAGCCTTGCAAAATAACAGCAGATATACTATATTATATAGATTAATATACAGCTCGACGTGTATGGCTTTCTAACTAACATATGGAATCGGGACGTAGGTTTTTATTTCCCCACTCTGCCTCCTGAATGAACAGAAAGAATACAAATGTAGGTATGGAGAGGTTAAATTGGAGAGTAGTGAAGAGAGAGTGTGTCTGTATGAAATGGGAAGATATTGTCAGTGCGTAGGCCCTGATTTCCATATAGCATGACTCACTGCTGGAGTCTGAAGGGTCAGTTAAAGGTCTGGATACAGAATGCGATGACTGCGGACGTGACAGAAATCATCCCTTTTGTCTGGTGGAAGGCTAGGAGCTGACAGCAAAGCCTATTAGTGCCTCTGCCGAGCCCCAGGCCCGGGTGTTCTCAACTATACGTGAGGGTCTCCTCAGATACACGCATGTGTTTGTGTGAGGTAAAGATTTGCATCCCATTATATTTGAAAGACTTTCTCTGTTCTGACAAATGAGGGAGAAATGTGTCTTAAAAATGTAAATGTTGTGCTTGTTAGAGAATTTTTTACTTTATTTTGGGCAGAGCCTTGTTTCTCTAATGGCAGATCATTGAGAGTTTTTCATGCATCGCCCTGGGATAACTCTGCTCTCGTTTGTGTTTTTGCAGTCTACACATTGGTCTGTTAATTGTGTGCCACAGTGTAGAATTTCTCGCTGGTTATTATCCGCATGGTTGTATCAAACTCACCCCGTGTCTCATCTTTCTTTTTCGTAAGACTGTCTAAACAGGTTTAGTCATCTGTGCGTCTGTGTGTGTGTGTGCGTGCGAGCGTGAGTGCGTGCGTGCGTGTGTGTGTGTGTGTATGATAACTCTTAGCCTCATCACCCTTACTGTCCTCCAGCTAACCGTCCACCCGAATGTGTGAAACCACAAGCCTGGATAAAAGTACTTTTTTCTCTTTTCAAATTGTCTGAAATGAAACAGACATGATATTGCATGCTACTGACAGCACCGTGCACTTAGCATGTCTTGGTTGTCAGAGTGTTGATAGCTTGAGGCAGGGCTAGCAGGGACTTCTTTTGAATTTTTTTTTCGCCCAATAAAAACCACGGAAAAGCAGCTCTGACATCTCATATTTCCGAAATTTGCTTGCATGTACCAGGGCTCTTGTCCAGCTCTTGCTAAGAAAGGAAAGGAACTTGGTACTAGAGTGGTGTAGACTGTTATCATAGTCATGGATTGGATTGATGTGTTCTTGAAGTGTTCTTAGTAAGTAGAAGCGGAAAAAGAAATGTTGATCGTGAAAAGAGATTGTCAGAGATTGTGCTTTTGAATGTCTTTCAATAACACACGCTTGATCAGTGGCCTTAAGCTACAAACTATAATGCTTTACCTGCCCCTCTAATGTCAGCTGTGCAATTGAAAGGCCTTTGCAGTCTTGCTAGCAACAATACTCCGAGCTGTTATTAACGCTACCTTAAAGTTGCTGTTTCATCTGGGCACAAAAAAAACCTTATTCAAAAATATCCACGTTGTGTGATGTAATTCTTGACATGTAACAGTGATGTAAGTAACATCACTTGTGTAACATCTTTTACGCAATATCTTTCATGTAAAACAACCCATCCAAACGCCCCCTTCCCCGTCTTCTGTCACTTTTCAAACTCCGGCCTACCTAAGGCGTCAAACTTGAAAGCACAGTGTCCCTTAACCAGACTGCTGTATTTGACGCATTAGCAATGAGAGCAGGCTGCCTCCAACTTTACATGACTCAAGTGGCTCTTATTTGGGTGGCATATTAGAAATAATGCAAAACATGAGTTATAGTTTGCGGAATAGAAAACGGGAAGCCTGTGCCAAATGGCTTGCAATATTGTGTTTTAATGGTGCAATTGGAGAATTTCGGTGGCTTTTTCCAAGTCTGGCTACAGTCTACAGGGCATTTTAAAATGGAGACAAAAATACTGCATATTAGTGAAATTAATTTTATGAATCTTGATATTTCTTAGTGAGTGTGCCCACCTCAATGGTGGACTCATGATGAATTTATCAGGGGAGTAGAACTGCTGAAACATTGATATATGATTCTTTGATAGTTACTAAATATATGATACATTTTTCTTTAACATTTGACCAGAGTTGTTCCTGAAATTTTATTATTGTTTTTGTCAAAACATAATTTTTTCAAGACATTTTGTCCTGACTAGAAATTGATGAATTTAAATGAATGAAATTATAAATGGATCCAAAGGTTATGCACTACTGTTAATTATCAAGCAATTCACCAAGTTCCCATTACTACTGCCTTTTGCAGCATAAGTTAATGTTGAGGATTGGGCAGCATACAGTACATATCACATTAACTTGGTCTGTAATCACATGATTTAGACACATTTATTATTATGCACACAACATCCAGTGCACCTAATAAATCACAATCTTTACTTTTTTTCCTACAAAAGATTAGTAGACCCATCAGCCACTGTCAATTCCAGAGTGAAAAGACAAATGAACAAGGAAAAAGTTCCGGGGCTTAACCTTTAGAGTAACGAGTGTAAATAACAGGAGAAATATCCCTTCAGGGGAGGAGAATTATTAATGTAAAGACCTGATTATGGCATAACAAGGGCAGAGCTACGCTACTCATATGGGTGCAATGGATTATAATTACCCTACTAATGTGGAGAAGGGTGGAACAAATTACCACACCAAGAATATTCACCCCGACTGTCCACATTCAGACACCTCACATGCCGAAAGTCGGTGTTTATCAATTTAGAAACGCATTTCAGTAATTATTCTCTAACATTTCACTTCCTCGTTCGTTGAACAACTTGAAGCTACAGTGTTTCATTCCTGGATACCTTGCAGATTAAATACATACAAGCTTCCATAAGAATTTTCTGCTGCTTCAAGAGTAGATTAATTATAATGTAATTTTAATCTCATCTAATTAGAGTTGATTGGATTTGATAGACAAATTTGATGGCAAAATGTGATCATGTTCACTTTAATAGGTCACACATACAGAGGTACAATGTTAGTGAGGCCATGCATTTAGTGTCCTGTTCCCCCCTCCTTAAATATTTACCGTACAAACAGCGATGTAGATTTCTAAATGGAACAACCCTATAGAAAATGTGTTTTTGCAGGGCACAGGTTTTTTTTCTTAGTGCACTGCAAGGACTGAGTAAGCATTCCTACAAAGTGCAACTTTAATGTGACATTGCAAGAGGGAGAGCAGTCTGTGAAACAGGCTGAAAGTCTGCAGAAATAGCACATCGGATGCTGTGAGATCATTTTAGACGTTGGGAGCTAAATTGGCGATAAAAACCAGTCCTGTATGTAACTATCACTTTAACCTCCTACACTGTGTATCAAGTGCTTTTCTCCCCTGATCTGCTGTCACGACAACACAACATTGGATCACTAATTAAAATGGTTTGCAATATTTCCCTCACAGCCATTGGGGCAGAACAAATGGGAGCCACTTTCTCATACTGCAGGACTCTGTTGTTGATAAAAACGCCTGTCTGGAACGATTATTACTTAACCAGGAAAGCTTGTAGCCTGTTTGGATATATTTCTTTGAGCCCCTTAACTGTCATGGTTGCAGCACACCCATGGCACCTATTGCAGCTCTGCTTACAGTATTTCAGCTTAAACCATAAAACAAGTGGAGGCAGTGAAAGCTCAATAGACATTTATTGGTAATATCACCAGGAAAAAAGGCTTTACTGACAAATAAGGACAGATAGTGAAATGGGCTTCATTGGGAAGCAGGTTTCTACCTCTACAGTCTGAATATGGAGGGTGTCCTGATACCTTTTTTTTTTTAATCAAGGGCGATATTATTTTAAGTAACAGCCATCACCTGTTACATCCTTATCATACATTTATAATATAACAATATAATAATAATAATAATAATAATAATAATAATAATAATAATAATAACAAACTTTATTTCTATAGCACTTTTAAAAACAAGGTTTACAGAGTGCTTTGACAGACAAACCAAGAATGCAATTTACAATTACAAAGGACGATAAAATAGATTGCATGAAATGGTTGAAAGGTTGAGGTAATGATACAAAATTGATAAAGTAGGTGAGATAAAAGAGCTGAAATACATAAAGTATGTGAAATAAAATAAATGTAATAAATAAAAAAATAAAAAATAAAATAAGAAAATAAATAAGTAGAACAGAACTCAAAGACAGTTGGAGTAAAAATAAACATACAAGCAGTGTTGGGTGTAATGCGTTACAAAGTAACTCTGCTGCATGCGACTTGCCTGAAGACCCCCCGCTGAGTAAAGCCACTTTTGATGGTTGGAGATACAAACATTACTTTGAATTTGTTGAACGTAAGGAAAATAACTTGACCGTAAGGTGCACACCTTGCCTGTGTTGGAAACTTCTCTCAACCGCTGCTAACACTACCTCAAACTTAACAAAGCACCAACAGAGACAGCACGCGCACACAAAGCTTGTTGCTAAGGAACCGTGGAGCAACATGAATGGGACGCCAAGCAAGCAGCCAAAACGTTCTTTTTTATAGAGCAAGTAGAAAGAATGTAACGAGTAATTTAACTAATTAGAAAGGCAAGTCTATAAAAGTGGGATTTAAGAAGTGATTTAAACACACACCACAATTTACATCCAGTGCCAATGTTCTGTGCCACTGCAGGAGGTAGTGGGCCAATATGTAGTAAGGTTGGATCATAATAGTGAAGGTTGGGGTGGTGAATTGCGTCTGACTCTCATACAGAAGACTCAAGTTAAAAGACGTCAAACATTTGTGTTTGTGAAACCCAAAACCATGAGCTTTCCCCTCACCCTATACCTAAAGTTTTTGTGGCCTAACCCTATCCCAATTGATATTGGAGGGCACGCCCCCACGGGACACATGCAAAGCATGAACAAGTTTCTGAACTGGACTGCCAGGGAAAAGGAAAAATAAAAATAAAACATAAATAATAATAAAACACTGCAAAAGTTCCCTCTTGGATGCCCCTCAGGTAGATAAAACAGGATGAAGTGCCCTCTGGGGTAACCTTTTACTGCGTGCTGGTGGCCCACTGCATATAGCTAGTGCGCTTTTAATGTTTTTTGCTCCTATCCCTATAACATCCTGAGTCTGCCTCTGTCTACACCAAGCTACCAAGCAAAGTCAGAGAAAATATGACTCGTCATGTCTGCAGAAAATATTAGGATTAGGGTTTGGATTGGACAGTGGTTCGCTGTTATTTGCCATGACCGCAATCTTTGCTTAAACTGCCAACATATCCTAGTTTCTATAATTTCAACAATTTCTTGTTGGTAAGTGTCAGTCTTGATTAAGGCATTGAATGCATAACCCAGATGAAAAAAAAAAAAAAAATGGAGTGAGAATGTGAAATTCTTTTTATTTTATTTATTTTTTTTAAGTTATGCAAAACAGATACAAGCTTTACAACATTTTGTACATGTGCATGTTAATTCATAGTTCTGGAACCAAGCTACACTACATCCCATTGTGTAAAATCAACAAGTGTATATGCAGAGAACTATTTGTCCAAGATCAAAGTGCATTTGTGAGAATGTCTTATTGTGGTTTTCACTTTAAACGCTTCGCTGACTCTCCCGCTCAAGCACTCCACTCACCTGCTTCGGGGATTCGGGCCTAGTAGGTGGTAACAGAGGGAGGCCAGGAGACCATTTGAAATTCATGAAGGCATCTGTCAGCGGTACGCATGAAGTAATTGGTTAAATAATAAAAGAAGGAACATGTCACCCCCTCGTCAGATGGCATTGTGAATGTTGTTTCTGTTTGTGTGAACAATAATAAAAGTGTTTGATGTTGCTACATCAGTGTCAAGGCCAGTGTTCTCCCCAGGCATTTAGTGATGACACCTTCCCCACTTTCATTTGTCTTTTAATATTTCTTCTCAGACTTTGGCGGACTGCCACTGATATACTGGTAAAATCTGTTCGACAAATATTAACCAGTCCATGGGGGGATGTGACCAAATGAAAGCTAAGGGAGAACAATGTATTTGTTTGATCTGGCTGCAGAGTATATAAAAAGGTTCAGTTCACCAAAAAACAGAGGTGAGTGGCGTTGTTCGGGATGCTCAAAACATTGTAAATTACATTTTTTTTCAAAAGCCAGTTTTAATAACTACATATATTTTTCTAGAGCTGCATCAAATGTCATTTTTTTTTACACATATAAAGCTTCTGTCATCACATTAAATGGATTGCTGAATGCCAAGTGAAAGCAGATACATAGTTTGTAGTTTTGTAATAACTTAAGTAATTTACTATAATAATGTTGGAACCATTTTTTTGTCATTGTGGTTTTATAAATGAAATGTATAGTGCTGTTTGATTGCTCTTAGACTACCCACCAAGGGCAGGAGCAAACCAACAGCCAAAAGCATACGTATTTAATGATGTTTGAATGAGACTCAACGATCAACTATCTGTCTTTAGAATTGCTGTATAGACATGCAAAAAACTACTTGAACTACTTGGTACAGCCTGAATATTTCTATGCAAATGTATGATATGGTGACTTAGTTTAATGTTATGAAGGCAGGACTACTGACGAGGCATTTCAGGAACAGTGTTTTCTGAGGGAGAGAGGAGCTTCTGTTTGTGCAGACTCTTTAACTTTCAAATTTTTTTTCATGCACAAAAAAGCCATAAAACACTGATAGAGAGGAAAAAAGGAAAACGCACAATACACCTCCTTCAATAATTGCAGCCACATTCTACAAAGAAACAAAACAGCATTGAAGGTTCTCCTGTTTAAGTAGCATACTAAGTAAAACATGCTCATTGCGAAAATAGATCACCTTTCACATCAGATTTGTTTTCTTATTAAAATGTTGATATTGAACTTTATTCTGCCCAAATAAAATTTGTTTGAGAACACTGAGTACATACATATGCCCTCCTCACTCGGTTGGGCTCGATATTGCATAATGTGGAGATGAGATACGCTATACTGTCCTCGGGACATTTCTTCTTCAGAGAAGAGGGTCGGTTTTGTTTGCATGTGAAATACAATTTCCAGTACATTGTATGGCTGTGTTGATGTGCAGACGGACCTATGGGCAAGGTGGGGCCTTAAAGAGACAGTAGCTAAAACAGGGAATATATAGCAGTGCTGCAGCACTGGACAATATAAAAAGAGTGCGTGTGGGTTTTTTTTAATGAACTAAAGCATCTAAACCTATTGACAAATACATTTTCTGTTGAAGAGTAATTGTATCAGCTCTTAATACACCTCTGTTTGTTCAGTGCTCATGGCAAAAGTTTAGCAGATGTCACTGATGCAATGAATTAACCTTGATAAGAGGACACTAATAGTGATCAAGTTGCATCTCATCAGTCTCTGTTCTAATCGTTCTTTCTCGTCTCCCTTTGATTGGTTACATAAGAGGTTAAAAAGTGAACAGTCAAATAAACAAAGTGAATATCTAGACTTCTCAGCCCACTCCTAACTCAATAAGGGATGACTAAGCATGCACAGACACATACTCAAAATCACTCTGCTTTTAAGATGCAAATGCAGACATTAATTTCAGCAGGCTTTTTCATAATAATTCCAGTGCCCTGTAAATGGATACAGTAATGAGAGCAGTATAGAAGCCCTCAGTCCTCTGCTTGTGAATCCATCTGATGCATTTTTAATATATGCCCCACTCTGTGGCTTTTCGCAAGCCGCCAGAAGTACGGATGTTTCTATGACTACACAGTGGTCGTATCCTTTATAGCTCATGTAAAGATTTTTCATAGCTCCCAACGCAGAAGTGCCATCTGAAATCAAAGATTCTTTCATAAAAACTCTCTTCACGTTCCATACATTGCTTTCAACCTGTGAAAATAACTGTCCCAATGCAACATCATAAATCGGATATAATGTCTGATTATACTGTGTGGGTACAGCTCATATTTTATGGATGTCCGTCTGTGTATAAGGCGAGAATGAATGTGTAGAGTAATGTTTGGGTTCCCACCAGGCAGCATACCTACCACCCAGTCTTTGTAGCAAGAATATGAATGGTGTACTGTGTGTGTCTAGGCTGTGTCGCTACCCTTTTGAATGTAGCAAATATCTAAATAAGTGTGCATACATAGAAAGAACACTGTCCGAAAATATACTGTTGGTGTGCTTCAACACATCTGACATGTGACAAATTACATTGGCTTCTTTTTGTAAAACAATATTGACGGGAACTTGTACAGGAATTATCCATTAAACTAGCGAAAAATTAGGTGACAACACACATAAACTTCAGTTCAGTCAGGAACTTTCTCGTCAGGTCTCGTCCCTCTCGGAGGTTAAACAACTTATTGCAAAAATTAAAATACAGGGTCCACTATGGCTCCACTATGGCTCCACTATTGCTTTCTGAAATGACCAAGCAGCATGCTAAGTAAAAACCAACTTACACTTAACGACTGAATGGGTCGATTGTCAGCATCTCCCAAAACAACACGGCCCCACGGTATTAATGGCGTGACAGCGAAACGCATAAAAACAATCTTCATGGTTACTTATGCAACTGTTACCAATGTACCTACATTACCTTGAGTTAAGTTATGTAAAAGATGTAACTCTAATACATTAGTAAGTCGGAAAAAAAAACACTGACTTCACATTTCACTCTGGCTATAAACAGCAGTGAGGGACAGGATTGCTAAAACAGCAAGCGCAACGTAGAACGAAACACCTGTCTTTACGAGAGTGGGCCCTAACAAGACAATGAACAATGAACATCTTTTACTGTTTTTTTTTCCTCCTTTAAAAAAAAAAAAGTTTTGTGAGCAGCAGCGGTGTGTAGCAGCATGTGAGTAGGAGGGATCTGTGAGGAAGGAGTCATATTTAAATGGTCTGCCTTCTTGTGATGATGGGCTGTGATTGATGTGTGACTGATTAGTAACAATTCTTCAAACAGCAAGGTGTCAACAGCTGGGACTTACTTCCGTGTCCTACATGAACGATCGCAGAACTTCATTTTGCATCTAGGGTAGGATTGGAACATGTGGATTGTCTTTAAAAACAGGCTGTGGGACAGTTGTCTCAGAGGCTTATAGAGAATGTGATTCTGTGTAACTGTGTTACATGTCACTTGTTGAGACAATCATTATTTTTTCTATCTGAAACATTTTACAACCCCTTTGAATACGTTTGCTTTGGTTGGGATATTTTTTTTATTGATTTTCTCTCTTGGCACAACTACATTTAAAAAAAAAACCTGCATCTTAATATGAAAATAATATCTTCAACATTTACATGCCGTAAAATGTTCAACTCAATTGAAGTTTTGAAGATCAATCATCTTCACAGTAACTATCTTTTCTTATAATAGCCAAACCACAGCATGCATTCTCTCTAATGGGCTCTGGGTAAATTTGCCATTTCTGATGAATGTTTACAAGCCTTTCTCGATCACTCTTGTGTTTTGTGTCCTTAAGGTTTGTACAAATTGCAAAAAGACATGAAGCACATTGACAGAACGCCTCCTGATGTTGCATGTAGATTTGATGGAGCTGTCCTTGGAGCAATATATCAGTAATGAAGTGTTTCCTCTAGAAGGGACGTTTTGAATCTTTGATAGGCGTTAGGCCATGCAGTTATTTAAGACAGGCATGTGACAAATTAAGGGGAAAATAAAATATCATGTGTCTCAGTCTCTTAAAACGCTACCATAGAGTTTTTTTCATTTTCATTTACTTATTTAGTTGGGACAATGTACATTCATTAACATTGATGCGTTAACTATCAGCGTAAATGTGCCAGACTTAGCATAGCTGCTCAATTTCAGCCGTAGTCCCAATTCAGGTTCATCGACAACATAGACACAGAAGACTTTAAAAGCTTGCAACAACAAAATCATACAATGGACAATTACGAAACAGAACACAGACAAAATGTAGGCAAAGCAGACACAGACAGACAAGATAAAATGGACAATTTTAACCCACGGTTGAACACTGTTATTACGAAAGATAGTTGGGTTGAGATTAAGTGAATCTAAAGACCATACAGTTGAAAAGCCGGGGTTCGTATGTCTTGGATTAGCATGAAACAAAAAGTTGGATCAGTAGCAACATTTTCAAACTAGCTCAATGATGAAAAGTGCAATGTGTGGCAGGAAAAAACCTAAAAAAGCCCAGCCCCAAACCACATAGTAAAACAAATGAAGATGTAAAGAGGGGCTCAGATATCAAGGGGTTTGGTTGAAATAAAACAAAAGAAGAAACCTGCAGGCACCAGGCTACTGAAAGGCGAGCAGCACACTTACACAAATAAGCCCAGATGCTGGTGACCTCACTGAACGGTGACCTTTCATAGTCACTCATCTAGGTGGTAGAATGCTCATAATTTCCCTCGACTAAAAAACAACAAGGGCAACAAAGAAATCTCAACAGGACCCAAACAGACCAAAGTTTCTGGCTGACAATCCATTTGGACGAGGTCTGCGGTGTGTCAAGGACAGAATGAGAATCAGAATGACCAGGGTGCGCCACTCCCCCGTCTCTCTTAAGCCTTCACAAAAGGGCTTTGTCGCTCCGTGATTGGCAAAGAAAGGGGAAAGCCCCGAGCTGCTCTCACTCATTAATTATGAGCCGGTCTCCACACCCTGCGCACGGGTGATCTGAATTCACTGCAATCAATCCAGAGGGACTTTGAAATTCAGCCAAAATAAAAAAAAGATAGCCCAAGTAGGACACAATGGGACTGCTACGAATGGGCAAGTGTGTGCATCTAAAAGTTTGGAAGAGAAGTAAACTCCCAGTGTGGATTTCGCTAAGAAAACATCCAATCACAGTGCCTGATGTTCTGCTATTTGTGCAGCCAACAGTGGAGGAAACTTAAAGACTATGGTTTTGAGAAAACCGATGATATAGGCTGCATCTCAAAATCAATCAATCTCAGATCCTGGGTATAATTTGGCTTAATTTAGCATCTACAGTGTTTTGTTAAAATGTTGAATGATGAAGCTGGGGCTGCACGACATTGGATTGGATATTCAATATACTGACATTTTCCAACTGATTTTGGTCAATTGCCAGTGCTCATACGTTTGGTTTTATTCCATCTAATTCCAAAGAACATCAACTCTCTCCTGTAATGCAAATAACATACTACTTACCTACTCTCGTTGCCATGGTGCACAGACAGATGCAGACAGAAAATGCTTTTAAAGTGCACATTCAGTGGGCGCAATTAGAAAGGTACTTAGTGGCCAGCTCGTGCTGCGTATGCATGATTAAAGCGTTGTCTTATCAGTCTGTCATATTAGCAGAAATTTCAATTTTATGCCGATGTGGTTCTTTAATTTTAAAGCCTTTATCAGCTGATACCGACAACGTGCCGCCATTCTTGCCTTTACCCATTTAGTCATTATATCCACATTACTGATGACTATTTACCAAAAATCTCTGTGTGTTATTTTGTGAAAGTACCAAAAGTCATCCCTAAATAATGTTTGGCCAAAAATAATCATAATTGTTGTTTTCTTTCAACCACTTTTCAAGCAGATAAGGCAGTTTCAAAATATCAAGATAAGGTCTAAAATGATTGGCCTATACAGCAACATTGGTCCAGGATCATGGCTATTGTAGCACTGAGACCCCACCCTGCGGAACGACTGACCAAACATTATTGTCTTTCGATAACGGAGTCTAAATTGAATCTAAACCGGGGGGTCATGGTATAAGACCTTGTGACCGTTACATTATCAGTGAATGTCGAATGTTGTTATGCTACACAGAGTATACTGTAGGAAATGTTTTAAATTGGAAATACTATATAAGGTCAAAACACCCCCAGAACCAGCGACCCCTCCCATTTCACAATTATGTGGTTTATGATTCAAATAACTTTTAATAACTAATTTCATGTTTGGAAGCATCTGTCTTCGTCTTGTTTGTTTATTCAGGATTTTTCTTGTAATTTGTCTCTTGTCTGCACATATAAAATCACTGTACGTACACAGTTTATACTGCAAATATAGACGTATACATAACATACTGTCTTTTTCACCACACACACACACACACACACACACACACACACACACACACACACACACACGCCTCCATTCTCCACCGGTGTTCACACTCTGCACTGATGACCCAGGTGTCGCAGTGGAAATGTGAGACCTCATCTTAACTGACCTTAATGACTTCTGAATTCTGCCTCGATTACCCACCTTCCTCAGCCCAGCCCCCCCACTGCCTCCTCTCTGTGTGTCTACCTCGATCTTTCCCCGTCTCACACACAGCCTATTAGCATAGTGCTATCTTTAACCTACCCCTCTCATTCATTAATGAAGCAAGGGAATAGGTGAAGCGTATTTAATGAAATCAGAGTGTGACCAGCCCTCCTAAATCATCCGCACAGGTTAAAGAGCAAGTGGCTTCTTACACTCGATCACGCAGAAGTAAAGCTTGGCGTTCCGTATAGATTCTGATGAGTTTGTCATGGTCAAACTAAATGTAGAATTTTTAATACCAAGTGCAAACATTATCCAGATCCCTGTGTGAGGAAATAAAAAGATGAATACGCAGAATATTATGTTTTTATATTATGCAAGAACAGTACTTTTTTTTACAAACAAATTCGTTATGGAAAGAAAGTGAGGTGAGAGACAGCTGATGAGGGAGGGAACGGAGTCATATGAGAGACCAGTGTGAAGTCAGCGCTGAAAAGACGACAAGAATGAAGTGACAGGTCGAGCCCGCCTCGTGGAAGAACAGAAACAGTGAAACCGGTGATACAGGATGTATGTGGGCTGAGAGCTGAAATGTGTGTCTGAGAGAACAAATCTGTGTCTGTGATCTTATTCAGTATGAGGCATGAGTCTGAAATATAGTGCGGCTGCAACGAGTTCAGTTAAAACAAGCAATATTTTTAGTTAAAGCCAGCAGATGTCTGACACACAATCAAATAATGAACATATTTACCAGAAAGCCAGAAGTTGGTTATGTTTTTAAATCTCAATCATTGAGGAATCTGGCACACAAGCCTGATCTCTGCTCCTGCAGTTAGCCAGAAATTGAATGTAGACACAATCTGAAAGCAACGTTATGTAGAAATTGGAATTTTGTTCGATTTGGCCTTTAACAATTAGTCAGATAATGTAGGTGTAGGTGTAGGAAATCAAATTAATTGCATCCCAGCAATGTGATGTGCTGAAACTTGGTAAACAAGTTACATAATATTTCTTCAAATCACACCAGAAAGTGACAATCATGGCATGGATCATCATTGGCCATGCTAGTGCATCAGACACAACAGATCTTCTACTGCTTTATTTACTTCCTCCTGGCATTTTGTTTACCATTCAATTTGATAGTAAACTTTTTAAGAGGGAAAACAAAGCTCTCAGAGCTAACAAGCTTATCTGTTTGGTCAGTTAGCAAATGCACTAGCTTAACTTGGTTGCTAAGGGCACGATAACATCACTCAGTTTACAGTTTATTCAAAATACTTATTTGTACTGTTGACTTCTGTCTGCATGCCACTTTATGGAACATTCTTTACTTTGACCAAGGACGTTAAATGCAAGTGAATGGTGGTACACAGTTTATAATGATTAAAAAAATAAATAAAAATCAGTTGATCAAAATCAATCACATGTTACAGGATTGCATAATTAAGACATAAAAAAGTAACTGTATTCCATTAAAGTTAGAGAAAAAAATATGTAATTAGATTACATATATATTTGGTAAAAAAGGTGCACATTGGGGAATAGAGATTAAATAGTTATTTTATTAATAGGTATTTTCTCTTGTCATCATTTGCATTTGTATGGTAATCTTAAAGTGATGGATGGTAAAGTTACATCAATACTTTGATACTTGGATTAGGTTACTGACTACATTTTTAACAGGTAATCACTAGCTTTATCAGAATATATTGTAACCCTCTTCACCCTGATTATGCCTCTTCAAATGGCGATTCCATTGGAATTAATTGATTTTGCAGTCTCACCGTTTTACATCCCGCTGTGTCCACGCCTCACCAATACCTTTGCCTGCTCCACCACTTAATTTTACAAAAAAACTACAAATATTTTACCATTGATATTCCCTTTCATCTCTCATGTTATTCATATTTGTTATCTCAAGCTCTCTTAGGGTCATGTGTGACAATAGTCTGATGTATGTACTGCACATTGTACTTTCAGAAATACAGGATTATGAGTGTTTTTTTTCTGTGTGTGTGTGTGCGTTGCGTAGCCTTTATCTATTCAATGGCATCCGGACAAAAACTGAAAACAATCCAAACACACCACGCACATACACACATAAACACACACACACACACACACACACACACACACACACACACACACACACACACACACAGGTATCTACACCATGTGCTGGATGGATGCAGTGTTTACCAAATGCATCCGTCGTCACTATTCACGCATTTCCCCCAAAACACACTTCAAATTTATCGACAAATAAAACCTGTCTGTGTACCTTCCATAAAACACATTATTGCATTAGAGCGCTAAGTGTCAGTGTTTGGGAAAGGTCACTCGGAAAGTGGGGCATGATTGGCGAGTGGTTATTTGCAGTCAGTCATAGCTGTGACGTGAAAATCCATAGGGAAGAAGAGTTGCCTCTCTCTTGCTGGCTGAAATTGACCACCAATCGATGGCGTAGGAAATTGGTCGGTGGCGCAGAGCTATAGGGTGTAGAGCGAGGAGGGGTTGAAACTGTTCGGTGGGGCATTAGCTAAAGATTATTTATGATCATACATATATTTCTGCTGACACACTGGCCGTTAGGTACTGGATTACGGGTCTTTCACTATGCGCCAAATGTTTCTGTTTTCTTATTCTAAATGGCAGCCTTGCAATTGTATTTCTCTGCAAATGGCTACTCTGTGATTACATGCTGGAGTCCAAATGAGGATCATTTACTCATCTACATTGTCCTCTCGTTTGGGCTCAGGTCTGCGAGCCCAAATGCGATGTGCTCTCATTGCCGTATTCTCATTTTATCTCCTTCTTTCCCCTGCCTTCCCCCCCCTCTCCTTCATTTCTACTGGCTCCACTGGTGTCATTTCCTTCTTTCATTTGCCCTCTCTTTCTCTTTCTCATTTTCTCTCTTTTCCCAGTACCACAGAGACTTGGAGATGAGCTTATCACTTTCTGCATCACAGGACCAAGCTGTCATACTGGCACTGAATAAGCCTCTGTGTGTGTGTGTGTGTGTATGGGGGGGGGGGGGGGGNNGGGGGGGGGGGGGGGGGGGGGTAACAGCTTGGGAATGTAGGTAGGATCTAGAACAATACATTTTTTTTGGTTTTTTGCTTTAAACTCGCTTCTGTCTGGATGATATGATACCTCTGAAGGATCCTTTCACATATTTTGACCATTTGTTTCTTTGTTGCTGCGATACACCGGTGACCTGTCCAGGACGTACACCACCTCCTGTCCAGTGTGTGCTGGGATATGCTCCAGCCCTCTGCAGCCCTGAACAGAACAAGTATTTTAGGTAATGGATACTTAGATAGATGGATGCCGCCCGACCAATCAGTGGCAGATGTGTCATTTAACAATTACAAGAATAGCCCAACAGTATACTGCCAATTCATCCCACTCTCAGGAGAAGGCAGAAAATTATTTTGTATTAGTAGAATCGATATACATGACAAAATGTTACCTGAGATAGTTAAATAGCTGTAAAGGAAAATCATTTGTTTTGCATACGCAGAGGGATTTCTTTAATCAGACATGTGGGGATATAAAACTCTTCTAAAGGCGACAAGGAGCCATTAGGGGCCTATAACAGAATGAAACAACCTGAGGAAAAGCTTCCTTTCTCACATCACAGGAGCAGGACATTTATTTTCAAACATTCCTAGCTGAACAAATCCTGCCTGTTTCAGTCACAAAATACATTTCACATCTGGCAAAAACAGAGACAATCTGTGCTATGAAGGTCCAAACTATGGCTGCGACAATCTAACTTTTCCTCCCCTGACACCAAAACTACAGACAGCTGCCAATCCAAAAGCTGTCCCTGGATTTGAATCCAAAAGCTGTCCCTGTCCCACCTAAAACAAAGCTTACCTAAAAAATCTATAACAGTTCAAGTGTACGTTGTAAAGGTAAAATTCACACCGCTTTACATCGCTGTCAGACCGCCCTTTCTTTTGGCACTACATTTTCTCAACTGTAGAACCTCTGTATCCCTACGCATGAGCGCTAATGCGGAGGGGTACGGAGAGTTAAGTTTCGCTTTTATCGAAAGTAAACCTCTCTTCCAGCAGCTGAGCCTCGCGCTGTATTCCACCGCTCACAGATACGCTGTTGCCCAGTTATGACAGTGCGTAGGGATACGGGGGTTCTGCGGTTGAGAAAATGTAGTGCCAAAAGAAAGCGCGGTCTGACGGCGGTCTGAAGCGGTGTGAATTTTACCTAGACAACGTACACTTGAACTGATATAGATTTTTTTTAGGTGAGCTTTGTTTTAGGTGGTTTATTTTGCTTTTTCTCTGGACCCCGTTCACTGCAGTACAAAGCTAAGCGTCTGGCTGGAGCGACTCTCTACTTCTCCAAACCTAGGCTGCGCTGATCGTGATTACGGTAGGAAACAGACCGACTATAGATATGTACTTTATATGACCCCACTTCAAAAAACCCGAACTATCACTTTAAACTCTTGACAGTACTAAAAACAGAAAGATAAAACTCACAGCAGAACTTTTATAATGAAACTGATAAACTGTGTTGGACTGTATTGTTTGGTTAGGTCAGTATCTGCTGTGACGCCAATCTAATGCATTGAACCAATACATTCAAGTCCCTGTTACAGTTATCCATACTTCTGCGCCTTTAAAAATGATTATGCTGTTTTGTGTTAGCAGCAGGTCATATTTAATTGAAGCCCGTTTGAAAATGATTGGAGACGTGGGTGAAAGCAGCATATTTAACAGAATCTCTGCCCTTCCCATCAGGCCTCTCCGCTTGATTCAAAGGATAAAATCTGTCTGCATTTTACCATCGTAAATACGATGCAACAGTGGCATCCACAACTCATCTCAGTGTGAAGAGATCTCGAGCACATAAGTAAACAGAGGTAAGGAAAGCTATAGTTGAATTCCTCTCTGGTTTTACATTGAGTCAGATAACCAACCCTTCGTGTTCCAGGTTTCCTGACATCATAGATGTGCAGAAGTAATTTCATCACAGTGGCTCCTGTCAGAAGGTGCAATACGTGAGAAATGTTTTTGAAAACATTTAAAAATCTAATTAAATCATCAATAGAATTTGAAATTATTAGTCCTATGTATTGCATTGCAAAGGTATACTTAATAAAAGGTCCAAGTCTCTTTTGGAGCGAGTTCACCCTCTGTGTCTCCTCAGGATGACTGGCTAGAGCAGCTGTCTTGCCTGCACTGCCTCAGGCTCCAGGGCAAACAAGGCCAACAGATATGATGTACTCAGCCTCGTACTCTTCAAACATTCTCCTGTTACATAAGCTCCTTTAACACTGCTCTTTGCGACTAAAATGTAGTGAAGATCAAAACACAAACTTTTAACTGCTTGTTGATGAATGTGTCAAAATAAACAACTATGTAATGAGATCTCAGTTCATAAGATCAAAACAGTTCAACTCTGTTTTTGGTCCCAAGTTGCTCTCCTCAGCCTTTGGTCATGCGCCTATTTAGATAGTTGGCATTCCCTGTTGGAACATTTCTTTTTTATTGCTTTGAAAAAGAAAAAAAATAAACAGAACAATTTAAACACATTAATTTCTGTCACGCGAAGTGACAACGCTTTATCAACATCCGGTGATGGTGCGTAAATAAGGAAGGAATGTGGGATGTGGCTTATTCAAGTTTTATTGCTAGGAACAGCGTTGGAGGCGGAGCCCTGTTTATTCCTCCGAAAGCCACTCAGTGGTGTTTTGAAGCCAAAAGCATTCAGGGTATGAAAATAAATACCTGCATCAAAGACTAAGCTGGCCAACTTAAATGGGGATAGAATAATTCAATTGTGTGGCTCTTCCAGACTTTCCAAATGTTACTGGACCGAATGGCTGCTCAAATCATCTCCCAACTGTTTCTCAAGGGTTGCAAAAAGAGATTTGGAAATTGACACCTGTTTCTTCATCTTCTTTTACAGCTGGTGCAGAGCTGGCAGCAGAGGACTGTGGATTGAACCTATAAAACAAAACTTAAGACTAAATAAACAAAGATCTGCGGAAATGATCACACAGCATGTTTAACCAGGCAGAGCCAGGGAAAGGAAGTGTGTCATTTCTCTTGAAGTTTAGCTCTGTGTCTTAAACGCAGTTTGCTGTTTTTTTCCTTGCTCTCTTAACAAACAGGTAGAGTGCGTGGAGCGAGCGCGAGAGAGAGCCTGCTATATGTTTAACAGCTTCTACAGCAGTGGCATCAGCTGTCCAACCAAGATCCGGGAGATGACATGCGCACTTGTGATTCCGTGGGAGTTGATAGACAAGGCCACTGTAGCCAGCTAAAGGAGCACAGACAATTTGATACTCCTCTCCAAGTGAACTCTCATCTCCTGAAGCACCATACATGATGAAGAGTCTCTCCACCTGTTCATCATTTGAAAGTAGGGTTTGGTTGTCGCCACTATCTGTTTTTGTACCTTTCCACATCAAATGTGTGGGAGCCTCTCATGCATCTGCAAGCCGGTGCCTTGGAGCACCTCGCGAAGGAGGTCTGTTCTATTCAGTGACAACTGACACCCGCAAGTGAAACTATGCTGTATTGCTGTCCAGCGGGCTGTTGTGGTAGCTACATGATTGACAGAGCTAAGCTATTCTAAAAATATTAACAGCATTTTCCTTCACCAGAGACTGGCAGTTGTTTGACACATATCTCGCCCCTTCCTGCCAAAAGTCAATCATATGCTTAATCGCAACCAAATCAGAAAACACAATAGCCAATTGTGTTGTTGCACAGACACAAGCACACAGATTTAAGAGAGTTTCAGCTGATTTGGTGCAGCTGCAGATGGACAAAAGATACATATTTAACCCTGATAAACAAGATTACCAAGAAAGGTTAGTTTCCTCAAATGATAAATGCTGAACTTGCTGTTGTTCAAGGGCTATAGTGGGATGAGCCAATAGTGGCACACTAAATTGAGGTGAAAAACATCTGGGGGGCAAAATCGAGGGACAGGGACTGGTTTGGTAATAAAACAAACTCATCACCACAAACATAAGCTTAATGGAATAAATAGGCAATGAGCAATATGTAATGTGGTAATCAATGCTGTAATCAAAATATTAGTTTGATATAATGTTCTCTGCAACCTTGTAGTAGTCTACAATAAGACCCTGCAAAGGTATGTATGTATATTTGTAAGTAAAATGAGAACTGAAGGTCAAGGCAAGAAACTGAGACAATACTGATCAGGTAATAGGAAACACTGAGCACCACTATTTCATTCAACTGATATCTCGTTTTACAACCAATGCATATATTGAATTGCTTTTTGATTTAGTTTCAATAAGAAAAAAAAATATATATATATATATATATATATATATATATAGGGAACAGGAACAGGTTTTGTATGCACAGAACTGTCAGCCTTTGCTTCTTTAAATCACACTTCCTCTCTGTCTGGATGATGCTGCTCCATTCAGTGCTTTAATAAGACTGTATAGCAGCAGTATGTATGATCTTTATGTAGAGAGACAGAAGGACGATCCCAGCATTTTAATGTGTGATATACGACTGGAGTTCTGAAACTGTGGACACAAACTGAACCTAAAGAGACAGACTTGCCTGCTCTCTGTCATCTCAGTGTCATTGCAGCACTCTGATGTTCTGCTCTTAAACAGAGTATCATCCAACAGCACGAGTGGGTAGCACAGTTTCAAAAGGGTGTAAGCTACAGTATATGTTAGTAAAATCATCAAATCATCAAGTCTCCTTGTCGTTTCTAGTTGCATGTTATGAACCCTTGACAATCGGATCTTCACTGACCTACAATCAGTTCAATTTTTTTCAGCCTGCTGAAGTGACTTACAGTAAATGAGCAATGATGTGTCTAGTCAGAGTTGGAAAGTAAAATTATTATAATATAAATCCTTGGACTAGGGATGTCAGTTGTGGTCAATTTTTTCCAAATAATTATTAAGAAAAAAACAACAAAAAACAACCCAAAAACCTCCAAAAACCAAAATGATGTGAAATACAAGATTTCCTTTCCTTTCAGTTTGGTGTTCCATTGATTAGATGAATTTGGGCAGCAGCTCCTCGACAAGGTTGTCTGGAACATGCCCATTGAGGAGGCCCCTGAGTGAAAAGCGCACTCTTCCACATTAGCTGGACCTATTTTCCACACATTCTGTCTTGTAGTTTTGACACCGTGCCACGACCGAGGAAGGAGCACACCTGTCAGGGCAGGTGAAGTTATAGGTAGTTGTGAAGTTCCCTTCATCTGTGAGAGCAGTCCAGAGCAAACGTTAGCTTGTCTGCACTGGCTAGCGTAAATTTTAGCTTATCATTCTCCGTCTAAAAGCGTTTTTCCACTTGTTTAGCCAAAGCAGCGCTCTTAGACTGCTCTAGTGAAGCTTTCAGCTAACAGCGTGCTTATACGCAATTGTATCACCACGCTTTACTGTTCTCAGCGGTTAACCAATCAACAGATAACAGCACCCATTAATATTTAACCACTGACCAGCGGTTTTTTGCACAATTTTGAAATTTGTGGCCACAGCAGTCACAGAGCCTCATTAAACATGCAGGTCACCCTTTCCTCTGCAGGATGCCGTGGTACTAGCACTCAGTGGCACTGATATTATAATTAGCTTATCTGTTGCACTACTGGCCAGCTGGGCAAATCTTCAATAATACAAAAGACATGAGCAGAGAATGAATAATTAAATGAGGTACAAGGTGGGGGGAGAGATGTAGCATGATAATACTGTTAGGCATTGTGTTTGCTGACAATGTGGTGTGTTTCTGAGGATGATGCAGTGATGTGCTGCAAAGGAGCATTCAGTATTTATAGGGTCCCCCTTCCTTTTTGTCCAGGCAACCGCTGACCTTCTGATGTCACTGTTACCACTAATGATGAAATAAACAGATGGTGTCATAGTCTGCATATTTTGGCCACGGTGCCCTGTGACTCAGGGGGTCTGTTGAGTCATAGGTTTGGCTGCTCAGAGATTGGGTCCGCTCTTTTTCTAGTTTAGAAAATAGTGCCAAAAATAAATATAAAATCTGATGACCCTAAATGACCTAAGCTGACTCATGCCGTACAGAATAAGTTTCTGCTTGGCCTCATTCCTGCCTGCTGAAACATGTTAGTCACTTACAGTATGTCAAACAGTCTAATATTGGATGTTTTCTTTAAGAAAGAATATGGTTCAACTAGATAGATAGATAGATAGATAGATAGATAGATAGATAGATAGATAGATAGATAGTGCATCAAGCACAGTTGAATTAAGTTAAAAGCTTGAATCACTGTTGTGTCTATTTACATTCAATCTGTAAAACCAAAATTGCAATCAAACTTATGCGAGTATATTTTTTTAGGGTGTAACAGAAGTAGTGAGGGAGAGGCCTTAACGCCGACACACACACACACACACACACACACACACACAAAGCACAACAGCAGCTATGCTCAGAGCCAGTAGTGACTCAGATGCAGCAGCAGTAGGGCAGTATGTGATGGCTCCATTGAGGGAATTTTAATCTCTGCGCAGCTCTACAATATTAGGACATAATTAAATCAGGGACCGCACATAAAAATGCTGTAACTAATTAACCAATAAATTATCAGTTGCTGCTCCATAAATCATGATGTACAGATCAATCTTTGTGCCACAGCTGAGAAAAGCTCACCCATGTCAATATATAAAAAGCAGGATTTTTCCTGACAGATGGAGGAGTCTCTATATTCATGGAGTAAACACGTGGTATAAAATGAGATGATGTTTACTTTGTGAGATATGTTCAAATGAAGATCTGAAAGTTTGGTAAAAGGAATCCATATTTTGGCATTCCCTTAAAAAGGGCATATTATGCTTTTTGGGTTGTTGCCTCTCCTTTAATGGTCATTGTGTTATGTAGCATTTGTGCGCATGTAAAAGGTCTGCAAAGTCCACGCCAAAGGGAGCTAATAAAAGGGACTGAACAGAGGTGAGATGTCTCACTCTGTGGCTAAAACGGAGCGTTGAAGACAAGGTGTAAAAAGGCATGCTGCAGCATTGCACCATATAAGAAATATGTGTTTTTTGAAAATTAAAGAATGTAAATCTATTCTATGAGGATCCCAAATAAAAGTAAGATGACCTTTTTGATAATCTGAGGTTAGTCTGTTACTAGATAAAATGTATTGTAACACAATGTTCCATTAAAACTCATTGTGTGGCCAATAATCGCTGCAAGCTCTATGTAAATTATGTGTTAGCAATACGTTAAACTTGCAATACTGAGTTTTTCGGTCGAAGAAACAAGCTTTGCTTTGACAACCGACATATCATCTTTAAAGTTAAACCGATGGTGCCATTTGGTGCCGAGCGTGTAATAAAGGGATAAATGGTTTTGTGAGCTTTTTCACTGCAAGCAGCCACCTGATGCAACCAAACAGTACTATGAGAGCAAAGAAAAACACAACAGCAGAGTTGCAGGGTGGATAGCTTAGGGCAGCAGGGTATGCTGGACATGATTCCCTGCAGGGTCATCGGTATGAGTGAGCCCTTTGCTGCTGTGATTTAGCAGCTGTTAGCTGCTTTTGTTGAAGCCGTGGGTTTGACATTTGCATGAGCCCCCATGCGGATGACAGACAACAACTCTGTGGGATTTTCACAGTTTGACTTGACGTTTAGTCAACAACACCTATCATCTTGTTAATCGATCAGAGGAGGTAGCTAGCTATTAGAACTACCACGGTTAGCGCAGCAAGCCTTTTACTTCTATTAAGGTCAGTAAAAGAAGGGTGCCTGATGACTCCATTTGTGCAGCTGCTTATTGGCAGTCAGCACAGACACATCACACCATCCTGTTGAAGGACAGTTTAACGCATTAAAGTGTGTTGACCGGTCTTGGGGAGTACAACTGTATAGGTAAAAAAGCAGTACGAAGACTTTTGTGGCTCCTGAGAAAGCTGCATGTAATCTTAAAAGCTTAAAGTGATGTCACTAAGAGGCTAAGTTGTGGGTAATGTAGGCAGCAGGTTGTACAATGTGGTCCACTGGACTATCAGTGGACTCCTTTAACAATGTCGAACTCATTATGAGCAGTTAGAAAAACAAATGATGAAAATTGATACAGTAGAGAGAGGTGTCACGTTTTTATTCAACACATTCTTCTTCCTTTTCAAAACAAGGCGCCTTCGTTACCCACAATGCAACCCAGCCAAAAAAAGGCCTTATATGCCATGTTTCACTTACGCACTATACTCCCCAAAACCTGTAAACACACTTCGATGTGTAAAATTCGGCAAGTAACTCTTTTGGCAAACACACACTCATGATATATTTTCTGAAAGTTTACATCACACATTCCTCATTTGCTTTTCGATTAAAAAGAATGTTAAACTTTTTGACGAAAGCATTTCATTGATTAAATTATTGCAATGACTCAATAACAAATTGATCATTTAAATCCCAGCTCAGTTATATAAAACGGGGTTCTCTGTCCGACTAACAAACGTGTTCACGTAGCTTCATCTCCAAACCAGTCGGCGACTCGATATTGGAATATTATATGTAGATATGTAATATGTAGAAATGAGTAATGAGTGGGTGAACTGAAACAAAAGAACAGCTAATTGTGATGGAAATGTAATTTGAGGGCCTCTCACTTCAGGTGGTTGCTATAGCTGCTTGCACCTCACACATTAACAGCGACACCTTTGTTTACCTTCATCTGTGAGGAATTCTGATACATAATGAGAAATATTGCCTCTTAAAAACCACAACTGCTTGTGGAAACAGCACAACCATTAACATGCACTCGGAGCATGCTCTAAGGCGATTTATGTAATCTAGGAGGGAATAAATGAGCCTGACATTAAATGATAAATTGATGTTAATGAGTAATCATTGAAGCACAGCAGATATGAAGTCTACATGCACCCAAATGTGACAACCAATATGAGATGCTTACTTGGTACAATTCACCCGCTGCCCCATGCATCCATAAACAATTAATAATCATTAATTCAAAACGGGCTGATAAACTAGCAGCAGTTCCAGATAAAGCATTTTATAGCATATTGCAAAGTGATGACGGTCTGTTAATTATGGAACATAAAAAGAAATAAATGAAAAATCACCTAACTGTATATGACAGGAGGAAAACAGCTTGAAAACGCTCTCAAGTAATTACTCCCCTCTATGAATCTCCATGCACTGCTGCAGGATTGCAGAACAGTGACAGTAATGTTTGGTGGCAACGGAAATGTCTGATGAAAGGCTGGAGTGAGAAGCACGTCACGTTTTTCATTATTGCTTTTTCTACTCTGTTACCTTTGTTGTGTTTTGTTTGGAGATGAAATGGCTTAGATCTTCTTAAAACTGACAGGCACACTTGACAAATTATTCTGTTACGGCTTTGATCCTCCTCCTGGCCACCCTAGCTTTTGGGAGGGCTTCAAAGAGACAGAGGACTTACAAGCTTACAAAAGGCCCCTCGACATGCCCTCATCAACCAGGACCCTGACATGGGTCAAACTGGCAGTATGTCGACTTTTTGATCAATTATTGATTTGGTTCCAGATTATCGCTTTGTTTATCACCTTATTCATGTGATCAAGGAGGACTTGAGGAAATAATTACGTAAATAATTTGACATTATTTGTTTTCTTGTTTGTTTAGTATGGAGCTGGAGCTGGGAGCTGATTAGCTTAGCTCACCAGTAAGTCTGAAAGCAGAGGGAAAGCGGCTAGCCTGAATTCAGAAATACACTTGTTGAGATTACTACAGTTTACCAATTCTTCCCAACGTCAGCAATCTATAGTGTTGGAGAGTTGTCTACTGAAGTCAGCATAGTAGCTAGCCTGCTAGCCAGCTAGCTGCAGCCTGTCCAGGCTTGTAATACCACTTTGAAGCTCAAGAGGGGATAGTCTAACAGCCGTAGTAGTTTCAGCTGATATACAAAACAAGCGCACAAAATGTCAGGAAAGGAAATCTTCTTGCACCTATTTTCCTTACTGCACAGAAAATACAACTGCACTGATTCCTACATTCTGTCTTTAACCAAATGACATAAACGAACCAAAACCATCTTGGCTTGTAAACCAATAGGACCATTAGTATGGAAGCGAATCTGTTCCATGATTCAAATTAAAATGCATTAACAGAAATGCTTTTTCATTTTCAGAATATAGCTGCATTATGTGACTCAAAAATAAAATGAGTAAAATTATCCAAATTGCTTTTTCATTTTCTTCTTCAAGACTGCTCATTTTGTTACACAATTAAAATGATAAAGAAAATTACATTTAAGATTTAATTTTCAAAATATGCCCCAGCAAAAAGTTGCCAAAATTCAATTTGAAATGTCAAATTTGAAAATTAAAATGCATTAGCAGAAATGCTTTTTCATTTTAAGCTCATCGCTGCATTATGTGACTCATAAATAAAATGAGTAATAAATCGTCCAGATTGCATTTTCATTTTCTCTTCAAGACTGCTCATTTTGTGCCACGGCTGAGAAGTAAACTGCTTTTTCGTTTTAAAGCCCGCCCTCACCCCCGCAAAAAGTGTTTCAAAATTCAATTTGGATTCGCAATCCCAAGCGGCGCAGGAGAGTGACGTCAGCGGCCTCTGTTCCTCTTCAGCCCCAGTCTGACCGACCGTGCTGCGCATCTAACACGTTAGGGGGCGGCAGTGTGCATGTTCGACGCTGGAGCAAGAAGGGAGACAGTGTGAAGGCTGTGTTGTTGTTAGCATAGACTGTGGTACATGTTGTCAGAAATAGTGGGGAAATCACCACCATGTCCAGTTCTGTACTGCGGTCAGGACAGCCATGGTTCGCGTTTGCTTGGTCAGATCAGCCGCACATTTTTTTTCCAGTGCGCAAATGCTCTAACATTTACGGTGATCGTAACGAAGCCGCTCTGAAGAGCTGCTGGTAGCGAGTGATGGGTCAGCTGCAGTCTCACAGTCTCAGTCTATCAGCTGGACTGTACGTCAATGCCGCCCCCATATTGATGTGGCAGCTCAGCCCCGTGAACTGATACAAGCCAATGGAGTGAAGCTAACAAAGTGCTATAATGTCTCTCATTTACACATTCACACACGTACGGATACTTTCAGGAAACAGAGAGGAACCAAAAACAACGTGTGCAACGTTTTCTGATTATTATAAACGTTAAACTACTCCTCATATGTTCAGTATACAGGTCGGCACAAAACCACAGGATGTGTTTTATAATGTTTTTATGAGTGTTTACAGCTGCTAC
Organism: Diplodus sargus; assembly: GCA_903131615.1. Classification (NCBI taxonomy): domain Eukaryota; kingdom Metazoa; phylum Chordata; class Actinopteri; order Spariformes; family Sparidae; genus Diplodus; species Diplodus sargus. The sequence continues at coordinate 2,001,674 of CAEMYA010000464.1, read as the reverse complement.
TGTATTAACGTTGTTACT
>CAEMYA010000464.1:1975010-2000265 GCA_903131615.1 Diplodus sargus | reverse complement strand
TCATTTTATTTTTGAGTCACATAATGCAGCTATATTCTGAAAATGAAAAAGCATTTCTGTTAATGCATTTTAATTTGAATTATGGAACAGATTCGCTTCCATACATTAGCTGCACAGCTAACTGAATTACAGTAACTAGCTAAAGGCAGCTTGCTCTAGTTAAAGTGAGCAGCAATTTGCTGTGGTTCTGGTGATATGCGGCTCCCTATTTGTTTCATATCACTATAATTTTAGGCTTGTTATATCTGAACAGCTACCTGGAGTTGTAACTTCAAGATTGAATGCTGTCATTGTAAATTTGCCCTGAAACCACCAGAGATGCTACACAGACAAAAGGCATAAATAGACAAACTAGAATGGATGGATTTTCAGCTTGTAAATCACTCTAAAAGCTTCAACATGACGACTTCATCAAGTTAGTTAATTTTGAACGTGTAAATATAATGAACAACCAAGATAATGGCATAATGGTAGGCATATTTTTGACCATAACTAAAGCACAGGTCGAACTATTCCTTTGAAAAGCTTCTATAGACACATCAGGGCAATGATTATAACTGCAAGATGTTAAAGAGCCCAACATGTTACTGCTGAGCTTTGAAACAAGTCACCTGATCCGAGTCCTTTGTGTTAGTTTCCCCTGTACACTGTGCTTACTCTGCTGCTGAGTAGGATCTCATGTAAAGATTATGTTTAATAAGTATGTGATCAAGGTGTTTCTTCAGTTTAATGGACTTTGCTGCTCCATGTGGAGACCAACCTGCGTTCCCATCTCAAAGGCCTTAGCTACATTAGCGATGTTCAGAACACATTGGTCCCTTTCAGCCCATGTCTAATCCTCTTCTAATTCAACACCAGTAATCCTGTATCTGAGCTGAGATTTGATCTTTAAAGGAAGGGTGTAAAGAGGTTTTCTGCCAAGGCTGAGGGGGGAGACGCACTTATTTGATAACCTCATTGTAAAGGCAATTTCCTGAAAAGGTGGGAATATATTCATATTTGTGAAAGTGTACAATAAAGAAAAGGGGAAATGGGGGCATCAATTCACTGCAGCTTCCATCCTTTCTCCACAACAAGCTTGCTATAATTTAATCAGGTCACTAGGGATGGAGCAGAGACGGCAACAAATCAAAAACTGGTCAAGCATCAAGTTGAGAAAACATTTTGATGAAATGCTATATTTTTTTCCTTGGTCTGAGATAGGGATGTTCTAAGATGCAAAGACAGTATTTGAAAAAGCACAATTTATAATACATCCACGTGGATTTATCACATTCATTCAGGCAATGGAACATTATGTCAAGCAAAATATCTGCTAAACTGCTTGCGGTTTGCTGGTAGATGGTGGATGGTTTCATTTTGGCCATAAATTAAACATTTTACACAAATACGTGTTTAAAAAAATGTCACTTTTTCCTTACATTGGTGTTTCTCTACAATTTGTGCAGGATTTACCTTAAAAAACTTTTCACTGCTGTATTGTGGAGCTGTGTAGAGTCATCTTATGCTACAGATAGCACTTAGCTGCCATCCAATGCAATCAGCTTGCAGAGCTTGAAACTTCAGAGCCACGGGCAATCCATTTCAGTGACTCTGCAACCCACTACCCAGACAGATACTTTAAATAATAATGTTTTTGGATGGTCAGTGTCATTGTTTTGTTTTCCCCTCTGAGAATCAGTTGAGTGCCTCAGCTCACCTTAAAGAAATACATTCCTACTCCAAACAAAGTTCATAATCACTGACAGAAGAAGGAGTACACAGATTTGGTTAAGCAAATGTAGATGAAACAAGAATTAATTTTTAGCATTTTATCACAGTTTAATGTAGTGGGATCAGTGATGATGATGGCAAGAGTTCAAACAAATCTGACAGTGGAGTTTCCCTTAAAGCGTTCTCATTGATTATTCACATTGATTATTTTGAGACAAATGCTGGCTGATGCTTATTAAGAACATTACAGCAGCTGTGATGAATATACTGTTGCTGCTGGCAGAGTGAGAGGCAAACCCTGATACATTTTCACGCTCCTTTTATTCCTTGAGAATGGCCTGTTTAATTATTTATGGTATAACGTCACCATGAAGCCGCAGTGCTGTCTGTTTATATTGCCTCTGGGCACATTGCCCTTGTCTTGCAGGGTCACTATCATTTGGCTATTTCTTGCTGGGCTTCATGTCTTCTCATCTTTTCTTTGAATATTTTCTGTCCCTTACGGAGGGACACACTGAGCTCAGAGTAGACGGGTGCAGAAACATCATTGCTTTTATGTTAAAATCATGATGACCGGTCACAAGAACAACACCTCTTCAAGGGAATTACCAATGTCAAATTCCGAGTAGTTACAGAGCATTTAAGATTCTAGAGTTTGAGGACCAAACCCTCAATTTAGGAACCATATACCATACATCACCAGACTACAGAGCAGCTTCTTTCCTCAGGATGTGATACTCCTCGAATCATTCTCCACAACCGTAAAATGTATTTTTCTTCTTGTATAGCATAAAAGAACTTAAACTTAGTTTTGTGTTGCAAAATGACAAATAAATTAACTATTTTCAAAGTAAATACAAATCCCAAGCTGTTATGTCCCGGCCTAGGGAATACCAGAACATAACATTGTGATCTCTCTCTTTATCTCACTCCTAAGAATGAATCACCAAAAAACAAATGGATGCTGTCCAAAATAAGGGGAATTTATTGACCCAAACGAAAATAGACTTCAGGGTGAGAAATACCTAAAACAATAAACAAAACACACTGGGTTTTAAAACTCACTTTCCTAACCCGAAACAAAAGTCAACAAAAAAACAGGTTTTCTTACCTCACTCCCCAACCAAAACAGGAGAAAAAGGTGCACAAAGAAAAAGGCTACTCACCCCTACTAAAACTGGACTGAATAATATATTTTAGCAATATATTTCAAAAGAGATACAGAATCCCGTAACAACAACGAACATCAATTTTACAATTTTCACAACTAGCCAGATCGGTGTGGGAGACAGGAAAAATCAAGACACAGATGTGAGAGAGAGACCACAATGTCATGTTCTGGTATTCCCTAGGCCGGGGCATAACATAATTGGGGGCTCGTCCGGGATCTGAATGTCCATGAGGTGAGGTAGATGTGGTTTGGTTTAGTTTAGTGATTTGATTCGATATAATTAATACTTAAAACTAAATTTCTATTCACCTTTTTTTCTGGCAAATCAGATTCTTACAGCTTGATGGCAAATGTCACTTTGCGCCAATATCTTTTGGGTGGGTAAATCATGAATCAAGTATCACATTTACTGAATGGTACATATGTAAAGCAAAATAGATCCAGATAATAAACACTAAATGTGGCTGGTGTAATAAACAGGTAAAATCCAGTGCAGAACTTTCAATTATAATTCATCGAATACTGGATACTTATAAGTATAAGTCCACCTTAAAACATCGAGAAACACATGTGTGGTTCTTTAGAAAGTATCACAAGACAGAAATGTATTGAATTTCTACAGTGCTTGTTGTTTTGGCACAAAGGTTCTCATTCTCATCCCAATCAAAAATGATATTGAGATTTTTAGTATACTGCACAGGCACTGCAAGCAGGAGCAGGGTAAGTCATCACATCCTCCCAGACAGTCTGGGGATTTGAACCATTCAGGCAATGACGGTGGTGTTTGGAAGTTTAGAATTGAAATATCTAATCTTCCAAAATGTCAGTCAAACTTCTGAACCTACACATAATTCTACTTTCAGAGGCATGCATAGAAATCATAACTAAGATTAATTTACCCCTTGCTATTTACAGCGTGCTGACCTTCCCATAATCCCCCCCAAATCCACTGGCCTTTTTGGTGGTAGATTACCACCATCCCCTGGTTGTATTTACATTACTTTAAACACCAGAGAGTGCACACAGGTAATGTTCATCTGTCTTAAATCCTCACTGCAGTGTTGAATAAAATCAAGATTAATTTATAGCAATCCTCTTTCCGTCTATCTATCTATCATATCATTTTACAACCCAGACTCCAACACAGCATTTTGGACGTTGGAAGAACCTTGTTGTTAATTATGTAGCATACCAAAATCTTCTAAACCAACTCGGCACAGAATGGCATTGTAACAACAAGGTGTCCTCACGAGCATTACTGCTACATTAAATAGGAGAGGTTACATCACAATCAGTGTAATTACGGGATGAATGTTTTTCTCTGCAAATGTAGGTGGATGGTAGATGGGAAGGGTAGATCGAGGGCCGACTGTCCACAAGTTAGTCGATCACGAACGATAAACTAAGTCTTTGTGTGGGAAACACTACATAGCTACCAATACGGGGCTTCGGCGGAGAGAGTCAGCAGCTTAAAGTTTCTGATAGTTCTTATCAACAAGGACCTGACCTTGAACTGTCAGGACGACACCATCACTAAGACAGCAAGACCAAGGCTCTTCTTCCTGTGCAGGCTGAGGAGGCCCGACACAGACTGAACAGTACTCTGCAACTCATACAAGAGCACTCCCATTGAAAATTATTTCGAAAACGAAAATATGGTAAATCTTGAAAGTGCCATCTTTCGTTGTAATTATGCTTTTACACGAAGGTTTGACTCGGGTACATTAACAAAAAAAGCCTAGGTTGCATTTTGGCGAGAGTTTCGCTTTAAGCATATATTGTTTAGCACATAATTGCACAACCTGTTTACCATCACCATTTTTTAAACATAATATAAAGGGAATTTAGATGTCTAATTAGCTATCTAGATGATGCAATAGATGCAATAAAATGCAAAAATGCCCTTCTTCTTTCTTTGACAAAATTGAGTTCAGTTTTGGAGGACGGAAAGCCGTTGAAAGAAAGCTGCTGTGCAATTCCAGCTGACAGAAGCCTTCAACTGATCTGCAGGAGTGAAGGACAGGAGACTCATTATGACACAAAGCTTGTTCGAAGAAATTTGAATTTAAGGTATTATCATAAAACCTTTCACTGGGTCTGTCCCTTTATCTTTTTTTTAAGGAACTCTCATTTTCCTCCATCCATCTCAGAAATGCTGCTATTTTGAAAAAGGTGAATCAACAAGACTGCCTGTTGAGAAAAATAATCCATCAAAATTTTAATGAGAATGTTGTGGACGAACAGGATTAAAGTCAAATTAGGTTTAAATAAACAGAGTCACAGAGAGTTGTAGGTGCAAAGGATTCAGTCAGTTGCATTTAAAGAGAGTAAAACAACTAAAACATTCCAGGTTAAGTAAGCCCTGCCTGGTGACCTTCATGTGAAAGGTTTCCAATAGGGGAAATTCATGTTAATGCCCTATCAAGTTGGAACAACAAATCTGGAAGTCAAAGACGTTTCTGATACCCGACTTGCTGAGTTGATGTCATATGATGCAGAAACATTGCACATGAAACATTTGGTTGATGGTAAGAAACATTTACCAAAGTCATGTATTGCATACTTAATGCTCCTCCTTGTCACTCAATACTGGAAACAGCTGATAACATGTTGTTCAAACGCTCTGAGCGATAAGATGCAAAACATCTTATTTTCTGACGTCCATGTCATTCTCACAGTCCAAGTCGAAAGAACATGGACTGACACATAGAAGAACATGCAAATAGCAATGATGCTGGAAATAAATGTACAATCTGACATGTTTATCAGGTAAATCTTCATAGCAGTTTATATGCCACAGAAAATAACATTTTCAAGGTTCAAGGCACCCTGGATTTATTCTGACTGTCCAATAGAGCAGAGCCAGCGCATTGGAGGCAATATATTTATGTTGCGCTTTTGTTTTCATGCTTCACAATTAATAGCAATAGCATCCCTCTTTGCCAGGGTACAGAGTGTAATCTTTTGCTGTGCTGTTTTGAAGTCATGAACTCAAATAAATGGCAGGCTTTCACACAACTTTCCATAACAATTCCACCATCTTTACTGTAGCACTCTCGCTCTCTCTGATTCAAAAAACAGATTCAGCGGCATGGCAGAATTCATTGATTTGAACCAGCTTAAAAGTTTAGTGTTGTTTATGCCAAGTATATAATTGCCAGGCAACACGCTTTACTCCAGAAAGAAATTAGGCTACTAATATTTACAGTTTCGTCTTTTTTTTCCATTTATTTCTTAGCAACAGAATTCAGATCAGGCTGTAACAACTCTATCAATAGAGCCTCGAAGGAAAAGCTTTGTTCCAATTTTTAGCAAAGCTGAGAGCTGAGAAATATTTAAAAAATGAGTGATCCAACTTTATCACTTTGTTCGTGGTGTGCAACATCACATTGAACCATGTTATCAAAGTGAAGTAATTATTAGATTTTTGAATGAAGGCACACCCTCTATACATCTGCACTATCTTTACAGAAATCCCTAAGGGTTTTTTTCCTCAGAGGTTTTCAAATGTACTCTTATATGGGTCACTTGATAGTATGATAAATGAGGAAGAGGTGTACCGAGGGACATTAGTGTTGAATCTTGGGAGGCAGTGGGAGTCCCAAAGCAATGTTCGCCTTGGGCTTAGCCCAACTTGTCTCCCCAAGGGAATGTGTGACTGATGTATTCTCAAGGTTTAAAAATAATTATTATCTCAAGGTTGGGCTCACACAGGATGTGCGCGGTGCTGTACTTTGTAGAGGCTGCACAACACTTAATTGGAGAGTTTTACATGCTTGAGTTCAATGATGTAATTTAACAATGAAACCAGTTATCTTTAGGTTATCTTGACGTCAAACCTTGAGACATTTTGTTTGATTTATTTCAGAAAGGTAAGAATTCAGTCCCGCAAAACAATACCAAACACCAAGTCATTTCTTTTTCTCTTTCTGTCCCAATTTTTCTTCCTGTCTCTTTACTTTTGAGCCATTATCCATCTGTAACTCAGTTTTTTTCTGTCTCCCTCCCTCCCTCTTCTTTCTCTCTCATTCTCCCACAGGCTGGACGTTGCACTTTTAACACAACACTTCATTAAAGTAATGCTTAAAAAACACATTTTCACTCACTCTTTACTGCTGCCATGCTTGTGTGTGTGTGTGCATAAGTGCGCAGTGTGGAAAGCCAGGCGGGTTCTGCACCTATTGAGATGGCCAAGACTGAAAGAGAGTCCCTTGAGGGCCTTTGCACATGCCCGTCCCTTTCAGATTAGGACCTGAATGCATCTGCCCAGGAATGTGTTCCAATTTTAGACTCGCTGGTAAAACTCGGCAGGTTTGGAGAGAAGTGGAACACGTGATGCTTTTATAATTTTTGAAGCTTGTCCCTTGTCTTTCGTTTTCTTTTTTTTTTCTTTTTTAATGGCCTGCTCAGCAATATATCAGAGAGAATTATTGTACTTTTCGCTCCATTACCTTTACCTGACCAATGCAGTTACTTCTTACTTTCCAGGTTAACATCTTACATTAAAACGTACAGCACATACAAAATAAAGGATATTGTTAAAGTTCAAAGTGAGGCTTCATTCTTGGCTTGAATACCCCACTGATGTCTATGATTTGATTGCAGTTCCACCAAAAAGAGATTTCCACCTCGCCTGTTATGATGGTTTCATTTAAAAAAGGTATTTGAGGCACGAAATGAAATTACAAGAAATAAATCATCAATCAGAAAATAAAAAACTTTGGTGAGAAAACTTACTTCATCCCACCCTATTTGTCACCTCACAGCCTCACTGATTAATCTTGTGAGCCCCTGAAGGGGGCCAACGCCTCAGCTGGGAAACACTGGACAAAACATCCCAGTGGTATATCAAATAGATAAAGCTCCACCTCAACCAGGTGCAATAAATGAAATGTTAAGTACACATCGTTGCTTTTTTCTCTTTATAAGATAGGGCATTTTTTCCACATTTTCCCATATGTCTCAGTAAATAATGCATTGATCTCGATGAAAAAAATATGACGTATTTAGGTGGCTGGTATCTGTGTATGAGGGAGTATGAAACAGGACTGATATCCGCTCTACTGAATGTCATTCTAGTTGTGACTCAGGTGAAAAGCCTGGAAAAGAAATATACCATCCTAACATTGTGAAAGGGTGTATTTTAACTTTAACTGTCTTTTTCCTAAACCTAACAAAGTTTTTGTTGGGTTGCCTGAACCTGTATGTACTTTATGTTGCAACAAGTCAACCAACAGTAAAAATAAAAAGGCAACAGTATATCAATATGATCCGAACAGGACATAAACTCTGCTTTTGGAGATGGTTCTGGACCTAACCCATTCAGCTGCAAAGCAAAGAAATCCCAAACCATGTGATTGGGTCATTTGAAATGATTGGTCCTGGAACAGCCCTACACATGGTCTTCTAGCATCACGGCAATATCTTATAAACCCGTTAAATGGCATGAACAACTCGACAGTTAAAAAGCCATACACCAGGACTGTTTGTTAGGCTAATAATGTAAAAGCTATCTGATGCATGTTAATGAGAAATGAACTTTAGGGGCCTCTATAAAACAATTAAGCTCAAATATAGTTTCCACTGGTTATTATTTCATGTACACAAACCCAGTGTAAAAATAAGATAAGCTCCAAAGAACTACCATCACATGGAGGTAAGAACTTGCAAGAGCACACAGCTGAGGACATGTCATTTCAGGATGAGCCACTGCATTTTTTATTTATTTATTTTTCTCAAATTGGCTGAGCTGCCAATTTTATTAACTGTCAAAATAAATATACAGGCAGCAAAACTGGGAGGGTGGCTCTTTGCATCTAAACCAGTTATTGATTTTTCTGAGTGAGCTGCTGCAAATTGATTACCCTGATAAGGTGGGATGGCGGTAGTACTGTGAAAACCTTAGTGGGGTAATACAGCATAAGTGCATTGGAGCAATGCTTTTTTTCTTGTATTCTCAAGTTAACAGTTGATTGAACAAGACATCAGAGGCAGTACATTGAATCAACATGTCCTCATGTGGCCTCCAATATAAACGTCTGAAACATAACTTTGATCAAGCTCAGTCATATGATGAAAGATGAAATGTTGTGATGTGTGAATATGTTAACTAGAGAGAGAGAGAGTTCTTTGTGAGGCAGTAAATGTATACATTAGTCCTCTCTGAGAATATCATTTTTGTCCAACAAGATTTTGTCCAAAGCAACTTACAGTACATTCATACACTGATGGCGGTGGCTGCTATGCAAGGTGCCAACCAGCTCATCAGGCGCAGTTTGAGGTTCAGTATCTTGCCTAAGGACACTTTGACATGCAGACCAGGGGAATCTAACAGCGACTTTCCGATGACAATGCAAGACGCTGGCTCTACCCCTAAGCCACAGCCACCCATTTTAGAGTTGAGTACATAAAGAACACACCCATTGTTTTAATGTTTAAACTTTAGCATTAATGCATACCAAACAATGAGCTGTGCCATTGTGTGTGTAGGTTGGTGTTTGGAAAAAACTTGCAGGATTATGTCAGAAGTACCTAAAAGGTAAATAGAAGTGAAACCTTAACCAATCCCAGGGACAATGTTTGCTGGTTTCAGACATTGGCAAATCTGTTGAGTCCGTTAATGAGGATTAAGTCGCTATAGAAGAATTATAGTTCTGCAGTGAGACCAGTCAAAACTCCTGTAAGGCTTGAGTAAAAGGCTCCATAAATAATACAAAGAAGCCCTCATTAAGATTTAAGCAAACTTCCCTGAACTTAAAAGCAGAAAATACAATTGAATTTTTTTTTTTCAGCTTTGTACATCTTGTGTGGCAAATGTATATGGAGTGATGAAACAAATCGATCAATTTTAATTATACTTTATAGCCAGCGGGTCTAGGGTCCCTGCTCTGTCCCTCTATCAGGTAGGGTTCCTTAGTCTGAAAAAGACCCATGGTACAGCCCAATATCACAAATCACAATTTGCCTCAAAGGGCTTTAAAAATCTGTACAGCATACAACACCATCTGTCACCTGATGTAAATGAGGGAAAAAAACGTACTCATAACAGCCTTTAGGAGAGTGAAAAATAGAAGAAACCTCAGTTAGAGCAACAGAGGAGGATCCCTCTCCCAGTGTGAACAGACATGGAATAGATGTCATGTGTGAAGAATGGATTGACACAGAAAACGGTACTATATTTTGTACAGTTACAGTGTTTCAGACACTTACGTACTACGCCTTACGCTTGCTGGTATTTTGTTTTTGTTGTCATCGTTAATTGTTCGTTATCTAGGTTATAATGTTCAACTTCCCATTTCATCTAGCTGTGGTGGTAATGTTCTTTCTGTGGGAGTCCGCCACTACTGAATGAATGGAGAGGAAACACTGCAATTATGATGACAAAACACAGATAAAGTGAAGAGGGTGGATCGAGGGGGACAACTGATCAGCTTCAGGTGTGACATGATAGTAGAGCTTGAAGAGGGACATGTTCCACAAACACAGAAGAGGACAACACCATTCATAGAGAAGAAATCCCATTCATAAAAAAACAAAAAAAAAAGAAATTAATTCACTGATCTCAATGCTGTCTCATGTTTTCCACTAGCACAAATTAAATGGATTTTTAACTACTGACTGATTTAAAAAAATAGCAATTGGAAGATTTGACCCTGGGCTTTGGGAGTGGCTGATGGCTAATGCTCTACTATTTTACACACCGAACAAAATAAATAAAAATATAATTAAAGAATGAATCGATTATGAAAATGAATATTAGGTGCAGCCCTTTTGTAAATGCGCTGTGGAATTGCCAATGAATGTAACGCTTACTCCCTACAGTATTAGCATTTTAGCCACACGCAGACACATTTTAGATTAGAACATTAGTCTCCAGTATTAAGTTTCTATTTGCTCTATGACAGCAATCACAGTAAAATAATTTTAGATACGTCACATTGCTCAGAGCAATTACAGTGGCAAATGTGCTCTCATTCCGCCTCAGATTTATTTTGGTATGTCCCTAATTGATTTTCATTGTTTACCTTTTCATGGAATTACCTAGCATCTCTACATAACATTATAAAGCCTTGGATACCCACTTCATATAGACGACCCTCACATAAATGAACCCTCTGGTATTCCCTGTGCAGTATGGCTTATGTGCAGTATATTATATCCATTACTGCTTTTATTTTCTTCAGTTCCCCACATGCTGAAATTGCCTGAACATATTTTACGCATGCCCCTGCACTCAAGAACAGCTGGAAAGATCCTATCAGGTATTCTTATATATTTGCATAATTGCTAATATACCTCACAGCGTTGCATTAAAATTTAAATTTTCTAACCACAAACAGTGAGCAGAGTGGAGCAGTGGGCCCCTTGGTAGACAAATGCAGGCAGAGGGAACATGGACAGCATTTGCATAGAAGTGAATTGGAATCAAGGAAGGCTGCGGGGCATTGTTGGTCCACAAAGTATTATTTCACCATATAAACCCAAGTCATGATGACTAGTTAGTGTATAAATGAAAGGCAGGTATTTGTGCAATCAGGCTACTTTAACACAGGAGTCAAACACTAATTAACTCCTGCACATCAGCAGCAGTGAATCGTTGAGGGGCGACTGTTAAACAGCCCAAGGTTTCTCTCTCGACATGCTATGGGTCAGAGCCAGAGCATACATGCATCGTTTTGTGTCTGAACTTCTCTGCTGCTCTGGAACACAATTCAGTTTCATTATCAAACCACATACTTCTCTCTGTGTCCCTGATAATAACAAATAGCCCCCCTTATTCCCTAATAAGATGGTAGCGGGGCAACACATCTCAGCATTTTTTTGCGACGACGTTCCAAGGACTTTCATTTTCAGTGCATTCAGGAAATAAAAATATCTGTCTTTTGTACAGCAAAGCATCTATGGCTTGTAATAGCTTTCATCTGCAGCCCTGCTGTTCCCCACAATGCAACTATATTGAACGTTAATAGCATTTTAGTCTATCAAGCTGTATAGTACGTGGCTGTGAACATGGGGGGATATTTGTGTGTGTGTGTGGGATAGAAGCATATGCCAAACGCCTATTCTGACTTGGAAGTTCCATCCAGTGTATGGTCGTCTGACTGGGGACCATTCAATTTTTCCCTTGTACTCCTATAGAAGCTTGTATTGACAGCAGCCTTTTTGTCTGCAGTTTCTTAGCATTTACCCTGACGTCTGACCATTAGACACCATCTTTCTATCATCGTCTAACCTCTACCAACTCGATTAGCAGATCACCAGTTTAGTAAATTAAGCCATTAACGAAACCAGGTAGCAACAAACATATTTTTCATCTCTCTGGTCCAATCCTACGCTCTTATTTCAGTTAAATAAACTCTCTAGTTTTGACAATAGCAGAGTGGATGCATACATTGCGAAATAACCACCACTGTTGCTTTCAAACAAACATTTGCCTCTCATGCTGTTCGTCACAACTAACCTAGCCCTCTGCTACCAGTAGCTCCTCAAGGGCACAAATGCATAGCAGAGGCCCGGCGGGTTTGGATTTGTGAGCTCACGTGATCTTTCATATCCAGCTTCCTCGCAATGTTGGTAATACACTGCTCTATTTATTTGGAGAATCTTTGACAGGTACTCAATCTTTACATGTTGCACCTTTTAAACGATGCTCATAGTGACAAACTGGTGCCTGAATGTGCAGTCCCCTTTGGATAAAACACAACATTGTAGTGCTCCTGTTATCGTTGACCACACCTGGCAGCTGTTTTCAGCAACAAAAAAAAGCTCTAAAAATCCAAGGTATACTGCCTGGTCAGCACCAAATGGTCAGATATTTTCATGTAGGTAGCCAGAAGCTCATCTCCAAATGATTGATGATGTTGTTCTGAATAACTACTAAATAAACAGTGCAATATAAGCTTCAACGTTGATGACATGGCAATGTTAAGTTTATGACACTGAAGTTTCCAATGTTCAAACTTCAGTTACTGCAGGGCAGTGACAGGGAATTGCAGCCGAATTTAAAGCAACACAGAGGAAAGGGCAAGTGACAGAAACAATACTAAAACTCTAATCTGTGACTGTATTGAAGTTATCTATTTAACACTCAGCATGTCCCGTCTGTATTGGACTATTTGGCCTTTCTGGCGATCGCTCTCCCCATCTCTTTTTTGGTCCAAATATCACAGCAACAACAGCAACAGCAAACGAAAAAAATGCCTGGTGCCTCGACTGAGACTGAGAGATCGAGATTCTCTTGGGGTCTTGGAATCAATTTCAAGTTTTTAAAGGTCCTCGTAAGCCAAGAGAGAGCCTTTTTTCAGGAAAAACTATGTAAAAGAATTGGGGATTCATGCAGCATAAGAGCTTCTGGTTGAATCCAGTGACTGAACCAATTACTGATATTAAATCTCTGCAATACCTCCTGCCAAACATATCACTTCAATATTTGAAGCTTACCTGTCTTGCTAGCTTTGAATCTTGATTTCTGGAGTATTCAGAGGCACAAAGCAGTTCATAATGTCAGTCAGTGAAACGAAAACATTAACAAGCTCAGCAGCCAGTGGAGACTGTTTTCATATATAAAGCTAACACTAAAGGCACCTTTAGTTTTAAATTCTGTAAGATGTAATTATGATCATTTGAGACAAATACAAATTTAAATGAATATACACACAAATTCGGTGTAATAATTAATGATAAAAAACCTTGTTAATTGTTTGCATTTTTACCCATTTTATGTCCTTGCCCTTTTCCAACTCCCCTCAAAGAGGAAAAGCCAGTCAGACAAAAATGTTGTGATAATAGTGTAAACAATAGGGCACTACAAAATGTGAAAATTCTCAAATGACAAATCCTTGTCATGACAATAGAGTCATTAAATAGAATCATATCTTTTTGAGTAAATAATATATTTCTCAATAATTTTATTTTGAATCTGGGGCATGAAAAAAAAGCCATCTTCGCAAATCTGATAGGAAATAGTTCTTGTCTGACCCTTTCGAATGCTGCCTTGCACATCAATTTTGTATTTGTCCTTAATGTCTTCTCACTAACTACCAGCACATTTGCTTTGAAAAATAACTGTAGATAATAATGGGAAACCATATGCCTGAGAAATGACACCAGAGGCAATTTGGATCGTCACATCAAGCTGATTTGTACCCTGAGCGAACAGTTATCATGATAATAGCGCAAGAAAAATAGATGCACACATGAAAAGTGTGGCCTTATGGGAGTTTAGACGGCCTTGAAAGCCCATGCTGCTGTAGACATGCAGAGGGAGACGGAGAGATGTTGCTCACAAACTGTACATCCCGTATGAATGAGAGAGCCTCTTGCTGAATTAAACATAGGGCTGTGGGTGGTGTAAAGGTGGAAAGGTTACTAAGTGCTGCATCCATCTCTAGTGTGTATGTGTACAGCTCTGCAGAGAAAAAAAAATGTTCTGGAATGAGAATCCCAAAGTAAATGACATGTAATTATAGCCCCTACTCAACAGAATTTATTACAAATCACAATGGAGTAGAGGCCAAACTAAAGTACACAGAAGATCCACTGCAATGCAAAAGATGGTAATGATGGATTAACCTTCAATTCTAACCTTTAATCTTTGAGCTACTGGTTTTGGTACTTGGGTTAAGGTTGGACAGTAATAAGTTGTACGAAGCTTGGCATCGTGGGAGTTTGCTGTAAAGTCCGAGCGCTTCTGTTTGCTAGCTCTCTGATGTCAGGGCTGAGTGCAATTTTAAGTTAACATCGAAACGTTGAATTACATTTGCCCAGTAAGATCCAGGTTGTAGTACTTTCATGGAGAAGTATACAGTATGTATGTTTAATAACCATAGAGCACAGTTCAGGCATCACATATTTGCAGCTCCAGGTTGTAGTGAGACACAGCTATAATGATTACATTTCCAACAGTCTTCAAGCTTGCTTGTTTCATCCAACCTATTTTCTCAAAATAAAATATGTTCCACTTACAATACTACTTAAATAAGAAAAACAGCAACTTATCAATTCTGAGAAGCCAGAATTATGAAACATTGAAAACTACGCACTAGATAAATAATTCAGTGTGCAGGATTTAGTGACATCTAGTGTTGAGGTTGCAGATTGCAACCGACTTAATACCCCTCATTTCACCTTCCCAGATGTTGGCCACTAAAAACTTGGTCTGGTCAGTGGTAGATTGGCCATCGGGAGTACCGGGACTTTTCCGGGTGGGCCATTCACTAATAGGCCGATGGACGGACGTTTTTTATTTTATTTTTATTTATTTATTTATTTAACTTTTTTTTTTTTTTTTTTTGCAATGCCTCGCCTTGCCTTGGTAACTATTGTAACTCTCCCGGGCCAAGGAGAGAGACATGCATCGTCTCGGCCCACAGTGCTCAGCTGCAGACACAGCAGAGAGGTGACGATTGGCCCAGTGGCTAGTCTGTCTAAAGAATACCTGGCCCAATGGCCCTATGAGAGGCTACAGAGGCCCAGGAGTCCCACCCACACATGTTCTAGACCCCCCCCCCCCATCACTTTTAATGATGAGGAGTCGATGATGAGAGAGAGAGCGAGAGAAAAAAAACAATAACAACACACCAGCACTCGAAAAACAAAAATGGAGAAGGAAAGTAAGAAACGCAAAGGCGGTGTGGAAAAATTGAGGGAAAGGAAGAGAAAATCTCTAGCAGCACAGGCTGCTAAAAGTAAAACAATTACGCAGATGCTTGCTGCAGGGGCCGGCCTGGCCGGGGCTAGCAGCACCGATGCTGCAGCTTCAGCAGCGGGTCCTTCACGTGAGTCTGACAGTGAGTCTGAAGAGAGTGAGGCTCCCTTTACCACTGCCCTATGGTGTAGGAGGAGGCTGAAAAAGTACTCTCCACCATGTGAAGGAGGTAGTGATACCGTGGTAAACAGGTATGTGCCTTCTAGAATCGTGTGGATAAACATTCATTAAAATAAATGGTTCAGAATGGTTGCTTAACTGTCTATGAACTGTACTTGACATATAAATAGCAAACTCTGGATGGTGTGGTGTGTTACAACTAAATCTAGTTATCTAAAGTATTGGAAAACAATAACCATATTCATATACTATCCTGATTAATTGATTAGTTGCTTTTATTAAAAACCACTTAAGCTCTATTTCATACTTTCATCAAAGGATGCCACAAAAAATTGCAGATCTACAAGCTTACAACTCACATGTTGCAATGTGACATGAGCATGTAGATCTGCTATTTTCACAGTTTCTGATTTTTTTTTACCTATCATGACATCCCCCAAATCAGGTCACCAGAGTTAAAGTGTTTAAAGTGCCAATATGCACCTTTCTTCGTGCCCACACTCCGATTTGGTCATGAAGTACATTGAGCTAACAACTTAACAAATATGTATGCTTGCATATTTTTTCAGTCAGTGTTTATTGTTTATTGTCCTTTCAACAGTTAGACATTATACAGTTAAAATTAATAAAACACTGATTAACTACCGTTACAATAAAACATCTGCATACATATTACTCATGATGCAGTTCACAAATTCCAAGTATTTCCTCTTATGTCATGCTTCATTGTCTATATATTATGTTGAGCTGTACTGTATTTCTAAAATAAAATTAGTGTTTGTCCATTTATCAGATCATTATACTATTGTTTTCCATACTTTAGCCAACTAGCCAAAGTTCTGATTGCATGCAGACTCATTATGTGCATGAAATCTTGTTCAAACTTAACCTATTCCACACTATCCCTTTACTTTTCATGTCCAGGTTTGTGATGGGCAACAGGCCCAGGCCCATCTCCTGTGGAGATGATGTACTGGTAAACCCACCCATAGATTATTTCACCCGTCCCAACCCAGACAACCTTTCTCCAGTATCCTTCTTAAGAGCAAGTAAGCAACGCACTGGGTAATTATCATTTATTTTATTCAAGGCTTCAGAATATAAAGGGATATTGTTTAGTATAGTGGTGTTATTAAGAGCTTGTGTGTTTGTATGCACAACAACGGGGCGAGTTGGCACAATATTTGCGTGCAGATTGTAGTGGGCCGGTCTGGACCAAAAAGTCCAGGGACAAATTTTTGTCCCAGCCCACCCCTGGACCTGGTCCCTCTGTAGATTTAAAAGTCTCATTCTAAGCTAATGGAAACAAAAATACTTTAGGTTATTATTATACTCCAACAAAAACCATTATGTGAAATATGTTCTGAATTATGAACCTCATGTTCCACTTCTACTGATTGATCCCCCTAAATTCCAACACAATGTGCCTTGAAGACAGTTATTCAAACAATGCCTCTATGAAATGATACCGAGCCAATGGCAGGCAAAATTTTCAACAGTTATTAAATTCAGAGGAGCCCGACTTTAGTTTGAACTGCATGCATAATACAACTAGCAATGGCTGCTGTCCCTAAATACAGCAAATACTATTCACATGTTGGGACTTTCTGTCATTCAGCTGTATCTTGATGTGAATCATTTATCTAACATCATGCGCAGTATTCAGATGTGGAAGGTCTGAATGACTGGTAAAATCTAGAAAAAAGAGTTAGCCTTTATGCACGAGACAAATTGTCTCAACGTATGCAGAGGTAGAGCTGCCTTTTCGACAAACAACGAGACAATGTGTTTGCTCACAGTTACAAGGGAAGATAAAGCTATTTGTTCATTTTCGATTCTGTAGTCTTGGGGAAAGTGACAAACGAGAGTACCAGAGACCTGATTCATGATTCGTCTGTCAGTAAAAATGTTGCAGCGGATTGCGTAACCCCCTCAGCAAGCAGTTGAGCAAAGATTTGAATTTGATTTATGCACAAAGGCCTTGAAACAGACAACTTTCACCGAGTTGGTTATTCTTGAATGAATAAAAGAGGCAACATTTATGTAACAGTAGCTTAGACACAGCCATATGTTTTGAGTCGGTCAAGGTCTGAAGAACAGGGTTTCATTTAAAGAAATAGGGGCTCGGTGGTCCTTCAGGAGGGGAGGCCCCAGTGGGCGCTCAATATTCTCTGTTCCTCGGCTTTCGACACGAATAATTCGGAATCTCATTTAATCCACGAATAGTGCATGTGTGTTTTTCCATGGCAGAGAAAAATCCTTTGTGTAAATCAATTAATATCTAATTTAATGTGAACTGCTCCTTTAAGACAGCTGACGTCATTATAAGAAGATTGTTTTCATGACCAAAAATTTGCTGGTGATTGTGGGTTTATTTTATGTAACACTTCCCCCGCTAGTCATTTTCGATTTAACGGTATACAGAGCCGAGGCACGCTAAGTTTGAATAAGTCCCATTGTGGGGCAGAAAATAAGCATCTAGCTTGTCGCATTATCCCTTCAGCGTTATTAACATGCCGCAGCGTACATGAAACCTGATTAATAATTAATTCTTTATCTATTTAGCAAAATGCTGTCAGTCAGATGGAGGCAGTATACATTATGCAGATTGGACATTGCCTTTGAAGGAGAACTAATGTGGCACAGTGAAGTCAGCCACCGTGATGTATACATGTTGACATTTTCATTTAGAGGAGAGAAAATGGTAGGTCTGTCACTATCTGCGGCTGGTCTAGGGGTGACAGGATTATTCCCTCTAGGGGATTTTTGTCTCACTTCCAATCTTAAAAAATTGTGCATTAAGTGAGATGGGCCCTTCAACAGTACACTTCATAGTTTTCTTTTAGAAACGGAAGAAGAACTCATGAATAGGATGGTTCTATTTTCTATTCTTTTGTGGACACCAATGGAAAATAGTTTGCAAATTGTAAATTCAGAGGTCATTCGGAAGAGGTTAATATAATTTAGAATGTGGTAGCATGTGCTATTAAAATTAATACCGTTATTCATATTCAAAAAGCCGAGGTAAATTACTGGAGGGATCAGTGGCCTTGGGTGCAGAAGGCGCTGATGTAACCAGAGAGTTGCATCGTTCCATCCATTTGAATGAATGCAGCTGAGCGTCTGTCCTCACTATCCTCTCCAGAGATGTAGCCAAATATGATTAGACCTTTTCCAGATGAAGGGGCCCAGGAGCTCACTGCGGCAGACGAAATAGAAATTGTCCAGTTTAATTTAAGCAGATAATCATCTGATAGACATATGAGTGAGGGATTGCTGAGTGAGTCCAGGGGTGCTGTCATATGGATAAAAGACTTTTATGACATCAGCCTACCCCCTTGCCTTGGTCAAAATGATGCTCAAAATTAGTGCGACAAAATGTTATCCGTGATGGGTTACAACACATTCCGACTATAAAGCCCTTTGTTGCTGTATGGTTAAAAACAGGCGATTGAAGATGGAGGAGATTAGTTTGCTTGTCTGTATTTTTGTTTCCTTTCGTGTGACGTTTGCCATCACGAACACACTGGAAACACAAGACACAGTAGAAAGCAGCAGATCACATATCTCATCAGTCTACATCCAGAAGCCCAAGGTTAGTGGTCACTGGGAGAGGGTTATATGATGACAAAGGTATTTTAGGAGGTCATTGTGACCTTTATAATGTTTTTTTTTTCCCTACAAGATGATGAAAATACACGAACACTGCATGCTTACTTTTGCATGTTTTAAATAAATGGGTCTAACCCTCTGAGTCTGCTGCAATTTGCCCAGCTTTTCTGTGTGGTTTTGGTATAAATATTCTCTCCACCTCTACATTAATTGTATACAGCATAACACATCCAAAAGGGCTGAAAAGACATTAATTTACAACCTTGCTAAAAGCAACCAGAGAGAAGTCAGATAATAGGCTGAAAAATGGGGCAAATAACGGAAAACAGGCAAGAGTGATAGAGGAAAACGATCGTTTTTCATTGCTCTTTCAATACATACTGGTCAGCCCCCAAAGTGTTGTTTTACAGTAACAATATTTATTAAATACCCCTTTGCACAAGGGATGTTTCTTGACAAAGAACAACCATTTTATACAGCGCCAACACAATTTTTATACACATTCGCATTCATTAAGTAAGGGTAAGGCTGTCTTGAAAGTGAGATATGTATTACTGCTGCTGTCCTGGCCTTGGTTTGAATGCTCTCTCTGGGGACTTGATGAAAATTATAGAACATATTGAAGAAATCAATGCAGTCCTTGACGAAAACCTACTTTATATAGAATCCTTTGTGTGCTCCTTTAACTGACCTCATGAGCTACTATTTTTAATTACCTTTACATGTCGCTGCTCAGTGCACATCAGAACAAATGGAAGCGGTACGATTGCTCTCTAAATGGCCATTTACAGGGTAAAAATTAAGGGACACAGACCTCTTTACTACTTGCACTGCTGATTATTCTTGGAAGCAAAAGCAGTTCTGGCTGTGTAAAGATGTTAAAACGACATTACCCGTCTGGAGCCTGGCACAGCGAGAGAGCAGAATAAACACAAAAGTGCTCTTTACTTGTTTTAACCTCCCCTGTGCTTATCTTAAATAGGTTAAGGTCATCAATATTCCATTAGCATCCTATTGAAGACAGAACATCAGAGAGTTAAAAGATAACTGCAAATCAAAAACGGATTTGAACAGTTTAAATTAATAATGGCATTTTTAACATACATTAATTTTAATTTACAGCAACTGGCAATTTATGCACATTCTAATTAATGAATTCTTTTTCATCTTTCTTCATTTGAAGATGGTGAGAATGTCACATTGTATTGCATGGTAAATGTGAAGACAAGCTTTTGTCTTTGTCAACTGGTCAGCTGCGAGCTTGACATTTACCATACCCCCAAAACAGTATTTCCTGGTGTAAATGCAGGCATGTAACAATGTGACTACGCTCTGACTTGTCTCTACCACCTCTAATTTCCTCGGGGGTTGGTTTATATAGCATAATTCCAGAGGAAGCATGGAGGAGTTTACCCTAAAGCATGCTGCATCCCTTTTATGGTGGTAGCTTGCACGGCAAAATCGCAATCTGATTATCTTCTATTCACTATGCTTGTGATTTTCTCCTCGCTGATAGAGATTTTTCCATCATCAGATTCTGTAGAACATATGGAGTGTATTTAGGTTCTAAAATCCCATTATGGAAATGATGTAGCACGTAGACCTTCAGGACATCTGAGAGCAACAGAGGGTACACAGATGGTGGTTGAAAGTTTGAGGGTTTCCTTATAACCAGGCCTGGTGTAAAATGGAAGTGTTCAATCAACACTGCACACACTTTTTTTTTCTATATTTTGTGCGGCAGCAGCTTGGTTGAGAAAAATAAAAGGCTTGAGCTGAGACTGTAAGAAATGAAGGCATTCAATACCTTTGTGTTACTTTAAAGTATCTGTGACAATGGTTAAAGTGTGTTATCTTGGACACCAGCAGCTGTTTGCACTGGCATTTTGAAGTGGTTCAATTGTTTGTTGCATCAAATGAAATAATAAAAAAAAAAATGTTTGAACCTAGCAAGAGGCTACACATTCAAATTTAACAGGACTGCTTTACTTTTGCCACTGTCATCCTCCACAAATCCATCATCCATCCTACGTACTTAAGGATGGCAGGGAGCTGGAGCCCATCCCAGTATGGTAAAAGGTACAAGCGAGACGGTTGCCAGTTGATCCACCCACAGACAAAGACATTACCTCAACATCTCATGGAGGGACATAAAATCTAATGCAGAGGCCCATGGTTCCCAGTTTAAGATGCCTGCTGACTCCTATCACTTTCTACCTCTTCTTCTTCGCCCTCATTAGGTTGATATTCGTGTTTTTAAGTAAAATATCCCAAACTAATGACGCAACCTGTGGCGCATGAACCCAAGAAAGCTTGACTTCCTGGGTATATAATTACCCAGATCTTACTCACTGTGGAGCACATAGAGAGCATGCATGCTAGAGACTTCCACCAATTGAGCCGGCTAACTTCTGGTTTAGAACCTGGCTAACCGGAAAGGGAACTCAATGATTTCATCACGCTGCTCTTCTAGATTTGTTCCGAGACTTGTTATAGACCTGTTAGCATGGCTCTAGTCTTGCATTTTACACATAACCAGAGCAGCACTTTCTACTGCACTTTACAGTATTGGACTTCCCATTGTTGTCTTGAGTCTTTTAGGCCCTTTGTATCACAATAGGATGCCATTTTTCAGCATCCTAATTGAAAGCAGAGAACTCCTTCTTGCCTTGGATTATTACATTTAGGGGATGAGTAAGGACTTAAATATCCAAGGCGAACTCAAAATTAGATTTGTGCTCCCGTTGTGTCAAGGTGATTTAGGCATCCAATAAGGACATGTCCATGTGAAGGCATACCAAGCACGTTCAACTGGGAAACCCTTGTTACCACTAAGGATGTACTGTATAGATTATATTCTGTGTGGTGTGGGAACGATCCAGGAAGAGCTGCAGGATGTGGAAGGTGAAAAGGACACCAGGGTTACCCTTTGTGATCCCACTGCCACTGGTACTGAGAACACAAATGGCTCTAATGAAGGACTGTATAAGAAGGGGATTTCTTTGCCTAAACGAAACTTTCATAACCGATTAAGGTCTGATTTTTAAGTGATACCTTCCTGGCAATGCCTCACACCTTGAGATTCTTGACTTCAAACTTCAACAGTGTGACTTTGCCGTGAGTCACAACTTAACAGCAGCGCAACTTTATTTTCCTCTAATCTCCTCATCTTCTCCCCCAGGACACAACTCATGCTCTTTTTCATCAATATTTCCTGGGAAATGAACACTACGAGTTCCTAGAATCCTATTTAACAATCTCCCTTGGGTGCACCCACAACCTTTTAGAAACTGAGAGTTGTACAAACAGTGCCTGTTGAATCAAATGTAAATTTTAATATGAGGCATGTGCATAAACCAGACAAAGTGATATTAACCACAACTTATTCTGGGTAAAAAAGAAAAAAGTAAAAAAGCACAACACTAACAGCTTGCTTGAGATAACACTGAGAATCTGTGAAACCTGACTGACAACATTAGTCGACTTTGTATAAAGCTAAGCTACACTCATCACGTGAACCATAGCTACGCACACTTCAAATCTTTTTTTATCTTAATTGAGGGATAGAATTTCTAATATTTTTGCCACTTCATCACTTAGTTACTAGTACAGCTGAGATGATCAATTCTTTAATCACAAATTAAAAATGTTGAATGTATTTTAGCGTGTGGCGTCGTAACAGGCTGTTGAGAATTCAAAGTAACTGATAGAGGTTAAAGATAATAAAGTCTTAGCCCTAGCTATGCAAATACTTGTACTATATGCTCACAACCATGCTTTTTGCAACACCAAACAGGCAAAGTTTGTGAGTAGCTGTGACAGCTGCATTGAGGGACAGAGCCTGTGCTTACTGATCAATCAATGGTGTTGAACTATTCAAAACGGCATCCAGCTGCCTTAATCTCGAAATCAGTAGCTCACGTCCTTAACGAGTAGTTTGAGCGGAAGTGAAGACTGTGTGCATGTGTCTGGCAGAGAGGGGGAAGGTGCACCCGGGATCCAGAGTATGAGGACTGCCTGTAAAGTGCAGCTTTATTCATCATTTAGTCACTGAAACAGAACAGAATGTGATTTGACGGCGGAAAACTGAGCTGAAAGTACCGAACAAGTCTAATGAAAAAGTTATGACATAAAGGAGTAAATGTTGGGAAAATAAAAGCTGGGGTAAATTGAACATCAAATGGTATGCTGAAGTAATCTCCACTGGTGCTCTGGGCTGATGTGTCATTACATTTTCTGAGATATCTTTTAGTTTATTTCTGATTGAGTCATACATTAACATTTCACATTTATGGGTAATAGACTGAAGGTTCTCTTAATGCACTCATACCTCCATGTGTTGTTGTTTGGGCTCTCACACTGTCCCTGTGATTTCTAGTCTCATTAACAAGATGAAAAGAAGACATGTGGTTAAGGGGTAGTTCACTTTATATTCTATATATTGCTTTTAGACTGCTGGGTTGTTCACTCTGCTTACATAAAACTATCTGAGGAACATTTTATGAGTCGCTTACTTAATATAGCTTTAGAAATTGTAAGTGTATATTGCTGTTGCAGTTCTGTCTGCATAGGTTAATAAATGTATCAATTGTAGCTGTCAGTAAAAGCAAAACATTCTCTGTTCCAGTTCCGCACGTGAATTCATCCGTGGCCTTGTCAGACAAACAATGAGCAACATGAAAATTATAAAACCTCACTGTATAAAGTTATCAGAAGGTTGAGTGTTGGAACTGGAGTAGCTTTGCTTGGAAAACGGAAAGACATGATGCTCATGTCGATTCCCAAGTGCCCTGCATCTGTTCTAACTCCCCTACTTTGTCAGTCTATGTTCAAGCCTACTATAACAACAGGTGACACTGTTGCTGAACATGCTCTAATTGTGAGCGTGCTTTAAATTGTATATTAGTGACTATATGTGTCAGTTTTCAATTTAACACGAAATTAATTCTCATGTACGCCTAAACTAAATGATTTAAAATAGTACATGGAAATGAAAGCTGAATGGCATAATATAATGTGCTTGCCCCTCTGAGTGCAGGGATAAACTCCTCTTATGAGTAGAATGCAGGGATTTTAAAGATAACCGGTGTCATTAATAACAAGGATTTTCTGAATAATTCACAATGTCTTTATTAATGATTTTTTCCCCCTTTTTTTTGTACTATTTATTTGTGTTCCCTCATCTTGAAAAGTATTCACAGTTTCTAAAGTACCTGGTCATGTCCTCCCTCTCTATTTTCCACACACTCAGGGGTGGGTGGGTGAGAAACCTGAGCTGGAGAGCAGCCAAGTCGTGGCAGACACATTAGACAGTTGTAAGCACAAAGTAAGGTCATGCTCAAACTTAAGTGGCCAGGACTGTGAACCTGCACCCTGCTCACTGGAGAGGTTAATAGGGATTAACAAAGAAGGGCCCTCTCAGGAGACACTGTTGTGTTGCCTGTTTTTAAACTCGAGCGTGAACTTGACATACAACGGGGCCTTCAATAGACAATAGGAAATTGTAATTCTAGGCCCCATAATTGGTACCAGCGTCTTCTTATCTTACCGAGAAGTAGCAACAGAAAGCTGTGTGTTTTTTCTCGCAGGCAACTTGTGTTTATCTTCACACAGACTGCAGTAAGCTCTGGTGCAAATGAGTGTGTATCAGTCCTGGCCTGAGTGTGGAGAGATTGATGTCAGTGAGATATTGTGGCATGGACCTGTGGCAGGTTGGGCTGGGTCAGCATTCTTTCCCCCAAGGCTCAGGTTATGAACAGATAGAGCTGTTATCATCACTGCGATGAAAGCGGGACAGAGCCACTACATCAACACAGCAACATCATTAAGAGTGCACCATTTCTGAGGGCTCAGCTGTGAAATCCAATCTTAAACACTTCATGACATTCAACAAAGTGTTCATATATATATATATATATATATATATATATATA
>CAEMYA010000464.1:1948303-1974564 GCA_903131615.1 Diplodus sargus | reverse complement strand
CTTATAATGCAAATATAAATTGTTGTTTGCTGAATATGTGCATACATTTTAAAAATGTACAAAGTTCTGTTTAACTATTTACATTTAAATGCAGGCAATGCTCAGGTCTGCCTGAGCTCCTTCCAACTGAATGAAGAGCTGCACTGCCAGCTCCACATTCAGCTTCTTCTGTTTTGACTCATTAAACAAAAAACCGACTCCAGGTATACACCCGCTTGTTTTGTTAATGTGTGTCATAGTCCTGAGCTCTGCAGTGACTGGCTCTAATGCGCATGTTACTGTGGGGGTCACTAACGGTATCATTGTAATCCAAAACAAATCCGTATGGCACACCCTTGAACCAAGCAGCAGCCATGTTGAAACTCTCAGGTCAGTCTGATCCTGATCCGCAGAGATATTTCACACACACACACATACATACACACAGACAGACAGAGATTCCTTGCTTTTATAGAGAGATATCAACCAAAATTAAGACTGCGTTGAAATGAAAAACAAATGAACAACGTTAGCCCTGTAAATACCTCTTCAACAGAATGTCTTTAAAGAATTTGTCTCCAAATATTTATGTTCCCATCTTACTTTGTACCTACTCAAAATATCAGGTGGTACTTCATCCAATTTATTGCCTTTTGGCAAAAGTCGTAGTATTAAAAGCAAACGCTTTAACCTCACATTAATACTCAATGGGGCACAACATAAATTAAGCAAAATAACTGGGAAATGGGAAATATGAGCACATCAGTCAGATGGTTAAAAGCAGTTTGCCATTTTGGTGCAATGCTTTTGTATACAGTGGAAAATGAATGGATGAGCATTTGCACTGTGTTAATTCTCCTTTAGTGAATGATCTGCTGTAGTGATGAAGCCATAACTCAACATAATGAGGATTATGATAATACAGTGTGTTACAGACCTATACATAAACTGGACATTGAATAATGCAGCCAGAAATATCTGTGCACAAACACATGTTTCTTCGTCTGTGCTATACTCCCATCTAATGTTCCTACCCAGTTCACTACCTCAATGTTAGCCACCGCATGTTTTCTTGTTGTACTTTTTCTTTACTTCTCATTCCACTATTTCATCATTGTTTCTGTCACAAAAGATTTGTTTCCCTTTCATCCTCCTCTTATTACCCTTCTTTCTGCTCACTCTCACTATCTCTCTTTTCTCTCTCCTGCTTTCTCTCCCAATCTTTTGTCTCAACACTTACATCATTCACTTTTTGCCTACCTCTCACCTATCACTGCCCCCCTCCCTCATTCCATCTTTGTACTGGTGCAGCTGCAAAAATGAGTCTTGGCTGTGACTAATCTGCTGGCAAAGCCTCCGAGGGCCCCTTGTGGTGGTGCCTCTTCACAGAGGACACGTGATTGATTGAACCTGGGGAAAACTTTGTCAGGCTGGCCATCATGACTGGATCTCTTGCCTGATAATAAATTCCCTTCTCCCTCAAGTACTATGGGGAGACACAAGTGTCATGTGGCACATTTTCATGACACATGATGCCCTGGACTGTTATGGTGATCCACATTGCCAGATTCTACTTTCTCTTGCACATACAGTCTCACTCTTACGGTTACACGAGCCTGACACACAACTAGCCAACACATTTTCAAAGCATAGTATGCGTTTTAAGAGCAGTCATTGTAATTACAGGATTCACACGATCTTGAAAGTTTGGAAAACATTTAAATTCTTGCTTGAATTCATATGGACTCCTCGAAAAATATTTAATTTCAACATAATCTGGTGCTACACAATCATTTGCGTCAAATTGTTTTGAAATGAAACGATCCCATTGTCATGTATGTTCGCTGTCTCGTGTAGTCTCATGTTGACGTCGACCACAGCAGACAGAGTTAGATGAACAGACATAGACGTCGAAATGACGAGGGGATGTTTCTCCATTCCGCTTTGTGTCACCTAGCTTCATGATGGCAACCATCTGTTCTCAGAATGAGCAGAATGGGTGCTCTGACCTTTGACACTGCCTTTGCATGCACATTAGGAGTGCAATTTCTGAGGAAATTGTGGATGTGAATGCTGGCTATTGAAAAGATGATGCATAATTTGCATTGCTGGCTTTAAAAATTGGAATAATACCAATCATGTATGAAAGATATGGAATATGTTCAAGGTTTGATGAAAAGCTGATGCTAAACTGAATTGCTGGCTTTTACCTTTTTTAAGTAGCATCTGAAAAAGTATGATGAGTCATAATATTGGGGTGAAAATGAAGGATTCAAAAGGTATTACAGCCTTGGTTGGGTACTGACTACATTTGAATCAATACCACCAACAACAATACATGCAATTTGGTACCAGTGACCAATGGTACCATTAGTTGATGCTTTACCCACTGGAAAGATACAAATTGTAATACCAATGGTATAGCCATAGCATTGCTACACAGTTTCTACTCTGTGCATTCTACTCAATGGATAACTGGACTAAAATGAAGAAACTGACAGAATATTGACACACTATTGGACTATATTAAAATATAAATTACTTTCAAAAGGAAGGTGTCTAGTCTGCCTTATCAAAAGAAGAGGATGAAACAGTGATATTGTTTGTTCATATACTTTTGGTTCTATTCTAACATTTTGGACAAAATCTTACATACTGTTTTAATGTACTAAATAGTACATTAGGGTATTCCTGATGCAGCCAGCAGCAGAGTGTTGGCTTCCACTAGTAAAAATGCTAGGATAACATCAACCATTACGGTGAAAAAAGTTCTATTATCTCCAACTGCAACTTATCCAACTAGCCAATTAATTACGTACAGCTGATGTCTGAGTTAAAGTTTCATCCATTGAGGGATCAACGTCTTCAGCTCTGACTGCAGGCATGCTACCATTAGCTGTGGTTACCTTGGCCAACATTGCGTTGTGTATGTACTTTGGGGAAATAGCATGTAGATGAGTCATATCCAAGACATATTTTGAAAGAAAATGTATGTAAACATATTATTGCCACGCCTACAAATCCCACATAGGATTTTTATTTATAGTAAGCTGACACAAGCTGTGGCCTCAGGATAGGGATGTCCATAATAATTATATTGGTCCACGTTGAACAAATAGCATAATTATTATACATCTGGCAAAGGTGGATGATATGGGCTTGCTGTCCCTCTTTCATTCTAGAGAGATGCACTCATATACCAAAATTTGACAGTGACTGGTTTAATGTAAAATATCAATACACTATGGTTGGTACCCTTAAAAGTAGCAGATTTAATACTCAACCCTTCTAATTCCCATCATGTCATATAAATAGTGAGCAGGTTATGTGATGTAAATTCTCCCATTAAAGGTTCTGTGCACCAGACCGTCTGCTGCTGCAATTAAATGAATCCAAATCATGTCATGAATGCAGACTGATTCTTTTTCTTGTATATTTTGGATCTGCTACCTTCCTGTAATTTTGCTAATGATGATGCACTGCTCTAATTAAATTGCAATAATGGATTAAGTGTGTCAGATTATACTTGATGGAGCTTGTTCTACTAACTTATATAACTGAGATGTCAATTTTCTGCTGTATCGTCATTTTGTTTCTGTTTTATTTTTCCCCAACTTGTTCAAGGAAAGAAGCATGAAGACCTCTCAAAGACCAGGGCAGGTTCCACCTTAGGGGTTTATTTCCACCTGACATCAAAAGAACTCCACAGTGATGCTTCAACATCAAATGCTGAAACCACAGCTACTGCAATAAGTGGTGATTACACACCGCAAAAATTGTATTAGTTGGGCAACAGTTACAAATCCTTACACGTAAAATCAGTTAACTTGTGGGGAGATAGCATCCCATTTCTCTCCACTAATGAAGTAAAGAAAGATTCAGTATGATTGCTTTTGTTTGATGAAAGTTTGAACTTTGAAATGAGCATGACAATTGTTTGCAAACAAAGCACTAACATTATGCTGTCATGAGCATCTAGCTGCAGATCAAATGCATGAGAAAATTGAATCTTATGTATGCACAGATATCAGTTTCCACAACCTGGCAAGCTGTTGATCTTAAGTATCTTTTTAAGATAAGACAACATGGTAAGCCATTAGTCTTCAAGATCCCCCCATGATTTCTGTCATTACAGATGGCTGGAAAATGTGGAGGTGGCATAGGGGAGTCTTCAGATATTGTCCTTTTTGAAGACCCATCCAAAAAGTGGTCAAGTAAAGCTGCTGAGAATATTAATGGAGAGAGTGTCTCTCAAGCAAAACTGGACTTTTTCATGGTTGCAAAGGAAATCGTTCCTGAAAGCAAGAAAGGTAGTAAAGCCATGCTCCCATTTATGAACGAGGATCCTTTCACTTTGCTTTGAGAATTACTGTACAAGTATAGAAACAACGCCACAACACTGAAGCTGATACAGTTAGAATGTAATGATGCAGAAAACCATGATATAAAAAATCTGAATGATTAATGTTGGATTTCTTACAGCACGAGTTCTTGAGGATCACAGAAAGGAACACCCAAACACTGAAGCTACAATTCAATCAGAGCTGTAAAACTGTCTCTGATGAAGACTGTCTCAAAGCTCGACCCAAGAGTGCTCATCAGGAGCAAAGAATGAACTCACCAGAGTTCTTCAGATCTTGGTTCGTGGAATCTGGCTCCATACATGAGAGATCCTTTGATGGAGTCCTGAAGGAGTTCATCCAGTGTTATGACGAGCTTCAACAGAGACAGCAACAGGATGACAGATTGGATGAATTCTACCATTAGCAGTTGTCCACCAAAGCAGAGAGGTGCCACCTCTGGGAGATCATGAAACATCTCCTGATCTTGTCCCATGGCAAAACCTCTGTAGAAATGAGGCTTCTTGGTCAATGCAGAAGCGATGGTGGAGAATATGCATGAGTGTCTGCTGGCGGAGGACCAAGTCATCATTGACCATGTGGAGAGTGTTAAGGGAATGTTGAACATTAAATCTCCCAAAGAGCATCAACTGGCCACTTGCTCTGTGAGACAGATATAACAGTACCTTGAGGGACAAAGAATGGGACAGACGGATGAAGAAAAGGTTGGAAAAAGAAAAGATAGTTGAAAGAGAAGAACAAGAGAAATGATAGAGGAGATTATGTTCAGAATACTGATGATTGTATATGATAATATAATTTAGAGCTAGCTAAGTCATTTGCTGATCTCTTACTCTGAAATAAGCAACCATTAGGAAAATCATGACCATCACCTACAGTCGAAATTAACTTAACAGCTGATAAAATAAACAAAGCGACAATATATCAACTGCTGTGGGTGTAAAGGAATTCTAGGATTTATTTCCTACAGTTGCATTTATGTAGATGTGATGATTTCAGAACCGTGGAAGTGACTGAATACTTTCCTCTTAAAAAGCTGTATGAAGCCTGTAAATATAGGCACTGGCCTGTCCAAACATGGAAACACAGGGCATTTATTTGCAAAGTGTCTAAGTGTGCAACCAATCATTCCAATAGCCCCCTTCTTGGTTCTAAGCCTAGTGTGCATATCAGATGAGGACTGTGAAGAGAGAACAGGGGAATTACTTTTATCGGCAAAGTGTCATGACAAATTGATTTTCTCACTTAAATCCCAGACAATGGACAAGACATAGCAGGTTGACTGTTTCTCTCTCTAAATGGCCCATTTTCTCTTTCCTTCACAGATCAACGCCACAGAGTCATTAAGAATCGCGAGGTAGACCCCTGCGCTAAACCAGAGGAGCTACAGCACCAGCTCTCTCCCTCTCTGTCTCTCCCTCTGTCCCACACATGTTCATTTATCACGCTTGCTATCGATGGCTCTGGAGCACAAGTCCATGTCTTCTATCACAGGCTCAGTCACCCGTTGAAAAGACTCTGAGGTACGTTTGTCATTGGGCTGCTGGATACTTAGCGAGGTTAGCACATGAGCCTAAACACACATCAACACAATATTGTAACAGTGTAACAGTTAAACACAAAGCAGAGAATGGTAATCAACTTGAATAATGCTTTCCTCAAAATGACACATATGGTAGTATTGCTGACCAGTAAGAATATTGCTGTCATGTGGTGCATCATGTGCTGGTTATTCAGGATTGTCAAATGTGTTACCATAATATAAATACCAGATGATCTGACTATTCAACTTGACATCCGTGCAAGTTGATTTGACAGGTATACTGTTAAGGATTTTCTAAGAAACAATATATAAACCATCACTAATGTTTACCAACCACAGCAGAAAAAACATAGATATCGATCTACGTCAGTTTAGCACTATACAGCATCTGACAGCAAAGCAAGGAATGTCTGTCTGTCTGCAAGTCTTTTGCATATCTTGAGAAATGCTCATCTGATTTGAAACCACACAACTGATCGCAATGTTGCTTGATTGATTGGTGCACAAAAGTACATAGCGTTTTCTGACAATGTCCTGCGGCTCAAGAGAAAAACAGCGGAGACAGAAGTCTCTCAGGTATAATAACCAAGACTGTTGTAAATGTGGATCAAGGCTGTGGGTTTATGTAACCCCCCCCCCGCACAAAATAAGAAGCCAATTTAGAACACAGTCCCTGGGTGGAATTATTGGTCACTATGTTGTTTGCGACCCGACATTATGTCTACTGAACTACATGGACAAGGGAGCATGGCCCAAATATAACAAACAAATTATAATAACTGGATGTATGACCGCCAAAAGACTAATAGCTACTAACTAGAAGGACGCTGACCACCTGGATTTAGGAAGATGGTTGCAGACAGATAAATACGATTTCTGTACATTACCACCCTGTTTTTTTTTTTTGTTTATCTTTTTTTTCTCTTTTTCCTTCCCCACCCAATTCATTTATTTATTGTATATGTAACACATACTAAGTGCTTTTGTATGCATGTATTTTATGTTTGTTTAGGTTCTTTTTCTTGTTCTCTCACTTTTACTTTATATGAATTGAAAAATGTATTGGTAAAAAAAAAAAAGAAAAAAGGAAACAGCTTTTCAGTACTTTTAAGGGTGTGTGTGTGCGATGCCATTTAGTCCTTGCACTTAGTACTGTAGAAGTGATTAAATGAAGCAACATGTTCTACAGTTTTCTCTTGGGCTGCTACCAATGGATTTAAACCCACAGTATATTGACTTGTCCTTCTCTGCGAGCACTGGTTCCAAGGTTGAAGTACATGAACCAGTGCTTTATGAAATGGCACACCCTTCCAAATGAAATCACCAGTTTTGGTCTCTGAAGGCAGTTTTCAGTGAACTACAGTGCTAGTGAGTCACTACTGAAATATTAAAAGTATTTTTACAGAATAAAAACACATTATTTATGCGTTGCTAGTGTACTCACATTGGAAATAATCATAATAATTAGATGTATGCTTGTGTAATTTAAATGCAAACTATACTGGTTACAATCCACCAACAGTTGCAGCACGAGTCACCAAAAAATAAAAAATAAAAAAGCATTACCAAAGTTAGTTGCTATGTTAGTGGGCATGTTTCTTTGTTGTTTTTGCCCCCACTATGATGCTAGCAAATGACCTTTTATGTGTACACTAACCCATTCAAATTAATAGCCCATGGTGTTTTTGTGGCAATACAGTACAACCAGTTCTCTGCTGAGAGGATTGTGGTGAAAATTTCTTGCAAGGATGTTAAAGTTCATAGCTAAAATGAGATGTTAAAACTAATGGCTCTCTACTTTCATTCTGCGGACACTGCTGGATAAAATGAAAGATGCAATTTGGAAGAAATATTCTCAAGTGCTTTGAACCATGAAGAAGTCTGAGTGCATAGGTACAGAGGCCAGACTGACTGACTGACTGACCCAAATGTGTCTCTTGATTGCCATGGCGTGCTTGTTACTATGACTGACTGCAGTCATAGATTTAACACAAATGACAGATTTCATGTAACACCTCCACAGTCACAGTTAAGGCTCTGCGCCATCACTATGTTCTTGAATGTAGTAGTCTTAATTACAGTTATGGTAGTGAGACTCATTTACCACCTCCTCTCAGATGGGCCCAAATCAAACAAACATATAGCGGAGTCATTAGTCCCTTCAACTTCTGTCCGTCTCATTTGAACAAAAATCACATATGATGCTGAGTTGGACACATTCAGCCACTATAAAGAAAAGCAACTGAAACGAGCCATGACCTCTAAATTACACATCAATAACTGGCTTCCGCACTGGAGGGAAGAACAAGTTTGATCATGTTGTCAGTCCCTCGACACAGCCAAGGCATGTACATGCATCTATAAAAGAAATTTGTCAAGGCATATTTGGAAAAACATGAGGCACTGACAGCATCACAGGCAGGAAAAAGGACATTTGATTGGGTTGTCATCTCAGTTTCACTCCCTGCAGGACAGCTTTTGTATAACCACCGATATGAATAGCGGGGTAAAGCAATGCTAAAACTCTAGTATATGAGGAAACATTTATGCCTTTAGAATCCAATGTCATGAACATAAAAGTTGCTCATCAATGTGTGTGTGTGTGTGTCAAGATTACATATTTGGTACCCAAAAAGGTTCCTACCGAGTGACTCAGCATGCTGCACTCCTCAAAATCTACTCGGTGGATGTTTCACCATCTTAGATGGGTGTTTTGGTTCACAAGTGATGTGCTGCCAGGAAACACGAATTGCTGTACTTTATTGCCTCGCATGCTGTGCCAGCATGGGATCGAACTTTCTTATTGGAGCAACACCTGACTGAAAAGGGTTATTTTTTTCTGCCTGCAAAGGTTTGTGTCAAAGGGCTAGATTAATATGTACTGTGCACCCCATATTGTGCCTCTCCTGCTTTATAATCGCAGTAATCATGACAGGAAGAAATTTAGTCTGGACTGATTTATGTACTGTACACGGAAGCGCAACTGAACGATAAAACGAAACTGACCGACGGGAACCGAATCTTGACATCGAACGATGAAATCCACCTCTAGTTCTCAGAGACTAGTCACTGTGTTGTTCACTGTTAAGTTATCAGCATGGTGAGGAGGACTGACAGCCAGCCAATCGTATGCTGACTCTAGGACACTGTCATCGAATTTTAGCCAATGAGAAAGCATAGCAACCATTTCCATGAAAAAGAAAAACATCTCATTTTGTTCACAGCTCATCGTTCTCGTTCGTTCACTGATTCCTCTCCTGGCGTTGTCGTTCAGTCAGTCACTCGTTCTCCGCTAGCAGGCTTTAGCTTTTAACTGTTGTGTTGTCTAAGTACACACAATTATGAAGTTGCAGCTATGTATTTGCCTTGAACTACAGTGTTATGTTGACCCTTATCACGATTGTTTGAGAACGAGGAGCTGAGAACGGTGCATTACATGATTCACCGCTAAACGACGTTGTACCGGAAGCGCAATTGAACGAACAAACGAACAAACGACATGAACGATTCTTCCTGCCGAACTGACGGGAACTGAATCTCAACATCGAACAATGAAATCCACCTCTAGTCCTGACCCTCAAAACTCGTTTTCTAATGTAAAATTGAAACATATTGTTGAAAATTTAAAACGAAAAGCATCAATATAACCGTGTTTTATTCATCGAAGAAACAAAACATGTGTCTATGGTTCCTTGCCCATGTATGTTGATCGATTGGTCTGTTTGTCAGCAGGATTGCAAAAAACTCCTGGGAGGATATCCACGCAATTTGGATTGTGTATGGGTCTCAGCCCAGAAAAGACCTCATTAACTTATGGCGCAGATCAAGATAAAGGGACTGATCCAGGAGTTCTTTCTCACTTTCTTTAACATTGCAGGAGAGGGCTTTTTCAGAACATTTTAACTACATTCTCAGGGAACAATTCATAGATCAGGTGTATTTAGGGTGGTGGGATCTAGCACATCTACTGGGCCTTTCTAGTTACATTCTTTTTATTATAATACCGTACTTTAAGACTAGGTAGCACTACCCAAGGGCACTGCTGCTCCTGCATTTAGATATCTTCTAGATGCATCATTAACTGATGAGGACATTGCCCTTTGGCTTGGAACCTGGAGCTTTTCGCCTTGGTCTTTTTTGCACCATTACACAGCGCTGCATTAGCATATCATGCATGTAGTCTTCAAATGTTCAGACCCTGTAGCAGGTTTTTCATCTGAAACTGGCGTCAGCTTGAGACAGAGGTTTCAACCAATCCACAGAATTATGTTTGTTAGCTAGCAAGAGATAAAATAAACTAAAATAACGAGCGGCACCTGTTGTAAATTCACTTTACTGCTGGATACAACAACTTGTTGTCCTGTAATTTAGGTGTGGTAAATCTGCTACCATTATCCCTGCAAATTGCATATATGCATAGAAATGGTTAGTATGTAGAGGTCAGTTCCCTCATTGCTAACACTGTTCTAACATAATTTGATACTAGAGTACTGATATATTTGATTATAGAGTGGTGCTGACAATTACAGTCTTTTCCTCAAATTGCTAAGTTTGATTAAGCAAGCATGTTCTGATATTTCCAACTGGCACCCTGATGCAGCAAAACGTTAATTTAATATATGTATTGTGAGAAGTGCCACATCTACATCCACATCCAATAATAGGCTACAAAACAGCACGGGCTGCTCTTGGAGGCACACAAACCCGCCAGCCCACTGGGAAAACTCTTGCTACAGACTGATCCAGCCCTGCTTTAAGCTGCATAATTTCCCTGATGAAGTGCAATAGTGCCACTATACATACAACGTGACAGGCAGTTGAAACAACTAATTTAGGAGACAAATTAAATTCAGCAGCTCATTGCGGTGAGTGCAAACAAAGCGATAGGGGTTATGGCAGGTGAAGTCTTGTGATGTGAACTGATAGAGCCAAAGCAAGTTGTTGAAATTATAATTAATTTTTAAACAGTGTTCTTGGTAAGTGCCCCGTGCAGACATTTACATCCGGGGGAAATATCTTGGCAAAGGGGGCAGGTGGTGGTTCAGTTACCCAAGAGTGTCATTAGCAGAAGTAGTTGGGAGTTTGGGACTATTGAAAACACCTGCAAATACTGTTGTAAAGGTGTGCCGGTGGAGCCACAGCCACAGATGAGAGTTTGTCCTTAATACTAATCATTTCACAGCTGTGTAAACAACTGTAGTCACATTTTAGGTTGGACTTTGCCATCTGTTCTTGCAGCTTGTGTTTGACAGTAACGTGCAGGCTGATTTCAGATAAAGACATGTATGTCTTAACTCGCACGCCATGGGCAAGCTGTATAAGCAGTGGTCGTGAAGGGTAGGACAACGGCAGCATCAAAACTTACGTGAGATTTGCATGCATGTTTACATCTTTAATGTTTTGCAATTGATAGACTAATTAGCTATCTAGCCCACGATCTGACGTTAGCAGCTCTCATGTAGCAGGCTGCTCCCTGGCTGTTAGTCACCGTGACCATCTGCAGGATAATGTTACAGCAAAAGATAGGGGGTGTCATCTTGAAAGCATAAATACAAAATATGAATGAATCTCGTGGTTGTGTTTTTTTCTCAGAGCAGAACAAGCAACATATGATTTGCAGAGCACAGATATATTTCACTTGAACTTTAAAGATTACAGAGGTTTATCTAACAGGTAAGCTTAAAGACCACTGTTGTGTTCCTTCTCACGTAACACAACACAACAATACAAGGAGCATATTATTCAAAAGTGAGATTCTGATGGATTGTTGTGCCTACAAAATGCCACCTGTCTGCATGTGGGTGGACATCACTGATGTTGGCATCAGCATCATTATCACCCTCCATTATAATCCAAGTCCTCCTCTGCCCACTCTACATAATTGTTTAATTATGTGAGCAACATGAGATATTGCCAGGTTTAACTCTGTCCTGTCGCCATCAGTTGGTCTTGAATGGATGTCGCCACAGCAGCCCCTACTGGTAGCTCTGTGGCAGTTACAGTTTAACTGACATTGTTACATCCAACGTATTATCAGATGGGACAAATCTAAATATTGACAGGCATCTGTTAACTACTATATACTTGTGTACAGTATTAGTTCGTACGCTATTTATTTTATCTTTTTTCAGCTATCAGTTTGCTGCTACCTACGCTAGACATACGTATACTAGCAGTGTGAGGCTAAATTAGGGGTAATACAACATTCAAAGTAATTAAGTGTCCAACTGTTGATGGTATGTATTTTACTTGTTATACGTTCCCGTGGACCATAAACGGTATTGATTAGAAACTCTGTTGTACTTCTACGGGGACATAATGTTGGTAGATAATGTTGTGTCAGCCAGTTCTACTCCCAATGTGTCAAATACTGCAGCCAGTACAGTGGCCCGTTTCACGTATCACTTTAGTGCCACTTCTTGGTGCAACACTCTATTGGAGTATATAACGGGTGAGCCAAGGGGTGGGGCTTAGTTGGTCATTTGATGGATGTTCCCCACAGAGACAGGGATTTGCATCCAATTTCTGACCAAGAGTCCAGAGTGATTTGCTTGGTATTTATTTGTTAGTGAACTTCACTAAATGATATGAATGAACTCTTTCATTACACTATGTCACTTAAGTAAATAACCGTTACATACCAGTCCAAGGTACAATCTTTTCTTAACTCTGACCAGGCATTGTTATTTTCTCCAGTTTTTCAAGGGGGCTAAAGTTGACCAAACTGCGACTGTTGACAAGGTTAAAAACATTTGCAAAGTCATAGAATGTGACACTACGTGGAATGCTCACCAGCAGGCGTTATTTTGAAAGTTAAACCATGCTTTGTATTTAAAATATTGTTGCAAACTTGACTATTTTGCATTGTTGCTATTGGGTCTTTTGGGTATTATCAATTCATTACTTAAATGAATAACATATTGGTGTCTGTGTTACCTAGCTGGTCAGTGACATTTTCGTCACAAGGTTAAACAGTAGATGGTTTATCGTCCTTGATGAAGGTTCATTACTCAGGCGGTTACATTAACTTTTCAGCATGATTTTTAGCATATCAGCCAGGCCAGACAAAGTTTTGGCATTATTTTTCATTGTGTTTTGTTTTCCTTTCTCTCCCTTCTTGGCTTTGTTTCCCCAGTCAAATATCTCCACATCTGTCTCACCTGGCTAGAGCACAGTCATCACAAAACACTGTTACTGAAATCTTGTGAGGTTGTTGTGATTCTACCGCAGTCCCACAACCACAGAGAGGCCGCGTCACAGCAAGCCAAAGGTTGTAATACACATCACAACATGGTGTTCATGGGAATTGGAGGATTAGGATTGGGAGCGCTGCTGCTTAAAACCACTTCAGACAGATTCAGCGATGCGTTCTTCTGGATCCATTTGGCAGGTTTGCAAGTATATTACGGGCAGAAGGTTATGGACAAAGGTTTCAGTTTTTGTTCGGCTGAATTCAACTTCCTTGGTCTTGTTTGTTACTGAGTCCCCACAGAGCGACTTTTTACAAGCATGTGTGTTCTTGTGTGTGTCTCACCAAGACATAAGACTTTGAAAGCGAAAGAGGGGGGATAAAACAGATGACCTTTTAATGATAACCTTTTCACAGCAGGGTTTCCTTTCTTAATCACTGTCAACCCTGCTTTTTACAGATTGAAATCCCCTTACATCTTTTTTCCCCCCTCTGTCTCACTGTGAGAGTGGCTTGAGATCTGTTCCCCCTCTATAGGCTTGTCATGGATTTGCAGCCTGTCAGCATGCTCTCACTGAAGTTCTCTAGGGGTTCGGTTTGTGATGACCAGCCTGTAAAGCAATGATTCCCATGTAAAGCTGCCCCAGTTTATCACCCAGACCATGTCTCTCCATTTCTACTCTCCCCTGTCCTCCCAGGTGACCAAGTATGACATGTGTCAGTGGTGCGTGTTAGTGTTGGGAGATGGCATGGGGAAAGGGCAGGGTTAGCAATCCTTGTATCAGGAGTCAATAATTCACTGGGGTGAGAAGGACATTCTGCAACACTGAACACTTCCTTTGCAGCATTTGCTTTCCCTGCACACTTGTCTATCCCTTGCTTACTGCTGTCTTTCCTTTTACACGCCACAATATTAATGATAAAAAGAATAACAATTCCATAATCTTGAGTCTGATGTTAGTTCTTCTAATTATCATTCACCAACCACAAAGTAGCTACAGTATATCCTGATCCTGAAATGGGCGCTGAATTATTTCAATTATATGACTGACTGAATGAATAAAACATATAAGCACAACACATCCCTTGATGTGCATAAATCTGATTTATTTTTCAAGCATCGGACTGTAAAGTCAAAACATGATTTGTTTCCTTCTGTGATCTCTCTTACAGGGATGACAGCAGTGCACAGTGTATAGTGCATATGTGCAAATTATATAACTGTCACAAGACCTAATACAGAACAAAAACGAAGGTTACTGTTCAATGCTACTATAGTCTCTACAAGTTTAGGGGTAGTTTATATGCTCAGCAGAACTGCTTCATAGAGCAAACCTTGTTTTTTTTTCATATCTGCGCAGCAGGCTGAATCGCAGTGTGAATAATTGTTTGGAAAGGTGTGGGAGGAATGGCTATTCAGGTTCATGTTTTCATTTAAATTGTCTACCAGAAAATGTAGAAAATGTTTTTAGTGGTTAAACTTGTGCATGCAATGCGTGGTAGCTGTGGCATCTGAGGTGGTGACACTGCAACCTTAGGGACAGCCTGAGTGCTTGTTTAGGAGCACTGTTTTTTAATCTAAGCTGTGTACATTTTGCTATGAATTGAGTGATTTGATACTCAAACGGTTTTTCCGTAGCACTCTGTACTGCTTATAATAACACAGAAATGACAACATTTAAAAATTGAAGATGTCGTTTTCTACAGTGGCCAACAGCTCTGTGAGGCTGGTCTTTGCGACAACCTTGCTTTGAACTGAATGCTTCAAATAGCTTGCTAAAATGGTCAATGAAACTAATATGCCAATGCTTATATGTACCATGTTCACCATCTTGTTTTGGCATGCTGAAAGTTGCTAAATAGCACTAAACAGAAGGCAAAGCTGAGGCTGATGGTGGACAAATGTAATTTTTGACCTACTGATGATGCTATATGAAAAGTTGAGCGATCAACACAGTCATTACACCCTATGCTGCGAGAGACCTGTACACTGTTGTGCAAAATATCAAATTAATTTGCCCACTGCTATCCTTAAAATCTGGGAATTTCGATTACCTGGCTGTCTGGTTCAGCTACTGTACCTGTCTAAAATCGATCAGCATTTTCCCACAGATCCTAAAACTTTAATGTGTAAAGCGTTTGGAAAAACAGTCCAAAATCCTCAATATAGATGTTGAGTTCACTTTTCATCTAAATTTGATTACTTTGGTTAAAATTGTACTTTTGCCTTGAACAGAGTTCTTCTAGGTCACAGTCATTAGAAACCTGCAGTCAAAACAGGATTTTCCAATTAAGTCAAAAAGCCAGATTTCACCTTCAGGCCAAAACAGTGTTTAAAGATTTGTTTTTAACCAAGACATCCAAGAAATGAAATTAATGCTGCTTTAATACCTTGTGGTCTAGAGTTTTGAGGCAAAAGACACTAGGATACCATCTGAGATTTCCTTGTTGAAGGGGTGAACAATCAGAAAAATAAAATCAAAAAGCCTGTGTTTTAAAGGTTCAGACATCAATTCTGCTTTGCAAATGTAACTGTAAATTGCTCATAAATCAACCGTGGTCTGTCATTTCCGTTCACTTCTGTCTTGAGCTTTTAGCTTACTTTTATATTACTAGAACAGTGGTCCTCCATAGGCGGCCCACCGGCCTCCTATTTGTGGCCCCCGAACTGTTATTCCTTCACTATGTGTTTTGGTTGGGTCAGCACATGTATACTGGGAATTGTTTACATGCCAACAATACACAGACAGCTGGGTCACTCTGCTGCAAGCGCAATTTTTAATTTTCACTTTCATTTTTGGAGCAGTTCGCATCAGAGTCCTGCGCGGGTCTTATTTTGCAAACCCGCACGCCCGTACCTGCCATAATTAAAACTGCATCCGACCCATTTTCCGACAGTAGTACAGATTACATTCTGCATCCGAATCGACCCACAATAAATTGATACCGACGCCCGACCCGCACCCGAAGGAAAATTAGACAGATGCAATTTTTAAAAATGAAAGTAAGCCAGCGTGGGGAATGGGAGTTCTGGGAGGGAGCAAGCACGCATGAATGAGTTCATATGAAATATAAATGCTTATCATTTTGAAATGCAGGCATATTTTTGTAGATGTGTCACTAATAACGATTTTTTATTATTTATCTTTTTTGCACATGACGCCATGAAAATGGCAGTCGCAAAACCCAACCCGCGCTCTCCAGGCGTCCGACCCGATCCGCACCCGTGTCCGACACAGTACATTATTTTTCACCCAAATTGTGCGGGTCACCCATGGGTACCCGAACCCGTGCAGGACTCTGGTTAGCATATTTACATTTTGCTGGCTGTAGGAGCCTAGATTGTACCAAATTGGCGCATACCAAGTTCACTGCTAAAAGACAAG
The DNA here is from genome assembly GCA_903131615.1 of Diplodus sargus. NCBI lineage: Eukaryota > Metazoa > Chordata > Actinopteri > Spariformes > Sparidae > Diplodus > Diplodus sargus. The sequence continues at coordinate 1,958,106 of CAEMYA010000464.1, read as the reverse complement.
TGGACAGTGAAAATCGGCAATTCAAAGAAGAATGAACTGAAAAAAATGCATTTATTCTCAATACATGGACCTTTGAGTCGTTGAAAAAAATCTTTGTGGCCCTTTAAAAAATTTATTTGAGTACCCCTGTACTAGAAGATAGGAGACATTTACTACATTGTCATACAAAACAATGACATTCATTACTAATGTTTTTTCTTTTCTTTTTTTACTATTAATGTCTTTTTTTTATTGATTACTTCTTCAATATCTCCCTGCGGTGCTACAATATGGCTAATTTCACATAGGTGACTGATAATCAACAAGCCCTTACCCTTGAGCCCCATGTACTGTACATTGGAGTAGAACAGAAAAACATGTCGGTATAAATCACTCATGAAAAGTAATCACTATGGAAGATGTCTGCGCATTGCTTTTCTTAAGCTTGTGCAAACTCCTTCAGGTGGAATAACAGATCTGCGGATGGTGTGTGAACTGCTGATCTTATCCTTGGCAGGATATGCACAGTTTTCCAATTTTTTTCAATGTCGATAATACAAATGTATTTTGGATTAGGATACATGACCATTTGTATTCTCTATTCACACACAACTGATGCATTTTTGTACATTCTTGGCAACGGCCGGGTCCAGCAAAAAAACAACTGCCAGCACTTGGCTGATTTCACAAGTGCATATTGTCAGCGGCCTAATAACACATAGTGATATATATACACAGCAGCACTTGAAACCAACACTCTGCGGCTGGCAGAGTGCTGCGGGACAAACGTTTCAATCTGCTCCAAATATGACAGCGTGAATACAGAAATAACACTCAGCTGACCATTGGGTAACTCTTAATGTTACTCTTTCAATCTTCAACTGCCGACAGAAAGTCCAGCAAATGAGCAGGTTGCTATAAAACGTAAGAGCGTACAAGGAACACAGAAACATAAACGGCCCAAACATATGATTAATGTCATTTCTTTCCCCCACGTAGTCTTAGACACTTTAGATCAGCAGATCATACTGAAAAAAACATTTCTTTTAGCTGTGAGGCAGCAAAGCGGGGAGCAATCCTTTCCCCCAGTTCATTATATGATGAAAGGGTTTGTGTTTGTATTTAAATGAAAAAGGGAATATGTCAATCATATACATCCTTTATTGGCACACCATGAAGCCGCTACTACTGGGTCACAGTGTGTCTTCTAGCGGTAAAATAGCGCCCAGCTGGAAACATACCATTTCCTAATACATGCATCACCTCCTGTGCACAGATGAGATTCCTGGCTTCTGGTTACGTTTTTTTTTTTTTTTGCAGCAAAACGCATTACTTTAATTTGGGTCATCTAAGTTAGGTTTTTCCTGAAGAAGTTACATAATGCAGATTTGCGCAAGTATTTCACAGCTGTAGCTGCCAGAGAAGTGTGAAAAAAAGAAAGTGGATATTGAATAGAATATAAGCCGTTCCCCAAGATATGTTACATCACTTAGCTCATTTGAGAGGTTTTTCATCTGAGCCTGAGTAGGCGTGTGTGAAAATGTTGAGCATGTATGTGTTTTTCTGTGTTAATGTCAAGGCCATCAAGCGACACGCTGCCGTCTCCCTCGAGAGGTTAAAGTGTCATAATCACCCGGTGCGTGTTCGACCGGCCTTGAGGATGTTAAAAATGAGTGCTCTTGGCAATGGAGGTGACATGAAACTTCTTTAAAAATGATGGGGAAACTTTGATAAGTCCTCAACAGGGACATGAACTGTCAGGAAGACTGATACCTCAAGTGAAGCAGGGACCTTTCATTAATGTAGCACAATCCCTCTACCATCTGTTTAAGCTGACACCGAGAGGCGCCCTTTGAAGCGCTCGTGAGCCCCATGCATGAACCACCCTATGGCATTGCTTCTCATTGACACTACTAGGACTCTCCATGTGATCAACCGTGTATCTTTGTTCTTACAGAGCATGTACAGCACACGCAAACTTTTCCAAATAATATCTGCTGTTGTGCCATTTTTGAAAATCATCAGCAAGGAACTTTAGTGAGCTATACTGTTAGTGCCTGTGCATTTAATTGTGTGTATCTGTGTGTTTGAACATTTTTCAGATTCACCAGATAAGTCAAAGACATTTTCTTACTTTAACTGTTTTATTAACCATAAATAAGATGTTTAAGTATATAGATTTTTAAGTAAAAACTGTGAGAATCACATACCTATTTTTGACCTACATTGAATATGCACCTAATACTCGGTATATTCAACATTTGTCCTCTTTTCTTTAATTTTCTTTTCTTTTCTTTTCAGTGGTGCAGCAAAATAAATAAAATAATGATAAAATATTAGTCGCAAACGCTGCTGTGAACCACATGTTTTTTGACTGGAATTTGTGGCGACAAAACCAACAAAGCTGGTTTGTCTGTGTTGACAGGGACAGGGGTATAAATGGGTATACAATTATTTGTTTGTGCTGCTCAATGGATTTTACATATGTTACTGGACCAAACAAACGAAATAATGTTGATGAAATTAGTCATTTTGTTGGGTTGTGACCCTCAAAATATGAATTATCTGTTTTGCAGCTGCTTCTCTCAAAGTCTTTGTGGGACCCTGTATATCACGTGACGTTGTAATTACACGGTTTGCCACTATGTAAAATTGGCCTACCATTCTTCCTGGGGGCTTTGCCTAATGATGGAAAACTAATAAGTTAATAATAATAAAGCAGGATTCACCTTAGCAGGGCCCCATCTAGTTTGTGCTGAGCATGCACTTTCAGAGCCAAACGTAGCATTGGGTCCAGCAGAGACAGTGAAGAAGAAGAAAGATTATTAGATGGTTAGAAAATGATTGATTGGATGTGAGAAGACTTTTTCTTGTATATTACAAAGGTAGTGTGGAGATCTGCCTGGTGGCAAAAATGCACCTGATTATTCAATGTTTGCTCAACGTGCTGACTTTTTTTTTATTCCAACAGTGACAGTAACAGTAAATGAAAAACAATATATTGTTAAGGACACTGAGGTCATGTCCTCTGTATTTTTTTCTGGGTCTTTGATATCTTGATATATATATTTGGTAAAATTTGGTATGATATTTGTCATACCATAAAAAATAAACAATTATTTATAATAGAAAATTGCAAATGGAAAGTTAATCAAACTTTAGCTAAAAGTTATTTCACTTCTAAGGAACACTGAAATGCTTTATTAACTATTTATTAGCAGTTGTTAATTGGAAAGTTGCAATTTCTGTTCATAATACTGTGCAGCTCATTTATAAATAGTATTTGGATGGCCATTAGAGAGTTGCAACGCTGTGTTTGACCTTTACAATGGCTCAATAAATGTTTTATGAACCACTTGTTTCGCAACAGTGAAATTACTTAACTTAATATAATTTAGTAAATATAATTACACATTTACCATGTACACATGTTGCCCGTGTCAGTAAGTAAGAAATATGTTCGGTACATTTAAGTCCAGATTGGCCATATTTTTACTAATCTTCTTCCGTCAATTTTCATAGATATTATTTCCTCAGCAATTACTGGTCCTGGCAAATTGCCGAGAACTGCATTGATTCATACTATGGTCAAAATGTTCTCGATGGATGGATGGATGGATGGATGGATGGATGGATGGATGGATGGATGGAGGTGGGGGGCAGGACCTCAGTATTTCTAAAATCCTGGCTATGGCCCTGGCTGCTACTGTACTAACATTGCTACTGCACTAACATTTTAATTAAAGACACCTCCATAATGTTTGCTCAGAGGCTATCTCTTTCTCTTCACTGTTCCAATCATGAGTTTTTGAATAGTCCCCCTCACCCACATGTTGTGAATGTGTGGCTCTTCTAGAGAAAATACAGTAATTCATGATGATGTGCTTTTTCATTGACTGGTTGAATCAATGTTTGTGACTTTCATGTATATGATTTCAGAAGAAAAAATCAAATATCTAACACCGTAATTGAAAATTGGGAAAATGTTGTCACATACTTTTTAAAAGAAGACAGCTATCCTGCTAATTAGATGCCTTAAAATCTGTCAACAAATCCCAGGGAAAGACCAGCAATTTACAGCAAATGTAACTCAAGCAACATTAAAAAAGTACATCTGTTGGACTATTTTCATCTCCAGATTTAAACACATTTGGGTGAGTGTTAATGACTCAAAATAAACTGCACTGCACTCATTCATGAGAATGAAAAACATGTGTAGTGAAAGAGTTCATTTAACTGTATTTTTTGTTCTAGTTTTGGCAACACAATCAAAAGTAATATTTCAGGATCAAATCATTGTTTCTGATCTACCCGCAAGATTTAATGATAACAAAACCCACCAGACTTGTCTTGAAACCAGTGACTGTTTATCATAGAACTGTTGCATGCACGTCTAATTTTGAGAACTCTGGAGCAGTGCCACCTCGGTTTTTTAAAGTTTCTTTTTAATCGCTTAGAAAAGTTTTTGTTTTAAAACTGCATCATATTTCTCAGAAGTCTTTCCATGTGTGAGCAGATGAACACAAGAGCGCAGACATCATCATGGACACAGGTCTGTGAACTGCAGGCGGCGTACAGCTCAGAACTGCATTGGTATTCCCCCTACAATTGTCTTCACTTCTGCTGGTTCTCCAATTTATAAGCCTCCTCCACCACAGTTCTTCTGTGTCCTAGTACAAATAAAAATCTCTGGCTGGCACACTACTTGATCAAGATGGTGTTGTACCTGGCTACTCCCCTATCTGTATTCATGGGACAGGGTGAGCACACATTTTCCGAAACAAAGCCACTGCACCAGACAGAAAGCTCTTTTCAAAACGGGCCTCTAAACCCACTGGAGAAGGCCAGACGGGGTGCTAATTTTTCATAATCAGTGACAGTTGCACTGATGTCAGAGCTTAAGCAATCACTGAGCACAAGCGCAACTTTCTAAAGAGGCGTCTGACTGAGTGACAAGGGTCTGAAGGGAAGAAAGATGGAGTGGGACAGAGCACGAGCGTGTGACAGGCTGAAAGAGAGAAACGAGAGGCAGAATGCGGAGCCGCTAATGAGGGAGGGGTGGACGCTAATTAAATTTGAGAGGAAGTCTCAATGTGAAACTTTTGGTCCAAAGGCATGTCCGATTAAAGGGGCTTCTCCTCGAACATGGTGCCTCTATATTGCTCCTTGAGAGGCGTTCAATTAAATTGGTGGTCATGCATGAGGGAGGTGTTCAGTAAAGCAGACAGGCGTGTCGATGCGACCGTGAGAGATCTGGTGCTCACTGTGATAGGCGTGAAGTGACCGTGCATTGATGGCTGGATTAAGCACTTCATTGGATGTATATAAAGAGGACAGGTTACTAGGAAGAGGAAGAAAACAAAACCTTGTCCTCCACTCCTTTCCTCATATTGTTGTTTTCTTATCCTGGTTTCATTTTAATACCCTTATCTGTTTTCCCCACAGTTCCCATCCTTACCCCAGTATAAGTACTGTAAATGGACTCCACAGTCTCCGGGTTGCATTTGTCATAAGCCCGTACTGTACATGAGCATATTAGCTCTCCCTGCCAGACAAGTCTGGCAACTTGGCCAGACTGTGAATCATGTCTGGCGTTTCTCATCTCTCCCTTCTGTTATCTCAGGATTTAAAACGAGAATGCAGTATTTTTTTTTTATCCTTTTTTTTTTTTTTTTTTTTTAAGCTGCCGAAACATATCTTTATATCAGAGGAGAAGATGTTGTTGCCATTTGCTTTGATCAAGTCGCTGGGTTCAGGCGGTATTAAGAAGGCAGAAAAGGGGGGACGAAGGAATAAACCAGCAATAATCGCTGATGTGTGTTCATCTGTCACGGAGGATGCACAATGTACAAACTGTCACCGCCACCTCAGATACCATCTATGGATGTCTGTGTTTGTTTGTTTGTTTTCCCCAGTAGCTCAGGAGCATAATTGATGAATGACTGAGGAAATATGTGACCAGTTCATCTCCATTTTTATGAAGAAAATCAGACTACTCAAACAGGAACATACTGTTTATGTGTTATGTTATGAAACGTGGCTGGACTATGAATATATGTGAATCGTTGTAATGAATGGCTTGGAAATTAAAACGACATGTATGAAGTCTCATCTTTGATAAAAAAACGGTCTCTCTGCATGAAACCGCACTGAGGGTTAAAGAGGCCATTGGTGTTTTCACAGTTTGACCATCTTACTAGACTCATCTCGCCTGTGAGGTAATGAACATATGTGCACGTCATTAACACATGACCACACACACCTCACAGAACCTCAACACAACCGTTTGTCTGACTGCTCAGTAGAGCTCAGACAATACAGCTTGCCTTATGATAAGCCGTCAGTTTCTTAGCATGTTAACGCATTTCTCTCTCTAGCCATCACACATCATGATATAATATGACACAGTCTGTGTGTCTATCCACTATAGATACACACATACAATAACAAGATTAACAATCTATAGCCGTGCTAGCAGCCTGTGAGCTGTGCTAAATATTAATGTCGGCATGCTCGCACGCCCAAAATATATTTCCATCTAGATGTACGGCAAATTTAAATCTAATTTTGAGACCACTGCAGAAGAAGAGGGTGCACCTGATATGATTAAAAGCACCTCAAACTGTGAAAAACAAAAAATGTAGGAAACATCATGGAAATATGACATTTCTGTGTGGCTGTGGATGTAGGGTAGATATGAAAACATCCATGCCAGCGTTCTGAATGAAAAATGAAATCTGTAACATTTTGAAATCAGTGAAAACTGTGATTTACTACATCAGTGGCTTTGCGTAAATCTAAGAATACAACAGCAATCACCCTACCTTAGTCCAGCTGAGATTTCAACTGGAAAACATCTCTACGTTTCAAGCTCTTTAGGGAGCTGATTCTGTACTTCTGTGACATTTCTTCAAACCGAATCGAAAACCTTATCCATAGTAGTTAAAAGAATGATATATCCAATAAAGCTACTACCTAGTTAATTTACAGACTCAAGGAAAGCTTGGCAGTTGCCTCTCTAAACATATACACGATTAATCATGTGACCACTTGAGAGCTGCCCTTAGAGGTTAGAGGCAGGATCCCAATGTCCCCCCCTAAGGCTGCCAGCCCTGAGCCCTCACGAACTTAACCTGGGAAGTGTTTGAGTTAGAGAGGCTACGAAATGGTCTAATATAAATGGTACCACACTTTACACGGTTTCATTTTACCTTGTAGATTTTAGGCCTTCTTTTAAATAAAGACTATAGCCTTAAATTTAAACAAAAATGTATGAAAACACACACAGACATATATGTATTCAGAGGTTTAAGGGTAAATGTTCCATATTGTTTCAAAAGGCTGTTACTGAATCAGCTTTAAGAGAAAATATCAGATGTAAAGAAAATTTATTTTTGTGAATAAAAAAACTTTGCACACAGAAAAATAAATGCTTCAAGATGCTTCCATTGTGTTTAATACTACAACAATACAAACTGTGGGTAATTCCTATGGGGAAGTGCAGAACTTCACACTTAGTGGCCCTGTGCTGTAGGGGAGTGCGAGCATACCCACGGACTTCACTTAAAGCCACACTGCTCACTGCGACTCATACTGCAGAAATGCAGTCAAACAAAAATAATGAGCAATTAGTCTTATTCCAGCATATTAACTTGCCACGTAATGCTGTCCTTGCATGTGCATGTCGGATGATTTGTGATGTGATGTGCGACTATGTACGCCATAGCTGCCATTGCGGCGAAACAGCTGCTTTTTTGCTGATCCAATCATACACAATTAGTATCTCCAACATAAACACTCTGCTTTATTCTCATCTGTCTCTGTTGCTCTGTTGCTCTCTTGCACGTACACACACATACGCACAATGGCATGATCCCCGCCAACTCCCTCCCTCCTTTTATTAACACCACTTGCCTATAGGGAGCTGGCAAAGTTAAGTGAGCCCTCCATCTGTTAAATTAGAGAGTGTCAAAACTTTTTGCTGCTGAGTGATCCAGAGACATAATCCCATGTCTCCTCGGGTAATGAATTGTACTCATGCTAATTAGCACGCACGTGGCCAGCAGTAGCAGTGAGAATGTCCTAATCAAATAGACTTATGGTTTTGTCATGTCTACCGTTTCCCTCCCCTCTGTGGGGCTGGTCGGTTTGGGCCTTGGCTCGAACCTGTGCTGCTCACCCCTCCCCATCACGTCCCACTGAAGGCAACTTTTTATTGGCCAGTATAGAGCAACGTTACGCATTAGCAGAGAGAGGCAGATGGCACATAACAACGGCCCCTTGTTTGCACTTGAACCGGGGCCGTGACAATTACATGGTACATATTTCCCACTGCTGGAACATTTTGGTTTTGAGTGGGTTCCTTCAGGCAGCGTGTAGACAATAGCAATATTCTAGAATTTAGAATCTCAGAGCAGAAGAACACACCTAATTAATAAAAAATGAAAGACAACATTATGAATAGACAAATAACTGTCGAGAAAACAGTATTTCTCGCCTCAATATCTGCATCTTTTATGTATGGGCACTATCAGCCGGTGCAATATAGTCCATGGAGTGATAGAATGGGAGAGTGAGAGTGACACAGAGAAGGAGAAAGTCTTCAAGGGTGAATGGAGCAGGGGGTGTCTGTGTTGCTAAACACAGGCTATAATAGAGGCCAAGGATTAGATGGCAAACTTTATACCCCTGCACCCACAGACACACACACACCCAAAGACACACACTGCATTCCATCAGGGCTTTATCTGGCCTTTTATTTGCCTTTATCGAGCATGGCGGAGGCAGCCCGCTCAGCGTTAACAATGTCGGGCTAAAGTCATTTCACACAACACTACTTGGTCATGTAAGCTGACAACTTTTATATTCCCTTATGTCCTTGGCTTGCTCTGTCGTGTGGGCTTATCAGGAGTGGAGAGTGCCGCAACCAGTTGGGTTTCAGCACCAAGACGTGCCACAGAGTGGGGTAAATTGTGCTAATTTCAAGCCTGGAGGAACCATTACTAGAAGGAGAGCATAACTCGTAGTGGCAGACAAAACTGCTGAGAAAGAGGGAGCACACATTGCTCATGGATCTACTACATGCTGCACTGGGTTTAAGTGTTCAATACTGGCCATCGGTGTGCATCAAAGCTTTCACATGTAATTTATTCTTTGACAAAGAGTGGGTGCGTGAGTATGTGTGTGGTGACGGTGATGCTTTTGGGTCGGGGGTTTAAGGGGTTCATCTGCACAGTCTTTTAATTAACCTCATGGCCTGTTACTATCTACACGGCCTGGTCTTGGCTGACCTTACACCGATTTATGCAGCAATAAAAGTGACAAGGTTATGGAAATACAGGCTGATGCGGGACGTGACAGAGAGGTTGCCGGACCAACCTTTAACAGGCTGACAGGGGCCATTATCCTTGATGTCAGATGAAGAGGTGGGAGATGGAAATGCCCCTTACATTTCATGCTGCGCTGGCTGCTTAATATCGGGACAGCAGCCACGGAGATGGACTAATAGTGGACAGCTGAACATGTTGTGTTGACTTAAGGATGACTCACAAAAATACATCTTAAGCATCTCTTAGGAAGAGTGATGAGGATATTTTGAATGGAGCAGACTATTTAGGATGAAAACTAGAAAACTTGATGAATTTCATATTACATGCATTTGGATTTTTCAAGTCAATATTTCATTTATTTTTCATTTTGTAAATACAATATTTTTGTTTTTCAGTGGGACTGCAACTAAAGATTTTTGATTATTAATAATAGAAAATTAAACTTTGGCTTCAATCTTCAAGCTTCAAGTCTTCCAAAAGTTTTTTTTTTTTTTT
>CAEMYA010000464.1:1887393-1948271 GCA_903131615.1 Diplodus sargus | reverse complement strand
GGTCCATGGCTGTTCCCATACTAAGGGGAATTCATAAAACAGGCGCCATCAATTTGAGTTGATTTGAGATTTATAGATCAAAGATGAGCAAGTAACAAACATGACTCTCAGGCTATGTTCAGACTGCAAGCCCAAATCCATTATTTGGCAGATCAGGGTCGTATCCATATTGATTTTAGGAAGTCTGAAAAGCACAAAAAACTTTGGATCCAAACCACATATGGAGGTGGTTTGAAATGCGATTCAAATCATATTTCTACAAAGACTCCTCGGTCTGGATGCTCTGGCCACTTGACATACAATAACAATGTCAAATCAAGAGTGACAGTAGTGCGTCAGAGCGGTCTGGCAGAATCCATCCTGCTGCTAGCAGAGCAATGGAGGACAACACAGAGAATATCAGTCTGTGGACAGTCAGGTTGAGTTAAATTGTCTGCTCTGCAATTGTTTGGAGGTCGAGATGATGAATTCCTATTTTGTGCGCTTCCGTTTTGACTGATGCCTACGTCATCACCACAGCAACCCATACATATCGGTTGGTGTCTGGACACAAAATAACAGTGCTCTTCTTGATCGGATTTAAGAAACAAATCTGATTTGCCTTCTGTCTGATTTGCTTTCAATCTGATTTGCCTTCAACATAACCTGAGAACCTACTACAAGTTTTTTTTATGTGCTGCATCTTTATGAATCAAATGTCTATTACCTTCACAAACTCTCTTAGCAAAAATGATCTTGCCTGCAGTGAACACAGTTCTTTTTTTTTTCATTAATGAAGAACAACTGCTTGGTCGACTTTTTATCTGTAGTCTTCATTCTCCATTTTATTACACAACATGCATACCAATATTGTCTTTTTCTATGGCTGCCACATACTATTAGGCTAATAGTATTGGATTTTGTCACTGAGTCATTTCTGCACTTTTTTCCCCCTCGATTTGTCCTTGTTTTACTTCTTCATCATTATTTAATCCTTAATCTGAAATGACACGGGGCACATACACTGCATGAATCACTTAATAGGGAACCTGCCATAACTGTCTTAAAACCACTGTGTTTATCAATTAAATGATAAAAACCAAAGGAGAGCACAATAATCCAATTCAGTTTTGGATTGCTTGTGGCTGAGCAGATCCAGTGGAGTGTTGATGCTTGATTGAATATCTTTTTTTTTTTCCTCTGCATTGCTAAATCAATTAAAAAATGTGATGTGGTTCCGTTCAGCAGCATATAATTATCTTGTCATTCCAGTTCATTAGCATCCTATAAAGGACTCACAGCCCACAAGGTAACTGCCCATCAAACAGCAGGGCAGACGGCTACATAATAAGATGACTTGAGGGAAGCGCACTCGGGTCAAAAGGTGGGTCTCTTTCCCACTGGGGCTGCGCACAGTTAGTCTAGGGGTCATGCTGTACTCAAACTGTGAGTCAAACAGATTCATACAATATCCAGGGTTAGTCATGGGACACGTCATACTCTGAATGGTTGAAATATGGGCCAAAACTACCCAGTTGGACATCATTTAATTTCATATTTTCATGCAGATGCAACTAGAGCTTGGACTGCATTGTGAGAGGATGATATGAAACGTATAGCATGTTAACTGAAAGTGGTCAATTTTAAATGAGTAACTCTAAGAAGTCACCTGTGTTGTTTGTCAGTTAATTTCTCAGCAGGATCACAAAAACTTCTAAACTGATTTCCATGATCTTGGATGCAGAATTGGGTCTCAGCCCAGAAAAACCTGTTAACTCTTGATGAGGGTTCAGATAAAGGAACGGATCCAGGAGTGTTATTTGCTTCTGCATATCTTTGTGTTTCCTGTAAAAACAGTCAGGTAGAGGGGGACTTGAGGAAGATATCGATTGCCGTTTTGCAGTAACCAAACACATTAGTGCTGAAAGTGAATTATGTCCCCCGCCATGCAGCTACATGTCAAAAGAACTTTGTCTGACCAGTTACCTGAGGCTACCACTGAACACGACTGATTAAGTGATGAGAGGACATGGCAGAGCTAACAGGACCTAATGCAGCATTCAAGACCAACAACGGTCCGTTTGATGACAGGGAATCCAATATCGAGGTGGATTTCTTGACAGGTTTTGCTCCTGGTAACCCAAGGCCTAACATTAGTCAGCTAATAGGATTGCCAAAGTATACTGCACGACTAGACAAACAAGTGTAAACACCATAAACCTCAGCACTGGATTCCCTGTCGTCAGTTTGGCTGCAGCTGGTCTCGAAGTCGGGGTCCGGTCCAGACACTGGCCATGTTCACTTTGAACCCGATACAGTTTGCAGCTGTTAACAGTTATTTTAGCAACATGAGAAGCCATCTGTTCATCAGAACACTCCGTAACTCGAACAGGATTCAGACAGAGCAGTCAGACGACATAAGAGAGAGGGTCATTAGAGGGTGTCTTTATATGGTCCGGTTTTACCCAAATCGGTGAATAAAACTAAATGTGTCTTTTTGTACAGTAATCAGTAAAGGGCCCTAGAAACACTCCCCCCAGTGGTGTCTTTCAGCTAAGAAATTTTAGCGCTGTGCCACTCGCTCACTTCTAAAAGTTGAGGATTTATTGATGGGTGGATCGATGGGTGGCCGCATGATATTACTGGCTGAATTGAATTTGGTTGTTTTAAGCTCACATAAAGAGATGTGACATTTTTGTTTTACAGGACGAAGACATATTGTGATTGTAATTTTTGGCATGCATTTCTTTGTTAAATGGCTGCACAACGTGACCCTGGATGTAATCTGATTGTAGTTAAAAAGGCATTTTTCATTTCAGCTTGACTTGACCATTGTTTCTCTTTTTGTAAATCTATCACTTTTCAACAACACAGTAGAGATTATGATTGCAATGTCTTTTTGGCCTAGTGGTTGGCTATTACATATCTGGTGAGCTTACATTGTGGTCAAGGTGTTTTGGGCGATTTTAAATTCAGAGTAATACATGGCTATAGGGTTTGATATTGGATTGGGCCTGATTGAGTTAAAGGGGACTGCTGGGCCTTGGTGGAGGTATGCACTCTGAGTGCCATTCAGTCTGCCATTATCTGTTTTTTTCCTCAATACACTGGTGAAGAGCATGTTAGGAATGTCAGAAAATAGCAGAACATTTATCACAAAAATTGCAATTTCCTCAAGCCAACTAACAGTCCAAAACTCTGAGCTATTAAGAATAACATATTTAGACGTAATGCGAAGTGAAAGCCGCAAATCCTCACAATTATGAAGAAATTGAAATGATTTAAATAATTAATAGTTAATACAGATTTTCAAGCCCACCCTTTGTATCAACATGTATACCACTGTAAGAAAACCTCTAAACTGGTGACTGAATATGTTGAACCCACAAATAAATCACATAAAAACCCGAAATAAACTGCCAGATTCCAATGTGCTTTGCCACAATGAGAATCACATTTGCAATCTGGTGATTTCAGTGACTCGTGGTCCTGCAGCCAAACAGTTAGACAATGCGATGCCAAAAGGAAGACGGCGGAACAGACACATCAATTGACTTTACACACACACCACAATTGGCAGAAGAGAAATTCAATGGTTGTATTTGTATAGACGCAGATTATCCACAGGTCTTCGGTTACATCTTTGGGGTTTGCATCTTAACTGTCTCACTGCAGACTTGTTTTTTTCTTCTTCTCCTTTCTACAGAGTTTGTTTTTATTTATGTTTTTGTCCTGCTCCGTGAATAGCTTCCGGCAATGTTCATTGATCTGCGAGGCGTTGTGTCTGGATGTTGTTTTGGAGATTGGGCAGGATGAAGCAGCTTATGTAAGCAACAGTTGAAGTCATCAGGGGGAAGGAGAGATTAAGCCGCAACATCTATGTTAGAGGAGAAGCGATGAGATATTACCAATATCAACACACTCACACTGTGCTTAAACACATCCATGGATTCCAGAGCCCGGCGGCTGATAGAGACGCCGCTGCAGAATGGTAAATATCACGGCTCTGCATGAACATCTGTTCATAACTTTCAAACTGCTACATTACCAGCTGTGGAAATTAACTGGGATCTTGTGCCATAATGCCACTTAAGCTGGGGGGAAAAACGGGGGGAATCTATATATTTAGTGTTTCAATTATTATCTGGAGAAACAGAATGTATATGAGGGCTGTACATGCACAGTTTATAGATAGGACATCAGCAATAAATGGAACAACAGAGGATTACTGAATGTACTAAACAATAATTACATGCTTCAAGACTACGGAGCCCAGTGGACATCACAGGGAGAATTCTCGATAATTTGCAGGACACTGATTAGTCAGTTCTAGTAAAATTAATTGTCTGTGCCTCTCAAATGACTTAATATGCTCCCGTGAGGTAAGACTGCCTGCACACACACTGAGCAGAAGTACTGTGTAATTTAAAGCTGCATCGATGTATGGTTTTCTTTATTTTTTCGACCTCTTGAAGCAGCGGAATCATTGCAAACACAACACCGACGATTCATCGCCTTATGCAGGTGATCCGGTGAGTATGCTGGAAGAAAGTTTCTTTTTTTGCACATCGAGCAGTTGCACAACAACATTACCATTCAGCCGGAGTCATGTCTGTGGCCACCAGAGGAATCCATGTGCAATACTCATTCTCCTGTTTTGGTCTCCACCTATTCCTGAGGGAAATATCTGGCTCTTCAGCTGCTAACTTTGTCAGTCTGCTGCTTGTTGCTGAGAATGTGGAGAACAGTCACACTCTCACAGAGCTGCGTTAACACCAGACCTTCGTCGGGCAAATGAGAAGCCGTCTTGAATAGAGAGCGACTGCCACTCAAATTTCCCACATGAAATATAAAAAGATGAATAACAAACATCAGTTTTTTTTTACTGTACTCTTGGGACTTGTAGGATCTATTTGTAGGGACCTACTCTTTTTTTTACGTAATGGGGTGGGGGAAAATGCTATTGTTGTTATGTGCTATACATAGAAGTTTGCCTATTTAATAGTGACTAGTGCATTGCCCGTAGGAATTATGTGTTCCTATAGAAAAGTGGGAGGTTAAGAAGCATTTTCACTGATGGCCAAATGAGGCTGTTTAAAGGTGGAAGGTCAGGGATATTTAGGTTTGTTATGAAATCCGATATTTCATTTTTGTTTTTGCCATTATATTTCACATTAAAAACTATTTACTTGGTGTGATTATTTCAGCACAACCTCACGTGTGACTGTACAGTTATTTTTTCATTTTGACATATTGTATTAACACAATAGACCTAAAATCACAAAAAAAAACATAAAATCTGAGTAGAAAAAGTTATTTTTTACTGTGACAACCACAAATATGTTTAACGAACCATTTTTTAATTACTTATAATGAAAATATAAATTGTTGTTTGCTGAATATGTGCATACATTTTAAAAATGTACAAAGTTCTGTGTAACTATTTACATTTAAATGCAGGCAATGCTCAGGTCTGCCTGAGCTCCTTCCAGCTGACTGAAGAGCTGCACTGCCTGCTCCACATTCACCTTCTCCTGTTTTGACTCATTAAACAAAAAACCGACTCCACTACACACTAAACACACGACACCAAACACTACATAACACACTTACTATACACTCTGAGCACGCTAAATGTCACAAATCTCTCAATTCTCAATATCGCTGTCAGTACACCGGCCGTTGTTGCCTGTCACTCATCCGCCGAAGTCCCTCCCACAACTTCCGGTTCCTCTCCAACCAAACTTGCTGCTTGGACACTTTCCTGACAAAAGCCAGTTTTTACTGTTTATTTCTGCACCAGACACAAAGCAAACGTGACGGCAATGTTCACGAAAAAGCGTGGCGGACATTATTTACCCCAAGTCCGGTTTTGGACAGGTCGGTGCGTCCGGTCTGTCAGCTTGGGAGTTGGGCCGTGTAGGCTAGCTAGCGGCTAGCGGCTACCAGCTTGTTTCTTAACGTATGTCGTGGGCTTGAGCTCTGCAGTGACTGGCTCTAATGCGCATGTCACTGTGCTGGCTCGGTAGACTATGCTCCCGAATTTATAAAGCATTTATGAAATAATTTATTCACGGTATCATTGCAGTCCAAACAAATGCGAAGTCTCACACCAATGAACCAAACGGCAGCCACGTTGAAACTCTCAGGTCAGTCTGATCCTGATCCGCAGAGATATTTGAGGCACAGACAGACAGACAGACAGACAGACAGAGATTCCTTGCTTTTATAGAGAGATAAGGGTGGATGCAGAAAAGGCTTTTGATTCCGTTGGAATTTCCTCTATAGAGTCCTACATATATTTGGTGTATATGACACGATTATTAAAACCATACAGGCACTGTATGACAATCCCACTGCAATCCCACTCCCATTCCCAAGATATCAGGGGAATCACTATTAAAGGGAGAGAACACAAATTGGCATGTTATGCAGACGACATTTTGATTGACCTAGGACAACCAACATACTGTCTACCTAAATTGATGCAGTCATTTGAACAATATGGTCAACTATCAGGATACACAATTAGCATAAGTAAAACTCAACTCCTTTCATACAATTACAAACCACTGGGTGAAATTACAAGCAGGTACCCCTTGAAATGGCAAACAGAGTTCTTCAAATATCTGGGCATTAATATACCAAAAGACCTGGCAAAATGATCAGATTGCAACTACTTGCCTCTACATAAAAAATTTTTAAAAATCAAGGAGGACATAGCAAGGTGGAACTTAATTCCTTTCCTTAGTTTTACCTCGAGAGTTGAATCTATTAAAATGAACATATTACTCAGACGGCTGTATCTATCCCAGACCCTACCAATAGCAGTCACCCAAAAACAATTTGATGAATGGGACAAAATGCTATCAAGATACATATGGCAAGGTAAGAGACCCAGGGTTCGTCTCAAAACTCTATAGTTAGTCAAAGAAAAAGGGGAATGGGGCCTACCTTCTTTTAGAGATTATTATTTTGCGGCACAGATGAGAGCTATGATATGCTGGTGTAATCCATCATATGTTGCTCATTGGAAAGGCATTGAGGAGAGGGTACCCTCCATTCCCATACAAGCAATGTTAGCAGATAATAATCTAAAAAGTCACATAAATACTATTGATAACAAATGGGTGAAATTTACTCTTAAAACATGGAAAACTGTCATAAAAGATTATCAACTAGAGGGAGATATGGCAATCCTTAAATGATGTGCATATGACTCAGACTTTACACCCAATAAATTGGATACTAGATTCGAGGACTGGACAGCTAAAGGAATAACAGCCATATGTAATGTAATGAAAGAAAGAACACTGCTCAGTTTTGAAACCTTTTACTGGTGCGTGCAGATGCGGCATTACATTTGTTTGAAGATGAAAAACACTGAGACAAGTATGTGTTTGTTGCTTAGGAAAGCATGTAGTTCAGATTCTGGTGGCAAGATTATCTCATGCTTGTATAAGGGTCTGTTAAATCTTAAAACGCAAATCTCAACCTCGTATATTAAAACAAAGTGGGAAAAGAAAGGAGGAACTATTATATCTGATGAAGATTGGACAACAATATGGAGATACCAATGGAAGTGCACAAGTTCACAGAAATGGAGGGAATTTGGGCAAGATATTTTATTACACCCTCACAGAAATCCCACTATGATAATAATCCCCCTGTTTGCTGGAGAAACGGTGGAAAGCAAAATGTGAACCATCACCACATCTTCTGGGATTGCTCTGTTATTAAAGACTATTGGAGGGAGATACACAAGGCCCTACAAGGCATTTTTAAATGTGAAATACCCTTTGCTAGTAAAACCATTTATTTTGGATATTTACCACAAGACTGGTCAAAAGGAGATAAACTCCTAATGAATGCACTGCTGGTTGCTGGTAAAAAAAACTCTCACCAGGAAATGGTTATCACAGGAGAACTTTAAATGCATGGATGAAAATTACAATTGACATTTATAAAATGGAGAGGATAACAGCATTTATCAACTATAAATCAGAACAATTTGCTTCCCGCTGGCAGAAATGGGCTTTCTACGTAAAGCTTCTTATGCCTGATTTTACTTTTACTAGCCAATAATAAGGTTACAAAGAAAATATCACCCCCTGAAGGTCTGTGGTTCTGTAGTTTCTGACTTAATTTGAAGCTCCATGTGATGAAGGGTTTCTTTACTATCACATAGGAAACTGATGTTTGTTATTCATCTTTTATATTTCATGTGAATGATTGGCGATTTGTTGCAGGCTTGCAGCCACTCCCTATTTAAGATGGTTTCTCTTTCTAAGAAACTATTACCTGTTGAAATTATTGTACCAACATGTCTCTTTTAATTGTATTTTTGCAAGTTAGACAGTGTGCAGGACTTAGCTTCCAACTTTTGGTCTACTCGTCCCTCTCCTACGCACTTAGCTCATAATGTGCTGTATATGTTTTTAGTTTGACCTTTATTTTTACATGAAAACAGCTGCTTGCTGTTGCTGCTAACAAGGTTGATAATGGTTGTAAACCAAAACAATGACCTTAAAGATGCTAAAAACAAGTAGCTGTAGAGCTTGGTGAAACATTTTTGACATTTCAAATCATATATTTATCAATTGTTAATTAAAAATAAGGATTAGTGCAGCTTTAAAGGTTCCACGAGAGATTCACCACTACTAGACATTTCACTAGCGCACCAGCATTTCAACAAATGAGCAATTTAGTCAGTAAAGTTGAGTAACATCTGACAAAACTCAGAATAAACTGTTAAAACTCGGCAGTGCTGATCAGCTTTTTCGACCTATATAGGTTATAGGTAAGTGTACTCTTTAGTTATAAATAAGGAAGTTTCTTACCAGGCCGCCATGTTAAATTTGGATGCGAGGAAAACAGAGATGGGCTCTGCGGTCTTCCTGGCTACCAAAATAAAGAACAGAGAAGCTCCGATCAGAGAACACACAGAGGGAACGTGACATCATCCTGTGCTTGTGACACCCTTAACAAACAGCATCTTTAACATTATTTCCTATATCAAGTTTCTATTCCCAAGAAAAATCCTAATACTGCATCTCAGTCCAAAATAAAACTATTCAGCCTAAGAAGCCAGTACAGATGGTGCGTAACCTGCAACTTCAACTTCAACAACTTCTGTAGTTTCACTTCAAATTTTCCATGTACTGACAGCACAAGAGAATATGAACACCGAGCAGTAAAACATTTAGTGTAGCATCAAAACTCTATGAGAGAGTCAAGTAAACAAGGATAAATGAAATTAATGAGGGGAGATGACAATTTTAGGCTGAGGGGATGGATTCAGTCATCTGAAGCACAGCTGCTAGTCTACTAACAGTTGGGTTGCTCCTCCTTTACTGGTCACCACAACAATTAACTTCACCCCCTATTGCAACAATGTTGTAACTTAAACCAGCAGCCTCATTTTAATAGCTGGACTAAATAACCTGAGGGCACTATTCAGTGGTTCAACAACACAAATTATCAATTCAAGGACACAGATTAAGCAATTATGTTATGACTACTGAACACCAATTATCAGAAAAATTCAAGCTTTGATACGTGCTGAAAAAAACCACATATTTAATTACCACTGACAGTTCTATTTCCCTGCTAACATAATCCAAAAAATGTTGAAAAAAATGTGATGACAGGCAACAAATTGTGTTAAATTGGCAT
Source organism: Diplodus sargus (assembly GCA_903131615.1). Lineage (NCBI taxonomy): Eukaryota > Metazoa > Chordata > Actinopteri > Spariformes > Sparidae > Diplodus > Diplodus sargus. The sequence goes on along the minus strand of CAEMYA010000464.1, from coordinate 1,938,617 downwards.
GCACATAATACATAAAACACTCAGGAAGCCTGCTCATCAGCCAAATGCATTGAGATTCTTAACAAGGAGTGACATCTACTGAATAAAATGATCAGGAACACATTGGTTCGTTTGAGATGGATGTGATAAAAAGATGTCCACATTTGCAGGTGAGTCACTACCTAGGTGATAAAGCTGCACTTAAAACAAGAGATGCCTTCATTTTAATGGCTGTGTTACATCACCAGCAGGCAAAGGTCACTCCGCGACAGCTGTTTTGTGGAACATCACATCAGTTTCTAGGTAATTAATTTTTGAAAAGTAGCACGGCTTCAAACCGGAAGGCTCCGAGGACACTGGTGACATTTTGGTGTTTGAAGTGATTTTGTTTTTCAGTCCATTGAACACTATATCTCTTAGAGAAATATTTAAGGGGATGACTAATGTTATTTCCACCTGTGTTAATATATGAGCGAAGAAGCACATCTTCAAGTCAGCCACTGTGTGTCTTTTAAAGTTCGTGCCTGTTAGTGGCTTCTCTCTGTCATTTTGTCTGTGTCGGAGTTTGTTAGCGAGACAGAAATAAACAACTTTCAGTCTATTAAGAATGCGTTACAGTAAGTGTTGTGTGTGTGTAACTGTGCTCTGTACAGTTTTAAGGGTAAAAAAGGCAAAACCAAGCGAGAGAGAGGGAGAGAGACACAGAAAGAGGGAGAGAGAGAGAGAGAGAGAGAGAGAGAGACACACATTTTTTTTAATTTTCAGATGACCACATTTAAATCCACCTTTGAAGAATTATGCTGTGAGAAAAGCTCAAAGTATATTTGTTCCAAGAACCACAAAAATGTGAATTCCAATAAAATGATGCCTTGGGACATTAAAATATCAGACTTCCACGACTATGAGAGATACCTGTTCAAAGCAGCAATGGTAATGAAATAAAAATGCAAATTGCTAACAATGAAGTCTGACTTAAAAATGAATGCAAACGACTTGGGCAAAAATGCAATTCGGAGAACACGACGGGATGAAAGTCAATTACTAAACGCCTCTGCTGCCCAAAGAGATTGAAATAGTCAAATATCTTTAATGCACACAATTAAATTGCAAATGTGAATGTAACCATATACAGCGTTTCATGTTGTATATGTTGCTCATTTGACTTAGATAATGTTGAAGTTAATACTGAATGCAGAATGTTTGTAATATTTGAAAAGAGGAAATATCTCGTATTGATCAATGGGTGCAATATGGAAGACATTTTGTGATAAACATTCAGCAAGTACCTAAAATGATGAAGAAATAACAGTTTTGACATTTTATCAAATATGTCTATGTAATATGTTGCATTGTATCTATAATACAGGCTAACCAGCTAGCCCTGGCCATCTCTTTTTCATAATACCAATCAGAGCTCCCACTAGCTGCACAGCTAACTGAGCTATCTAACTTATGGAATCTACAATTAGCAGCTGTTACTCTCGTAATATGCTGCCCCTATTTGTATTAATTCAAGTGGCACCCTTTCTTACATATTGCACCTTTAAGGTTTATACGGTGGATAACGGTTGTGGGACTGTGTTTTTTGTTGCCTTGATTGTTGGACATGGTGTCGCCTACTTATGCAATTGAGTGGTTAACGTTAGCTTCAAGGCCAAGGTAGATGATGTTGTTTCACCATTAAATGTTATGCCTTTCTAAAAAATGTTCAACCAACAATTCATGGAAGCTGCACACATCCAGAAACGGATTAAGGCAGACGCTGGTCCAATAGAAGCTGAGCATACAAAAAACTTGAAAAGAAAACCACAAAATGAAACTCCATATGTGGATGTGGCAATAAATTGCACTTATAGGGAGCTGTAGTGTGCAGACTTTCCAAGTATTCTCTGAGGAGGTGTTAGAGGAAATGTCACATTATGATTGCTAAAAGGGAGCTGTTACTAAAGAAAAAACATTAAACAACAAGACAAGATAATTCCACTTTCAGGGCAAGAAAACAGGCAGTAATAAGTACAGTATAAGTTAGGTGAAGTTTTCCGAACAAACTGAACTAATGAGAGAACAAAAATACCGACTGAAATAAGTTGCTTAAAAAGGATTACAAGTAAGGAATTGGGCTGTAATTAGGCTCTGCTCTGTTGAAAAAGACATGCTGCACATTTGTATCTTTGGACCAAAAGCCTGTGACTGCAAGTTCTTTTAGCCTTTGTAGTTTGCAAGAGAAATGAAAGTTTGTGTATGTAAGACTTGGAGCTGTAGAAAAACTACGAGCGTTGGTTACCATCTGAAAGTCTCCTGCAGGTCTACAAAGTCTCATATTTAGTTATGTCATTGCACATAAGAAAACGTACAACATACAACCCCAAATGGGTTTACAAATGCTTGAATACTACTACTGACATAATAAAGCGATAGTATCACCAAGACTCCTTAGTTCTGCAACTTGCTTGCCTCCTGTTTCTCCTTTTTCCTGGGAATAGAATAATAATTTGGTGACAAAATATGGAATGTATTTGTTTTTAGTAAATATGTCATGAATCAACGTGTTTTATTTGAGCTTAATAGTTCCTGTGGGAAAAACATATGAAATTATGAGATATATATAGAAAACAAGTTTGTTGGTATGTGTGACTTGCTCAGATATAATCTCTTGTAGTCATATTTAGAGTCATTTATCAGAGTCTTTGGAGGGACTGGCATGACTAACAGTTACACACCTGTGGACCAGTTTTTGGGTTATACTGTACGTACAGCTTCACGGAGATGGAAAATATATGACCAGTAAATATTACATAATCGATACAGTGTAGTAAAAAACAAAACAATAGGCCAGACAATTCCAGTGTACTGAACTAATATTTTACACCTCAGTCATAAGTAGAGATGAAGAAATGTTAAAAATAAGGGACAAATTGTCTCTGCTGTATCAGACTTGACCTTGTTTCTTAACAACAGTAATTTCTGAAAGTTGTACAACTGACAGCCATTTAACTGAGTTTATTTAGCCATGTGGTAACCTCCATAGAATCACTTTTTTTCCCAAATCTGGCATGCAGGATTATTTGTTCAAATTGTTGACAGATGTTTTATGTGAAACTATTGCAGGAAGCTATGTGTGACAGAGAAACAATTACCATTAGATACAAAAGAAACCTTGTGGTTTGCATGCGTCAGAAGGCAGCCACTCAGACATTGATGAGCTAATGATCAGCATTACTCTTAAGGTATGTGGCTGACCCCTTACACCACATCACAGGGCTGTCCAAAAAAAACCTTTCTTCTGGCAGTGGAAATAAGTGACAGGTTATGAAACTTGACTTGACTTGACTATATTACGGTATTTGCAAAGGTGAACCCTATTGGTGTTAAGCTGAGTTAAATGTGATGTACTGACTTTGTATTTCACTGATGTTGGTTGACTGAAGTGCCATTCAAATGATGTGTTCTTTCTTGCTGCTGAAGCAAATTTTCTTTTGTGTTTAGTGCCAGTATGTGTAATCAATTTGGATTTTGTTAATAACAAGCAAACTTACTCTGTAACTTAAACTGTAATCTGAGATCTGGAGTACTGTTGTTATCTCATCTTAACTGCTTTCAGCAAAATGTCAGATGACTGACATTAGTCTTCATTTTTCATTTGCAGTCGATGTAATTGCTGTTTTATCTGACACGTACCTTTAATGTTCAAGATCAATTCCACATTACAGTGTTTGAACTTAAATTAAAAATCTCTGGGCACACCGGCTTTCTTTCTGGGAACACGCTGAAACACATAGTAGGATACAGCATTGTTAAACTCTAATAAGGAGAGCCATGAAATTCAGAGTGTGTTGTGTACTTTTTTGGCCTTAGTGGGATTATAAAAGTTTACTATCGACAAACTAAAGCACACAAACTTCAGTCAGGGTCTGAAGCAGGGAGGGGGCTTATTAGGGTCTGAGCAGGTCTCAACTGACCACTTTCTCGTCCCAAAGGATCGCATTTTTCACTGCCTGAACATACCCCAAAATTCACCAAACTTGGAATTTTCGCCACACCTGCTGAAAAATGTCATAATCTATTGTCGTCCTCAATTTACACCACTAGGTGGTGCTATAATTGAGGAAAGTGCGTTTTGGCTTAAAACTCACATATACTTTGTCGCACATTCAAAAACCTTAAATCCATGATCCTTGATCACTGAATTGTGCTGAATCTCGTGATATAGGCCACGCCCATTTCTGTCTACAAATTTGGGAAGTGTCGCAAACCTACTTTTTCAAACTCCTCCCAGGCCATTTCAACAATTTGCACAAAACTTAGCACACGGCATCTGCGTCCTGACAAAATGTATTAAAGTTATTAAATAACAACTTCCTGTACATTTTGATCAAAACACAAAGTCTTGCATATCTCCAGATTGGTCTGTCCGAAAGGCATGAACCTCAGGTAACTACTTCCCCATGAGCCCCTGAGTCTCTGTGCAAAATTTTGCCAGATGACCACCGGGGGGCGCTGTTTAAATTGAAGTATTTTACATCTCCACATCGGTTGGTCGGATTAACGCGAAACTTGGTAGAATCATTGACAATGCCCACCTGACCATAGCTGACGAAAGGTGTTACCACGGGACTCTATAGCACCCCCTGGAATATTAACAATCCAAGCCCCGCCTCCTACATGCATATACATGAGCAAAATTTTGTATGCATATGTATCATCACCAGACGCACAAAAAAAACATCCACCATACCAAACAGTCACTCTAACAGGAAGTCGGACATTTTTATTATTAGGGCCTGAGCAGGTCTTGACCGTCCGTCAATAATCTTGTCACCCCCATGCCAATAGAAAAGTCGGGTGAGGTGTCTAAGTACACAAAATATATCTGGAGCTTTGCATCAGAACAGAGTTGCAACATGCTCATAAACATCTGAAGTCGCTGGGGTCTAAAAAACACCTCAATCACCTCAGGAAACATGCGGTAATGAACTGCAAATTGTATTTGTGCTAACTTGAGCCTCAGTTCAGTTGCCTTTGGACACAGCTGCTAAAAGGAGATGATGTTTTAAAGCACCTACAAGTTGTTTAAAGCAACAAAATGCAACTTCCTGGAGAAAGCTCGGGTCTGACACAAACTCAGAACGTCAGCATATGAAGACCTGGGGGATGAGGCTCAACAGTCAGCCATCTTTCTCCAGGAAGTTACATTGTGTTGCTTTAAATCACAATTTCAAATGATACATTTGAATTCCCTTGTACTTAACAGAATTAAGTTATTTTTGTAGTGGAATATCAATGTTTTGTTGTTGCAAGGCTGCATCACCATTTAATAAAACATTTTAGTTAAGCGGCTCTAAGTGTTCTCATTACCAGGGTTTGAGCAATGATCAAGAGATTTTTAATAAAAGCAAAATAAACAAACGTGTTAAGCTGGTTACGGCTAATGTGGCGCTCTTTTAATTCAAATGGGGACAAAGAAAAATACTTTTTTAGGAATACTAGAAAAAAAGTGGTGCCTACGAATATACCTATGTATACCTGTGTCTCTTGTGGACAACATGTTAAAATCAGAGGTCATCAGGTAGGCACCACAGCTCCCTATAGTGAAATAAGCACCGCCAATTCAAGCTGGGGGTTATCGCCTAACAAACAATATGATCGAAGCATCCAACACCCCCCCACACACACTCCCACTGTCAGAAAGAGGAAAACAAATATTTGGATGAGTCATAGTTGTCGAGTGCGTGGCTGCCTCTTCCTTTGTTAAACAAATTCACAAGCAAACAAGTGTTTTTGATTTTGACAACTGGAGAGCCGACTGCCTTGATTATACCATCTTTATAACTTCTCTCCAAACACAGTAAAACTTTCTATTGTCCCAGCAGCTCTAAAAATTTGCATTCAAAGGGAAGTATTCACCCAGTGGGACACACACTCCTATAAACAATGACAAACTCTTTCATGAATAATGCATTTCCTGAGACTGCTTTGAGAATGCTAAAGTTGTAAGAGGACCAGCGTCTTCCTGTTTTATTTTTTTGTTGTCGTTTTGTTTTTTTGACTCACTGTATGTTTAAGAAAGCCAAAAAAATGCTTGAAGACATAATTCTTTTCTCGGAGAAAGATAGTACAATGAAAAACAAGGCATTACAGTAAATATTTTAATAAGTTGTGTGCATCTTCGCTGCACTCTGTCTTTCTCTTTGCCACATGAAAAACAATGCAAGCAGATCAGTTATGGTTGTTTTCAACTGACCGCTGACTTAATTGCTCCACTGGTTAACAAGGTATTTATCTTCCCAACCATTTAAAACCCCACATAATTGTGCCATAAGGGCTGCCGCTTCACATGGCTGTTGTTCTTTGAGCAGGAGACCAACACCGTGAGAGCCACCATACATCCAAATTAACATTAATGAAGTGCATCACGCGACTATGTATGGTGACAAAGGGGGCCAGGTCTCAGAGGACACTCGATATCAAGTGACAGAGGGGGGTGTGTATTAACGCAAAATGAACTTCCTTGACATTTTTTTAATTGACACTTTAACCTCTGGTGTCGGAGCTGTTTAGTTACCACAAGGGCTTCACATGCAAAAAGGGGAGAGGAAGGAAGGGTCCAAGCGGTGCACTGCATCAACCTCACTTATCCTCCTTAGCCTCTGACACTGTGTTCCCCTATTGTGCTTTGCCAATAAACCACTCAAACTCCCCCAAGGCTTTGGTACACATGACAAGCCCACGCTGCTGTTATGACCCCTCGCTGGCAACTGTGGCTCTTAATTGCCATCTTCTGTCATCCGGGTGAACTGTAGACCTGTAACCACAAGCATCAGCAGTTGCGGAAAGTAGGTTGCATAACATAAACTCACTCATAATGCACAATAAAAGGCTCATTGCTCTGCTGAGGTGAAAAAGAGGGGCAGCACAGGAATGGAAACCAAAAGGTGAAATATAAACTGAAAGTCCTTGATCTTTCAAGTAATCTTTATTCCTCTCTTTTCGACGTATGAAACCTTCAATAAATGCATGTGTGCGGGCTTCCTCCAACATCAAAACATGTGCATTGGCATAATTCTCAGGCCAGTGCACCCATCAAAAGATGTATGAGAGGTTAGTTCTCCGGTTGGTGACCCTGACCAAGGCATTGGCAAAGAGCTAGTGTTGGTCCTCGGACACCGTATGTTGGCTGCCCACTGCTCTTCCGAGATAGGTTGAATGCAGAGAACCAGTTTTACTTTGTTGTAAATTAATGATTGTTGGGATAAAATAAAGCTTCCTCTTCCTCTTCTTTCAGAAAATCCTTGTTAACAATAACAACAGAGGCTGTTGAGTTGACGGCGGTTAGCATCCCGTTGCCCATGCTTTCACTCCATACTCATGCCATCTGAACACTAAAATGACTGGAAAAACTACAATCCCCTTTTACAGTAGGGGCGACGGTAAAATTAAGAACAAAGTCACTATTTGTTAAGAACTACATCTTACTTGGACCACAAAGTTCAGAGTCAAACTAACATTACTGCAAAGCTCGTTAAGATATATAGTGATACTGTGGTTTCAGCTGGCTAATGCAGATCAACTGTCATCGAACTGACGTATCAAAACACGGTTTTAGTGAACACATCTGGTAAATTGGCAGGCTCCATTTCTAAGCTAAAGTTGGTTAGTGTTGCACCTATTAAGAGCTGTATAGAAGCAGAGCAGAGGCAGACAAGGCACTCTTTACATAGGAATCAGTCCACAATTCACACATTAGCAAAAAAAAAGAGCAAAAAATGTAAAACTGCCTCATAATCTTACATATTTTTTAAAAAGTAATAATATTGCATCTTACAGTTTCTCTACATCAAGCTGCGTAAACTTACTACTATTGAGTCAGTTCAACTGTGTGACAACTGGAGAAAAAAGTGAAGAAGCTATGCAAGACTCTGCAATCTCATCTAATGATTTCATGTGTAGTGAGTTGTCAGTGATTTGGATGATTCATGATATGAGTGTCTCTGTTGTCATTTAGAGAGACATTTGCAAGTGTCCATATTAATAATTAAAGTAAATGAGAATAGTAATAATGAACAGTTTTATTAAACAAATAAATAATGATAATATCTAAAATAAAACTGAGCCTGCTGAATGGGATTTAGGTCTAAGTAAATCTATTCAAAAAGGACTGTGAGCACATTTAAACCCCTGTACAGATTAATTTTACTGTTTTTTTAATTTGATCTTGTCAAGGTGGCTCTAATGCAGCCTATGTTGTCATATGAATTTTACATTTTGCTCGATTTCTAATCAGTAATGCGGCTTGAATCAATATCGGTTAAAAAACCCTCAATTCTAAAAGACAATTACCACCTCAATCTCAAAGCAATCAAGAGACCTGTTCATCATTTCAACATACTCAATTTCTCTTTATGACCAGAAAATAAATAAAACAGAAAAGCAATCATATAGAAATGCTTCAGGGAAATATTCCAATGATGTACTTGTTATTTTTTTCCAGAGGAAAGTCAGACAGTTTCTGATCTCACCTAATTAAAAAGACTAATCAAACTGAAAAAAATATTATTAAAAAATAAGTTTTTACTATGTATATATCACCATCTCTTTAGAGTGAACAGTCATACGCTGCTTAAAACCAAAGTATTGCTGCACAGGACTGCAATGTATTCCATATTCATCTGTGTTTGTGGTTAGTCCTGGACAGTTCAGCAGACCATGATATTTCCTTAAACTAAATGTCATGAAGGCATTCAAGCATGAAATGTCAGACTAATTCAGGGCACAAGCACAAAATGTGAGCTCGCAAAGGACTTGCCGGAACCTTACAGAGCAATTCATCAAAGCGAAAAGGTGGCCCAAGAAGAGTGACGTCCAAAACAAATGGTCTGCAGACAAAGCTCAAATTGATTTGGGGGGGAAAAAAAGCTTAAAATCTATCTCAATTTCAATGAAACACTGTTGTCCGATGATTCTTAGAGCAAAATCTATAACTTATGCCATTTTATTACAGGCTTGTGAAATAACATGGGAGGACGGACTGTCCTTGAAGGAATATTATTGACTAGATATTTGGCATCAACAGCAGTGCTGCACATCAATGGTAACTTGGCACAGATTCTAATAGACATACCAGACGAATATTTTGAAATATTCAATTTTAATCTACGAAAAGTTTATGTTTTAATTAATTTGATTCAGTGGAATGACCTAATGACTGTAATTACTGTGATGGGAGCAAAGCACGAAGTCAGGGGATGTTGTTATTTAGTGTCAAAAGAAAGAAAGAGGTCAGAGTAGATGGATGGCTCAACAAAACATTTCAACGTTGAGGTCCCATAACCTTTATTAAATTTGTATTTTGTTTTCCCCTAAACCCAGCCAAGTTGTTGTGCGCTTAGACCTAACCAAATCGTAACCATAATGCTGTCAAATTTATGACTGACATTGTACTCTGTTGTTTTATTTGGAGGACTTGTTGGTACAGTAATGTTTAGGATCAAAACTGTCCTTTCTACACACTTCATGTTAGTTAAAACTGAGGGGATCAAAACATGAATCTGCAGATTAAAGGTTACCCACTCATATGATATGAGTGGGTAACCTTTTGGTATGTTTGGTATTTTTGGGTTGTTGGTCTGGGCTTTATAATTGGAATTGACAAAAGTCCTGTGACAATAACTTTCCAATACTATTGAATACCATTAGCATTTTTAACACATTATAAATGCTCTAGAATGTTTACAGGTTGAAAAACCTATGCTGCAGTCTTATGAAAACAGGATGTTGTAGTCAGTGTTAAGATAGTACAAGCTACATCAGATTAGTCACAACAGATTTAAGCTCCGCTAATACCTCTGCAAATATCTAATTAATAACATATTTTGGATCAGCTATTCAGAACAGCTTTAAGAAGTAAAGCACAATATGGCAAAAGAAGAACACAGAAAACCGTCACAATAAATCCAACGCAGATTCATATTCATCATCCTCAAAATAATATCCACAATTTTTAATCCGGTGGGATTTAATTCACTATTATTAAACGTCTAGGAAGATGTAACTTAAATTGACTTGGATGGCCAATTTCAGGCATTACGGACATTAAATTGGAAACAGGGAGAGATTAGGTAAATTCTAATCAAGATTTATTACAGGTGCTAGACTAAAATTAATACTTACTAAAAAAGACAGTCGGGGGGTCAAATGTAAAGCGACAGCAGACTTTCATTTACTTCTCCCTCAAGCAGTCCCCCCCACCCCCCGAGTTGCGACTGTACTGCTACACTGAACTTTTGCCACACAGACTAATGAAGAGACTTAAAAATCATATGTAATTAGCCACTGAATATTCATCAGCCTAAACCACAGCATGCCTCAGGATTTGTAGAATAGTATCAACTATTAATACCTATGTAATGAGAGCAGCAGTTTATAGAAGGAGGTGGGGACGAAGAGAACAGATGCTATTATGAAGTTTGATAAATTGGACAAACACTAGTGCATCAGTTATGAATAAGTCAGAACATCTGCTGCTTAGAGCCAGTTTTGTGCGATCACTTTCAAAGTTTAGTCGAGACTGTCTTGTTCGCTCTGTTCAGTTAGCTGAAAATCTGATAAATGTTATGAATATTTATGCTTTTGTAATGACTTTTTGCCTCCTTGGGTCTTGTTAACCTGTGGCAACTTCATTATTACTGACCAACCGCTGATATTTCTCTGTGACATTATGTAAGAACTGGTATTCTTATGCAGCCTGGCACCAATGAGGTTTTGGACCGCAATCCACTTTTACACTTTTCAGTTGTGCCTTGACATGAGCATTTCTTAACAAGCTGAAATGTAGAACCACAAAGCTAATATTACTTCTCGTCTATCAGCAGGGAGGCCAGCTGGGCATCTGTCTTGCAATGCTTTATTTAGCAAAAAGTTCTCGCCAACAACTAAAAGCCAGCCTGAGATTGCTTGGGCATTCGCTCTTTTATCTCCTCAACCTCCTTTGTCAATGTCCTCCTCGGTACCTTTGCCTCTGCTATGATGTCTGTAGGGACTCCCTAAATGCTAAGTATTTCCTTTGTCCAGTGTCACCCAGATTGTGTGCCTGATGCTTGTTGTTGACAGCCTGTAAACACTGACTTTTTGATCCAAACCACGATCATTTCCTAAACCCAAGCAAGTAATTTTAGTGCCTAAACATAAGCATGTAGTTTTTCATGCTGAAATCTAAGCAAGTAAACCTAAGCCTGGAGTTTTGTTGCCATAAACTAACCAAGCAGTTTTGTTATCTAAACCTAACCAAGCAGTTGTGTTGCATAAACTAACCAAGTAGTTTTCTTGCCTAAACCTAACCAAAGTGCGACAGACATCTGAAGGCACTCTTAAAAAACACCACAAAGAAAACTTGAATTTCACACGGGACTTGAACCCTGGTTACCAACATGAGAGTCAAATGTGCACGATCCATTCATCCAGCACACGTACAAGGCAGCATCACTTTCCATGTTCGCCAAAGCGCGCATTGCCACATCCTGGCCAACTGGGAAAAATGGGGGAAATGCCACATTTTTAGTGAGATCAATGTCCATGTATGTCCATATAGACACATCAGATCTAGCTTCTAATAGCTAGCTGAAGTGCATAGTTAGTGGTGACTGACAGTGTTATAAAGGGCACCTCCTCATGGAAGCTTCATAGTGCAAGAACAGGCCTTCAGGGTGCGAAGTGGGAATGAAAGAGGTACCATTCTCCCTATTAAGAGTTAGTTTACCATAAGAATGATTCTGAAACTGTTACTTTAAGTTAAAAGCAGTCAATAACTCATAATGTTGCTTTAAATGTGGCATTTTGTGGGGGGGTTGGTTGCCCAATGATTCAAAGGTTGTGCAATACCACAAAGTTTTTCAATTTTTCTTGTAACAAGGATCTATCTTGACATTTATAAATATGGATATGTATGCTGTATAGTATAAAGTATATCCCTCCTTCCCATGGGTATTTGCCTTGGGGAAAAACCTCCAGTTATTTTGAATTCATGGTAATACAATTAAAAGGAGCCATGACTCTTGTGTGTGGTTATGGCAAAGATCAACAAACAAGGCACTGAGCTTAGTCTTGAAAATACTGGAATGCACTGTTGTAGTAAGGATTAATCCTATTTTTTTCTTTCCAGAAACCAGTAAGTGCTGTTTTACAGACAAATGAATAACAAAAACAGCTAACTGGAAGAAGCCCAGGCTATATTCCAGCACACCCATCTGTTTCCTGAAACAAATCCATTAAGTTTTTAATCTCTCATTTGTAGACCACATCAATTATGATGCAAGGACGTCACACAAAAGTAGAAAAGACATTGATGTCCATGCTGTGAAGGTAAAATATATAAAACTACAATATTTTGATAAGGGTATATGTGCAGGGGAAATGATGACCACAATGCTCCATCCATGCTGTCCATTTCAGGATTACACCTTGTCATCATTTTGGTGAGCGCTGATATTTCTCTGTGATGGCATTAATGTCCAACGGCAGCAGCCCTGCTGCCCTGATGGTCATTGATCACTGATATTTATGGGGAAAAATTGCTGAATCAGACAGGGGGCTTATTTTACTGCTACAATTGACAGAAAAAATATCAATACTCACAGAGAGATGGAGGCGGACTGAAATGAGCGAAATGATCAAGAGAAGACGTAGCTTGTTTTCATTAGGGAGTGGCTGATAACATCAGATGATTAATCACCCTCCTCCCTGCCTCTGTAATTCTATGTGAGAATTACAGCAGAGGAGATCTGTAGCAACCAACCACAATAAACTATTCTCGCCGGTATAAATCAGCCTCACTCAGTACACGTCTAAAGGAGAAAAAAAGGAATGAGAAAATGTTCAATGTTTTAGCTGGAATTGACTCACAGCCTCACTTTTGTTGATACTATTATGAAAGTGTGCGCAGTTGAAGAAAAGGGACCATTTATACAAGCAATGGACATTTTATTTTTGCTGGTTAAACGAGGGAGACGGGAAAAAAGGTATCTTTGAAGTTTGCCTTAATCCTTGAAACAAAATGGTTCAGAAAACAAGCATCATACATAATGCATGGTGCATTTCTCTCACACATGATTCAAGTTTAAAAAAATAAATATATATATATATATATATTATCTTTAGTTCTGCTGGAGGCACATAAAAAAAGAGCTTGCACAAAGTAAAAAGCTCAGTTTTTCTGCATTTGTAGTGGACTAGGCCACGCTGCTCTTACAATGGCCCGGTACACCAGGCTGGTTCGATTTCCCTAAGGATATGAAGGCTATCATATCACACGGCACTTCCTTTCAACTCTTTTCCAGTTCAATTTATCGAGTATAAACAGGGTTCAGATCCTCAACAAGAATTCCTGCTTTGTGCAGTTCAAAAGCAAGGATTTTCAGCCCCCTATAAACATGTTGAGAGTGTAAATCTGAGAATGCCTCGGTCTGAAATTTTACACACTGCGCCATCAAGATCGTGTTTCAAATCACAGGGAAAATCACTCTGCTGGGACTTCTGACTGTGGTGAGGGAGAGGTGTGGAATTAATTAGATATAAAAGCATCTGTCATTTAATGTTGTGTCTGATTTTTTTATTAGATTTTAAAGACTGCATCACTTTCATGCACCTGTTAATGTTGCCATCAACAGGCATACCGCTGGTCTATCAGGGACCTTACTGTTATTTTTATGTAACTTTCTGAGTAATCATTGTTTTTCTAAAGTTTTCTGACAAATAAAGTTTTAGTTCATGAAGGCTTAGTGTGCTGTCACAGTGACATGATGGCATGGTCCTGGTGAGTTTACTGCCGAGCAGTACTGTCTATCGTGGCTTTGAAGACTGCATCTCTTAGTGTTGAGGATGTGCTGGATGCAAATTGCGATGGTTGGAATAATGCTGTGCAAAGTGATCAATCAGATCCTTTTCACAAAAAGACAGTGGACTACTGAACCCATTGCACACATCCGTTTGACGATAACCAAACGACAGCCATTGTGATTTGTTTTTACTCTGTTGATTAATATGTGTTTGTCAAGTTTGAGCTTATCGTACAAACATTTAACATTTAATTAAAAATGTCTTAATTAAATTATTTGTGATAAGTCACTGTTATGGCATACATGTTATTTTAATCTGTTTCTTGAGTTGTTTGTAAAATGTTTTTATAAGACAGCCGTCCTTTTTGTTTGTAAACATGCATACAAAAATGCATATGCACACACAAACATGTTGGCAGAGTGTTGATGCAATTCATAACCTGCTGTTGGCTTCGTGTTATGAAATCAGTCTTTAAAAAATCCGTAGCTGAGAATAAAAATATTCTGTTAAAATAGTACTTAATGTAGTTAAGTAAAACTAAGTTATACAAATTTTACACGTAAGTAAATATACTACGTACAAACTGATGACCAACCTGGTCAATTATCGGATCCAAAAACTTTAAGATTCCCAGAACTGTTTTTTTTTCTTCCTTTTTTCTTTTCTTTTTTTTATTTCTTATTTATTGCTGATGACAATAAATGCATTTTAAAATGGCTCTGATGCAGTATGCAATGTAGTAGAGTAAAAAGGATAATATTTGCCTACAAAATGTAGTGGTTCGAGTAAAGTACCTAAAAAGTAAAATACAGTATTTGTGTAAATGTACTTAGCCACATTCCATCACTGTATACAATTATGTGTCGGCAAAGGAGATGATGTGCCAACAGCGAAAGTTGAGAAGACTGCTGGAAAGAAAACACGGATGTAAACAATGCATAGTTACATAGAATTTGCTTGATAAAGGGTAGCAACTGGTCTTGCATGCATGACCTGCATTCATTAAATAAACTCATTAATTCAAGGATTTCAAATGACCCTTTCCGATAAAATTGTCACATATTGTCTAAGTGAGTAAATTAAACCGACTTATGAATACAGTAATTTTTTTTTTAAATGCAGGAACACAAATCACTGATTCATAAAAAAAAAAAAAAAAACCTCTGCAAGTCTGCAAGTGTAATGTGGTACGTAGTACGGGTATGGCCTATTTTTGGGGTGGGAAAATGCCATCCGCATGGAAACAATGCAACAAAATTAATGTTTCCATATTTGCTGACCTTACTGTAGACAAGAAACTCCTTACTGAAGTCAAAGCAATTCATTCATTGTGTCAGAAAGAGAGTGTCCAACGGCCGGCAAGCTGCTTATTAAAACTGTGCAGTAAATCTCACATGGACAAGTCCTGGCCTTATTACATCCTGCTTTTAATAAAGCTGTCAATTCTTCAGATTACGCCGGTGACCTCTTTTTATGTAAGTCTTTTTAATGTTCTCCTGAGACCGGTTGGGTTTATAGACTTGGTGCCAAATCATCACACTTAATCAAACACCTATAGCCTGCCCCTCAATTCTGAATTTATGATGTTTATAAACACGGTAAATCATTTAAGCCCGTTTGACTGCACAAGACATGGCTGAGACCTGTCTTAAAGGTAACACATCCGACAATTTTGGTGTCTCCAAGTGTCCTGAATAATTATTCACAATAAACAGCCTCTTGATTTAATTATTGGTGGAAAAAGTTATTCAAATGATATATATCATCTAAACCCAATTTACATCAATGAAAAATGGACTGACAGCTGTGTGAGAACATGTCGCATGAAAACTGAACTACAACAATTGTAACGTGCTGTCAAATAATTAACCCCCAATCATAATTAATGAGGGATAGATACACAAGGGCTCAACCAACTTAAAACTTTAGTTTGTAACTTGAAGGGATCCCGTCTCACGCTTCGTTAGCAATCATTAAAAGAGCATCTGTGAGAGAAACACGGCTTCATCCGGTGTATTCACAAATCAAATTCAGCTCTCTAAAACCAGCGACTCGACTACGGACTATTTTCATCTCTGTGTTATGAAAACAATTTGTGCTCAAAAAGGCCTGCATGCTGCCAGTCAGTCAGTCAGTCAGTCAGTCACACATGCACAAATCAGTCTAGTCCTAGTCCTTATTACAAACTTCAGAGAGCAAATAAATATGTCCTCGAAATTGATGGCATGAGCTGCATGTGCTGCAGCACACACTGAAGTACAAGAAGCACCTAATTTTTTTTTTCCCCCCTCGGAGGAGGAGGTGTTTATCACAAGCAAAACTCAGTCATCCAGGCTAAAGGTTCGCAACTGCTGCAACTAATCTACTGTATGTGACGAATGATGTTCTGAATTTATTAAGTTTGCTCGGTGCTAACAGAGCAGGGCTCAGGCTGTGCCACAGCCAGAGTGTTTATGTCACAATGTGTGCTTATTGCTGTAGTGGCTAATCTGTACTGATTATATTATTTTGGCGCTGAATATTTTTAGTTACTGCTAACCTTTCACTCGTTTTCTTTAAAATGTCTCCCACAGAGAGTGAGGGTATTTTTTTTTTTTTTTGGCAGTGTAAGTACTTATATTTCAAAATCTTGCTTCTTTAAAGTTAGGTGTAAACCCAGGACTGACATGTCACCACATTTTAAGTTGTGCAATGTGCTAGAAAAAATGTGCTTACACATCAAGCACATGCACGTCGCAACATTAAAATTCATCTCATATTCACTTGTCATTTAGCTCCTCTATGCCACCTCCCGAGGGAAATATGTGGCTGTTTAGCTGCTAAATGTTTCACTATTAGCGAGCTGCAATCACCAGTCTGGCATTAGGCGCAGAGCAGATTGCATATGGAGACCTTAGAAGTTCGCTGAAAACAGCTGCCTGCGTGTGGACAATGACAATGTTGCGAGCAGTAAACCGAACCACGATGAGCTGAAAGATGGCTAAAAGTTCCCCGGAGACAAAAAGAGCAGCTGAGTCAGGTGATGATTGAGATTGTCATTTACAAATTAAACCTTTCCAGTTATATTTTATTTATACTTAGTATATATAAAAAAAACAATCAAACTTTTTCCTAACCCCTATGATACCTTGCGCAATTTCATGGGTGACACTTGGGACTGGGTGCTTCTGGTCACTTAACCAACAAAAGCATTTTTCATGGAAAAAGGATGCTATTCCTCGTTCCTAGAGCGATATGATGCATTATTCATTCATGAAAATTTAGGTTAGCAACTTTGTCCAGTGAATTCTTCCGACCCTATTATTCTACCTCACTTGGTTAATGCTTTGGTCAAGCTTTGAAAGTACCGCCGGTTATCATGATGTGTTAGTTCCAACAATCACCCATAGTTTTTTCCTTTAGTAACCTCCGCAGCGACGTCCTTAAGAAACTCGTGAATAGCAGGTTTAAAAACAACCTTTCCACTGATGACCCATTGTATTTGTACAAACTGTAGCAAAAATAGAATGTTTTTTAATCTCTTTTGGTGAGGTCATATTCTCACTGTTTTAGCTATTAGTAAGGCATTTCTGCTTGTTACTGCAAGCAGGACAGAAACAGGAAAAAAGGTGGTAAAAATAGAACAGATGTCTCAGACCGACATCAGTGGAATAATGTCATGGACACTAATTTGCACATAAGCATGTAAATTAGATATTTCAGTCAGACTCTAATCAGCAAGCTAATTGGTGTTGCGGTGTCAGCTGTGCGGTCATTCAAGTGAAGCAACTTACAGTAGGTGTGGAGGTAACAGAGGTTTTATCAAATATATGTAAAACTATCCAGTAATTTTAAATTTTAAATTTTAAATGGCACTACAAATAATATGACACAC
This sequence comes from Diplodus sargus, assembly GCA_903131615.1. NCBI lineage: Eukaryota > Metazoa > Chordata > Actinopteri > Spariformes > Sparidae > Diplodus > Diplodus sargus. The sequence goes on along the minus strand of CAEMYA010000464.1, from coordinate 1,920,937 downwards.
TCTTTGGTTGTGTGTGCTTGTACATGCAAAGGGGACACATGATTGACCATTGCACAATAGTACTTTCCAGTCTACTTTGTTATGGTGACATCTGGCTGCAGCCTCACTGCAGGGCCGGGAAGTAGTCATGATTACTAATCATTGAGTGCTCCAACCTTACACCTATTGGTACCTTGTAAGCCCAGACAGATATCAAAACTACAGATAGATATGGTTGGTTATCTTAACTTAAGTTGACTGACTTTGAATCAAACAGGAACCCTTCAGGGCTTCTTGGTTCTTAGGAAAAAAGAGCTTCCGCAGATGCTTTGAAAGTGAATAATGCAGTACTTTAGAAAGAGGGTGAAAGTGCAGTTAAGGAGTGGAAATGTCTATATTTCACCAGAAAACAGAAAGTATTGTAGTTTCCTAAGCTGTCAAGTTTCCACAAAAATAGATGTGTAAACTTTTCCAAGAAAGGAGGCAGCTAAGGAAATTGTGAGAAAACACTAGCAGCATGGAAGCACTGCCCTTGAAATAGAAGCAGGAGGTAATTTTGTTGCATTTAGGAAACCAGAAGTGCTTGAATAGCATTTTATAAATATCCAAGCAACATTTTTACAGTGCTTTCAAGTTCAGGCAAAGTATGTGTGTGTTTTGACAAATTTGCTGAGTGAAAGCTAGATGCAGGTGGCCATTAAAAAAGGGGGCACACAGATAGAAAATGGTTTAATGAGTTTAGGCTGCCAACATGTATTCCACCTACTGAGAGAATATCCTGTCAAATGAATAACAGTCCTAAAAAATAAAAAGTAGGAAAAAGGCTCTAAAGCCAGTGAGGCATACTTCATTAGTCTTTGGACTCATTATGTTGTTAATAGAATTTTTAAAAAATGTCCTGACTGTCTTAAGATAAGAATTTAATAAAGGTTGCGGCAAAGACAATTATTCCTAGATGACCAGAATGAGTTTATGATTAATTAATCAACACACAGAAAGCTAAAAGTTGTCTGAAATGTGTTTATTCACAGTGAATGCACTGTAGATCAGCTTCACTATGAGGATGTAAGCAACTGAATTACAACTTTTGCTATGACATCGATTTAAAAGATGCAATTTGGATGGCATTCTTATAAAAAAAACATTGTGCAGTTTTTATTTTGGTTGGCCACTATTCATTTCAAATTAGCCAACTCTGTCTGACCGCATCACCACGAGCTACCGCTAAAGGCAGCTAATTAGTTTCTGAGAGCGCTGGCCAAAAACAGCAGAACCAAACGCAGCACCCGAGAACCAACGGCTGCCAAATTGTTGACCGGGGAACGCGGGGTCTGACATTTGTTGGCTAATGTCACTGCTAATGCTAGCTACACGGCTAAAAAAAGGAAGCTGTTACTGTCATCAAACTGTCTGCAGTTACTTAAGTGAATTTAGTGAAGCCATCATGAAACATGGGCTGCTCAGGCTCAGTGTCCAGGCAGAGCAGCCAGAGGGAAAAACTAAAAAATATTGTCTCTACAAATATGATCCAGTTTTACCTAAATCAGTGAATAAATCATGAATTTGTGTTATTGTAGTGTTCAGTGAGACCCGGCCCCCTGTCCTCTGGCTGCGTCTTTCTGACATGAAGTCTTAGTTCTGCACAGTTTAGGCACTGAACTCACAGGATCAAGTGATGATTGATGGCACGATATAATTGGCTGAAATGGTTTGGTTTAAGCTTACATCAGGATAAGTAACATTTTGTTTTACAGGAAGAAGAAATTACCACATTTTGATATGTAAATACAAAGAAAATGATATTTTTTTTGCCATTGTTTTGCGTGTATTGTTAAACAGGTGCAAACATGACCGAAAATGTGATGTAGAGTGTTCAGAAAGTCAACGTAGCACAACTTTGCACTGGCTTCAGTCGGAATCTTGCACTGCCATCTCACATGCCAGAGTCTGGCCAGCTGTGGAAAAGACATGGTGAGTGGCTAAATTTTGCAGGTATGCTCCACGAGATAGTGGCCTTAGCATGTTTGCTAAATATGCAGCTGCTGCTGTGGGACAAGCTGCAGCAAAGCCATGGCAGGAAATCACAGCTGTATGAAGAATAGGAACTATGACGAATCGTGACTAAACAGCAGAGCAAAGAAAGAAAACTCCTAAATGTTTCTGAGAGACAGAGAACGATACTGCAGATGTTTTCCGCCCGATAGTCCTCCACGACTTCCGGGCTAGCTTTCCATGAGCTTTCACAACTTCCACACTGTAATTTTTACCTCTTATATTAATCTTTGTGAAAAGCTGAAATGTGATTCTGTACTATTCCGCTCATATCTTAAGCTAAGTGGGTATCTAATATTATACTGACTGGGGAAAAAGGGAACACCCAATCATTTAGACAAATATTTACCATTTTACTTTTATTTAGCATTTGACAGTTACATCTCCCATGAGTCTGACATAGATGCCCTGTCAAAGCCCCATGGGAGCTGAAGCCGTTAATATAGTCATAAGACAGCGCGGTGCTCTAAAATACATGACATTTTGGAAGACATAGACTAATTGGTAAATTGAAAAATGATCCCTGTCTCAGGTTGGGAAACTAATCTGGCCTTATTAATCAAGTGATTAATGAGACCAACACAGTAACTATCAAGAAAAAGAAAAGGAGATGCTTGAGACTTTTCTCTCATGCTCGGTCAATTAGTGAGTAAATTGCCTTTGATTTATCTTCAGCCACAGCAAATGGAGAAATTAGCTAGCCTTGCTTTTTGTAAAGAACAAAATTAATTTATTAAACAGAACTGTGTCTGTCCTAATCAAAAAAAGTCACAACTTACATGTGCAAAGCAACCGGTGTCAAGGGCTTCCTTTTTATTCACCAGAAGGAAATAGTATCATCACAAGTTCAAAAAAGGGACACAGAACAACAATGTCCTTACAAGTCATCCTGCAGAAAGATGAGTTCTCGGGTTTTGTCAGCTGTTCATAAACGGTTTTAATGCACGTTTGCATGCACCCAAAGACACACGAAGGATTCAGCTGCGTGTAATTGACTGTTACATCATTGACTGCAATTGATTACACAGTGCAATGGATTGAGAAGCTATCCATCCATACGTGGTAAACCAAGGCGAGTGGTAAACCAAGGAGATGATCACCCAAATGTCCCAGCCCAAGTTTTTACAGGCCCACATGGAGGCAGGCCAACACAACAAGTCTGGTCATCAGACGCTCAAAGGCAAGCTTCTCTTGCTGTGAGTCCTGGTTTGATCTATCAGGACGAGGTCACACTCTCCCAAAGATGCTGACAAAGATGAGACCAATTTGCCTCCCGAGACCACAGGATGACCTATTGCCCTGACAACACAGCTCTGTGTGTCAGAGGGGCATGCGAATTCACCACACTGACTTGGCAATTATCAGAGAGGTGGCTTTGACAGCATTTGTGCAATACATGAGGGTCAGGTTTGTATCAAACGGTCTCCTCCTCTAAGGAGACTGTGCTGATTAACACAGATATTAGAGAGATGCACCTTTAGAGTGAGAATAAACGTGACGCAGAGCACTGAATTATAAAACGACAAACATAAAAATAAAAAACATGCTTGTGAGCACAAATGTGGAAAATGTCCATTCTAGCCATGCCATGTAAACCACCATCTGCTGTGATATGAGCTGCACTTTAATTGGGATTCAAATTCTTGCCTTAGAAGGTGCAATTAATTATTACAAAAGATGGTAGGAAACAACTTAATGAATTCTATTATATCAGGTAATACTGCTTTCATATATATTGGCATAAGAAAAAGAAAAAAAAAAGAAAAAACGACAGTGCCTTTTTATCAGTTTAAATATGTCCCCAGTGGCCTTCAGTGATCTTGTCTCATTACCCCCTGTCGGGTAATCCAGGAATGAAGTCTGGAAAATCATGGAAGTAGCCTTGGAGACACTGACTGTTTCTTGACGCACTGAATTTGATGTAAAATTTACAACCCTTTTAATGAAAATCAAGGTCTTCTGAACCATCTCTCTCCCTGTCTCGCTCTCAGTTGCCTCTCAGTAGGAGTCCAGAAACCCTCACAAATTCAGTCTATTAACTTCGCCTTTTGCGGTTTTATGACATCAAGTCTATTAAGTCCCAAGTGTGTGACGATTTAGGAGTCCGCCCCTCAGAGCACTTTGAACTGTTGTGGCAACTTGTGCAGACATGTGGGGGCAGGGGCAACATCTCTGTTTGAGGAAGGACCTGCACTTGGCGCTGACTTGTGCCTTTACGCCTGCTTCTGCTGATCGAATTAGATCATGCCTCTGTGCTGTACAGGGAGGGTGCCTGAATGCATTGGGACACCTATACTTGCTAACATTCAAGATTTTTGCAGGAGTCTCCCTATTAACCCTTTCTCTGGCTGCGCTTCCAGTTGGTCATTTCTCCCATTAATCTGCCCAATTTCATAGAGATACAAATCATTTGGGACTGTCTCGGTGTCTTCTGGGATGTATTTGGTCGTAACTGGCTGATACAGGCATGGACACCTTTGCTTCAGACTGACGAATATGGTGCCAGTACCAATTGATTCAATATTAAATTGTCATTTTTAGTTGTGGGAATCAATCCTGATGCCAAACTATTGATAGAAACGTGTTAGTTTGTTTTTGTTGAACACTACTGGAACGCTAGTGCACAATGACCCGGCACAAGACACACACATAAATACACTCTCAACATTGCATACCGTAGGTTTACAGAAATGGTTTGACATTTTCAATTTACACTGAATGCAAGCCAAAATAACATAACATTTTACAGATGGCATTTTTTAAAAATTGACACAGTCGCTTCATAGGCCAAAAAAGCACACACATACTCCCTGTGTGTTTTTTTGTGCTGCTGTGGGGGGGACTGACCTCAAATAATATTGTAAAATTAAAAGCATCCCACAGTCAGATAGAATCACCACTGCTGCGAACTATCTATTAATAATTCAACACAAATGTTATCTACATCGAGAGTGGCTGCTGGGGGGGGGGGGGCTATGGCAGCCAAATCATCACAATTGGCAGCGTGGTCCATTAATATTGCCAAAACGCAGTCCAGAGCAGCTTAGAGATGCAAAATGAACACCACTTCATAAATGTGACCATAGCCAAGTGTGTTTCTAAAGACCATTTCATGAGCCTTTTGCACTTTATGGCTGTTGACAATGTGCCCCGCTGGCTCGACATCTTGGCTTGTTGACTCTAAATCAACAATATGGCAAATCAACTCAGGATCTGAAGTACCCATTACATATATTTTTTAGCTTCTTTGGATTTTTTAAATTTTTTTTTGAAAATTAAATTTAGATATCAACGAAGTGAAGTAATTCTGATGAATTTTTGGCGTACGTGACTATTGTAGGAAGCTGATATGCCGTTTGACAAGGCTATGCTTGAGTTTGTGATGAAAAAAATGGAGATAAGATAAAACAAGAGAATTGCTTGCTGCTCACAATGTGGGCAAATGTGACTGTATAGGAAACCTGCAAGATGGGGCTGACAGCTGTATGATGAGGCGAGATTAGTGGGTTAGCATCTAATGTCAGACTTAACCTAGGCTTTCTGGTGTTAACATGCCAGATCACAGAACCGGCTCCAGTGTGTTGACTTACGATTTACTAACTTTTACAAATCCAGACTCCTTCATGTGCACAAACTCGTACCTAATCCAGGAGATAGTGTGTCACTTGATGTCTATAGCTCTGTGAACGTGCTTATCTACAATCCACCGAACAACATGCAGAACATCAACAGAACAAGAGCAGAGTAATACAATTTAAGTGTTAATTCCCACAGTGAAGTGAGGCTAATGCTGCAGGGAAAAAAAACAATATCAAGTCAGGTAAAAGATAATATAATCACACACAACTAGACTAGGAAAAAAAGTCCACAGATGAGATGGATTGGATGGGATATATTTCTCTGAGGATGTCAGGTGATTTTAAAATTGTATGCGCAAATCAATGATCCCAAGCCACAACGCTTATGTGATGTGTGATTCTCATATGTTGTCCCGTCAGGAGACACATGTTCTCTTTTTTATGCTAATGAGACTTTGTGCGCACAGAGCTGCGTTTCATCAGTTCAGGAAATGCAAACGCAAACAGGCTCAAAAAAAAGGTTTTTGCTCACCTGACAGGTGGCAATTTGTTATACCAACATACAGGAAACCAGCTGTGACAAAAAAGGAATTTTGAATAAATATGGGCAATAGCAGTTAGAATGAACATATGTTGTACCATCATGTGTATTTATCTTTGAACTTTTCAGTCACGACTGAAAATGAACAGTCTGCCGATTTCACATATCTCCCCAATGTAGTTCAGCCGCCCTTCTTCTACCCGGAAGTGACTGTTGTCGTCAGCACGACGTCATGGTGATTCAGTTTGTAACCAATGAACTTGGTTATAGATTTGCAGTCATCCAACATTCTGCAGGATCCCGACATGGACAGTAGTACTATATTCACTACAACACTGCAATAAAAAGCACATTGTGATATATTTACTTTCCAACTATGGTTTGAAACATATGGATTTTTAAAAAGCAACAGCAGAGCATTGGCTTTCACTGAATCACTGCTTCAATTTAACTTACGGGTACAAGTTGCCTCAATGAAATGATGATTAACAAAATATATATACGCATTTACCAGCAGTGGAGTCTGTGATAAAAAAAAAAAAAAAAACTGAATCAATCAAGCTCACTTAAATTTGCTCTTAATAAATTACATGTTATTTATGGAACATTGATGAAGCATCAATCCAGTTAACGTGCTACTACAACCAAATGTGTTGCAAATGTGTTGCAAAAACAAATGTGAGTGCTATTTTTCTCTCTCGCAATAGCATATGATAATTCACAGACACTATTCTCAGCTACCTCTAGTGCTTATTTTCTAGAATGTCTTCAAATTCTCAAGTTATTGTAAATTACCCCATGCCTCTGCAGTGGCCTGTCTTCACACAGGGATCAACATTGTCCTCTCATTTAACTTGGTCTGTTAATATTTCATATGGTTAGCTTCATTATTTTATTTTATTAACTAGATGTCCAGAATCCTGGATGTTACGCCGAAAGCAGATAATAAAAAAATAGATCTAGCCACAGTTACTGTACTTCATGTAGGTAACGAATAACATTTGAATGCTGCAGAGTCTCTTATTAGAGTTGTGAAACAATACCAGCCAAAGACCCTTGAAAAAACCCCAACATGACCCATCCAAAAGTGAGAAAAATAATGGTAAAGGAGAGGAACTGATTCGACCACGTCTTACATCAGATTTTGTTTACTGTAATAACAATGTGTGTGTGACTTTGACACTTCCGTCAAATGAAGTGCAAATCATCTCAGTTAATTAACTCTCTATGCTTAATAAAGGGCACATGACATTCCCTGTATATTGTGGTGTTCAATTCATTCAATGCTCATGTCGAGTTGTGAGCATACGTTCCATCCCTTTTTCACTGCAACAACCACATCTAATCTTCTGAATCTTGTCTGAATCACTCCAAACTGCATTTTATTGGCTAACTGTTGTTCTTTAATATTCAAGTGACAGTTTTCATAGCAGGGCTGCAACGTCCTTTGAATCCAGGTAACCCTCTCTTTGTATCAATGTTATTTAGTCTTAATAAAAGACAGAATATACGCCTTTCTGTATGAAGTAGTTTTCCTGTGATCCTTCTCCATCTGTCACCCCATTTAAACTCTGTTACCTATGAGTGGAAGAAAATGTTCACATTAGGTGAAGGCCACATTCACCTCATATTAGCAGAACATTTCTGCGTACTTCTTAATTGAATGTACTGAGTGTAGCTGAATCAGAACCTTTGACTGTGTGAAAAATGAAACCCTTCTTGTAGCCATCAGCCCTCATGTGGTCTGCCATACTGCTGTCATTCTCTTTTTTTTCTGAACATGCAGCAAGTACTTCAGGGTTCCAGCCCTCCATTTTTCCTTTAAGTGTTCATGCTGATATAGCTATCGGTCATACTTGTCCCTTCCCACATACACTTTTTGGAGTGACGCAGTGCTCAGTTTGTGTCCATCCTTATAAAATAATCCCTATAATTCTTAATACTGCCATTATACGGCTCAGGTGCAGCACCTAAGCATTTTTGTGTCGTGCAATCAATCTATTCATCTTCTTCCACTTATAATGGGTGGTTGGGTTGAAGTGGCAGCATGCTAAACTGGGTATTTTAGCCATCATCTTCCTTGTGACTCTTCCAAGATCCCCCTGGTGGTATCCTAAGGCATTCCCAGGCCAGATGAGATATGTCATCCTTCCAGCAAGTTCTGGGTCTACCCTGGGGTCTCCTCCCAGTTTGTTGTGCCCAGAAAAACCTCCAAAGGGAGGCACCCAGCAGGCATCCTTATCAGATGCCCGAACCACCTCATCTGGCTCATCTCAATGCAAAGGAGCAGCGGGTCTACTCCAAGTTCCCTCCACATGTCGAAGCTCCTGACCCTATCTCTAATGCTGGGCCCAGCCAACCTATGGAGCATACTCAATTTAGTTCCTTGAATCAGCAATCTTATTTTTTTCAGTCAATACGCAATTTTAATTCTACTAATACTGCACCAAATGCCTATGCATATCAAGAGGATCAGACACAAGGGTCAACCCTTGTCCAGTGCCCATTGGAAACCTATTAGACTTTGAGCCAAGTATAAGGACACAGCCCTTACTTTGGTGATATAAAACCAAAGGGACCAGATAGTTCATACTGATGGCCCACTGTAGAACTGAAACTTAAAACAAAATAGTTTATATTCTACTTGGTGGCTCCCAGTGTTTGCTGGTACCCAGTGTCCACTGCACAGCTTGGTTTAATGTTAGGCCAATGAACAGCACCTGAGAACACACGTACATCCATCATCACCCTATTAAAGCTCAGGGGAAACACCATTCATCTTCTTTGCTGCTGTTAAATGTCTGTTTGCACTGGTAATGTTTGGGGGAAAAAAATACATAAATGGCTCTCTAATTATAATTACTGTGTAATCAGTTGACAAACACAAAATAATGTTCAAGTTGATTAAACTGTGTGTGAATTTAACTCAGCCATAGCCGCCGCTTGATGATGAAAATTGTGGTTCCTTTGCTCATCGTGCAATGAGAAATGGAATATAGTTGAATGATGCAGCCATTTTTAAAATCATACAGGTGTATTTTCAAGGGTATTTCAATGCATTTGCTACCATAAGCTGATACAAGGCCCTCAAAAAAGATAAGAGCCGCCACCTTGAACATACCAGCAATATACCTCAAGTCTGCACTTTAAATGTCTGACATTAGGAGGAAAGTCTGTCTCAAACTTTCGAAAATAGATATAGCTACACAATAAAAGTGGGACGACTCATACTTGATCTCAACGAAGATACTTGTACATGACAAGGAAGAGGAATATCCCTCAGGATAACTCATATCTTAAACTGCACAGAAACCTATCTATCACAGCCAAGATAATGATCCTGTACATTTGGGCTTGTGTGGCATTCAAGGCACAATAAGATGTCATGCAGAATGTGCTGCTTTTTCCCTGTTCTAGTATCAATCACTGCATTCTCATTTCTGTTTTTGAAAAATGTGGTAAGCAGCACTTAGGAGTCAAATGACTATTTTTCACATGGCTTCTTTGAATTTAAATTTGGGGTGTATCTTCGGGGGGGGGGTTCTATAGCTCAGAACACTGCTGTTTGAAAAAGCTTCATTAAGCAATTAGGATGTTTAGGGGCATTAATCTGCATCACTCTGAGCAGGCAAATGGTCTCTCTCTGTGGGGGCGTATTGGTGCCAGAATACTTGGAAGGATGATTTAATATTTCCATTTGACTGCCAGCCTGCAACAATGTCACATTAATTGATTGAATCTATTCTGAACTGCTAACTCAATTGAAAACAATGTGTGCAGTGCAGCTGAACAGATCTTGAAACCAGATAGAAGGTTTGTGGCATCCCCTCGTTTCCTGTGGGAGCATGCTCTGTCACAGTATTTAGTCTGTCAAATGGGTATCTGCCAATGATGCTTCCCCTTTCCTGTCTGGCTCATACTGGCTAAAAGGCTGAGATGACCTTTGCGGGTGTTGTCAGTCTGGCCCTTAGAGCTCAGGCTAACCCTTCACGATATGTAAGAAAAAAAAAGTCAGGAATATTTTCCTCCAGTTATACAGTATTTAAATACAAATTAGGTGCAACGATGTGCCATTCATGCCTTTTAAAAGACTGGTTTGTAACATTTGTGTCTTATGAATTAGTTGAGTGAATATTCACAACACAGATCGTGTTATCAGTTAGCATTAACGTCACCTCTGCTGCTCATGCTACAGACTAGCGACGAAGACAAAGTGCAGGGTTAAGTTTAACTGCGTTTGCGGAACAAAAAAGCATACGAAGAAAAAAGAAAATCTTTGACTGAAAAGTTACATTGAAAGAATAATTGAAAACGTTGTTCTCACTCTGCAGTTATTCTTCTCTGTTGTTAACAAAATGGTTTCTCACTGCTTGTCACTGGTGCGGTGCCGATCAGCACCAAAAACTTTTTCAACAAACTTCTAATCTTCCTCAGGGCTTCAGTGATGAATGTAAGTACACAATAGGCTAAGCTTAAACAATCCCTCATGCAACAGTACATAACAAGGAATTGCATTCATTATTGATAACTGAGCCAACAAGGCAACTTTTATTAGAAAACTGCTTTTAAAGCAAGAGTAGTAGTTGCTAGTAGTACTTGTTGCATTACTTTTCAAGGCACGTCACTTATTTTGTCTTAACATAACCTGGTTCCAGACATCTGAACAATGCCCCAATTCCCAGTTTTTTCAGCAGATATGGTTACATGTTCAGTGACATCTGCATCATCAATTGGAAAAGCAACAGAACCAATTAGAGCTTCATATGTGGTTAGAAATGATGGCATATTATTTCCTGCTGGAAAATACTTTCAAATGTGAAGGCGAGGAAAAAAGAAAAAAATACTAAATATACTCGAAAAACGAGCATACACTTCAACTCATATCAATTCTATAGTCTATAAAATATGTTTTGCTGTGTCCCCTTATCCACAGCGATCCATTGCTTGGGTTTGTACACTCCAAGTGCTTCTCCAAACCTTGAGTGTGCAATCTGCCATCCTCTGTAGGCAATACACTGAGAATGGACAGTGGATAAGTTCGACATACACTTAAAAAAACATCCCTTTCAAACATCCTGTGGAACCATGAAAGCAGAGTTGAATGAACTAGGACTGAGTCTGAGAGTAGTACACAATAAAAAACAAGAGCTGGGTTCTGTCCAAGAACAAACAAAAACTGTTGTCCCACCTCTTCTGTAGTCTGAAGAGAATCTTTTTTTCATCATCAAAATGTTGTTGTATTTTCTGAAACGTGACTTCTCTAAAACTGTGTGATTTCTGAAATGTTGCGTTTTGTGAAATATTGTGCTTTGTAAAAGATTTTGCTTTTGTGAAATGCTTGAAAAATAGTGTTTTCTGACATTGTTTGAAGAGATGTCTCCTCTGAAAGGTTTAGTTCTGAGAATTATTGTGTTTTGTAAAATGTCTGTGATTTGTGAAATGTGTTTTTGTTTTGTTAAATATTGTGTTTTGTAAAATGTGTTGGATGAAATGTGTTTTCTGAAAATACTGTACTTTCTGAAATGACTTGACCCCTATTCATAAGATAAAAGAGGATGTTTCCTAAATGCAGTTAGTTAGCATGCTTCCGCAACACTAAAAATCCAAAATGGAACGAAATGGAATAGGAAGTGTCTGTAATGAGGCCTGAATTTGTTTAAACGTGTTATAGAGGTGATGCTGCCCTAAATCATGTACTGGTTTTTTAATGTGAAATTATTTTAATGATAATTATGTGTATTTAAAACTTCCCTCTAGTGTGAGCAACAACTTGACACTAGTTTTGTGTATAAGACAGCAATTCAGAGGTTCTTAACCCATAAAAGTTAATTCAGTTGGTTTGGCAAAGCAGTTAAACCAATTAAAATCATTTGACAGATACTAAAGTATCTCTTCAAATCGGGCTGCCAGGTAGAAATTCAGGCATGCTGATAAACCTGTGTCTGAACAGTGTTTGTATTTTTATGCCAAAAAAGAAGTGAACTGATGATAACCCTCCAGGTCACATGGGCTCCAGCCTGTCCCATGCATCTCAATTTAGAGCAATATCTGTTAGTAGAGGTGATTAGGCTTTGCTTGTCATATCACCAGAAAAAGGGGCGGATTAAAGCAATTAGAAGCCGTTACTCTGCACACTGCACTTTTGTATTTACTATCTTCGAGAAAGTGCTCTGGGCATTGATTCATCCAGGATTAGCTTGAAATCACGACTCTGATGACAGCAGCACATTCATTATGGTAGATTATAGTGGGCACAAGGCCACAGGCTATTTTTATTGGCCCTTGTCTATAGTTGGCAGATGTATTGTCAATATACAGAGCATCCAACAACGAACCTGTACACCCCAGGAACACATGAGACCGATACATATTTCCTTTACGCTGCATTATTTTCTAGGATCCATGAGCTCCTGTGATGGGCAAATGTGGTTAGTGTTGGCAGGAGCAACAGTGTTGAATGCTAATTGTTTTGAAGGGCACAGGATCCATTGGTTGTTATAGTAACAAGAGACTGTGCACTGGAGAGCAGTAGAGACACGGTAAATGAAAGATGGATAGACGTACAGACTGACCGAAAGATATTTCTAGAAGATCCACGCTGCTCTGAGCTCCATTTAAGATACCCTACATCTTGTGTCTGAGGTGGTTGTGGGAGAGCCATGTTTGGTTTGTGATGTATAAAGGATACTAAAAAAAAGATCAAAAACTTATTGAGCAGGGCAGAGGTTTGACAAAAGACTACAAAAATGGGTCTTTGATTCTCAGATTCTTACAAGGAGAGCTTTTGATTCTTTTGAAGAGATTACCGAGATTCTTGGTGGTGAACACGTATATTTTAAGCATGATAATACAAAATCAATACATACAAGGATTAAGTCTTTAGAATACCATCAAATATCACTGACTATTCAGAATAAACTATGTAGGGCACAATTTAATACAAAATTAACACCATAAAAAACGAAAACTCCCCCACTTTAGTCAAGGCTAAATGTTCACCCTCATTAAGTAGATAAGGGAATCCTGAACATGTAAGCCTACAACTCTGTGACAACTTTTCAATGAGCAAAGCAGATAAAACAAATACATTATAATGAAGGGGGCTCCAAGGTAAAAGTCAATACAGAAATGTGAAAGTTGGGATCTAAAAATGGACACCACTGTAGCTACCGGAAGAATGAAAGACTGAGGGCCTTAATTGATGACCATTCTTGGTCAATTTAAGCCTCAAGCTTTCTGCGACCCGCCAAAGTCGGTATAAGTGAACATAGATAGAGATGACTAGATGGATGGATAAAGTCAATACCAAATAATCTGTAAGATCATGGACGCATTCTTCCATCTCTCCACTGAGCAATGCTTGAAATACTCATTGTATCACTTCTGTCTACCTGAGATGTCCATTTTTGATGCCTTGGTGCATCAGTCAAAACTGAAGGACCATTTACTGATCACATTTGTAATAGTCAAAAACAGAAAAGCACATTCAAGACTCCTAGTTAGTATTAGTTACTTTAGTCTCTCTTTGGACTCTACTGCCACAAGCACTTAGTTTCTCTAACTCTGATGTGAACTGTAGAACCAGGTGACTCAAATACCTACTGGCATCTGTTTTCTTCCACTTCAGTTCCTTTCAAACGATCTTGATCTGCTTCACACAGACTTGGTACAGAACAGGTTGTATCTAACTTATACTGGAAGAGTTTTATTGACTTGACTTTTTATTAACTTGGATTGTAAACCACTTGGACACCACGTATGCCAAAAGAATAAATGTACTGCATTCAGTTTGCCTTCCAGGCTTTTCTTTCACCCAAGCTGTAAGCATGAGTTGTTTTTTATCAGAGGTTAGCTACCGATGGTAATGCTAGTAAGGCTAGTCACATTGCTGATAGCGTAGCTATAGCCACATCTAGCTAGCTCGTTGCTGCGTCCAACCCACAGGCTGAGCTGATGGCCGGGGATATTCGTCAAGGTCCTGACAATGGGTAAAGTCTTTGTGACTGCCGTTGCTCTGGGAGAGCCATACGCTGCTCAGGTAAGCCGCGGGCAACTATGGCTAAGCTTTTCCATACCCAAAAATCATGAGCAATAATCTGCTATTCAGACATTGCTGGAGGTATAACACTAAATAGCAACTTAGCTTTCTTGGCCACACTGACAATTTCCCCACACCATCAGACCAAACTGATGGATGATGACATTGGGGATACAGACTTGGGGACTTCAGCCTCTTCATCTCTATTCTCTCCCTCTGCCACACTTCAATCTACTAATGAGCTGTTTATGTCACGGTGAATGAAACGGCTCTCTCTTTCTCTCTGCTTGGCACTTGCTGCTTGGACACTGTGCTCTATACACAGCATTGATGACTGTGGCCAGTTTTTCTCGAATGCCAGAGGGACGTTGGGTGGGCGCACGGTGCCACGATCTCTCCACCTCACCCACTACCTGCTATCAGACTGTATATCTGCGAGGCCAGACCTTTGCAGCCTGGTCTCTCCTCAGTTGGACAGGACATTGAGGAGATTCAACATCAACCTTCTGTTGTGTACTATGCACATCTCTAACCCCACTGTGGTGGGCGGAGTTACATGTAGGTCCAGCTTATTTGTACTCCCTATCATATGACTGATCCTGAATTTATTGATTTTCTAATTATCTAATTCCCAGGTGTTAGACTATATCCTGGAAACTGGATGATATCTGTAGATTTGACACTGGCACTTTTATGCTCCCTCTGTACATCATATAAGGCCAGCTTCCCTCTTGCTACAGTCTGCCTCCATGCACACACACCTATTCAGACTGAGAGATGTGGACAAGTTGATTCTTCCCCCATCACTGATTGAAGCTTGCACCTCTCTGGCATTTCAGCACTTGAAGTTTGAAGAGGTGTTTGGTGAGGTGGTGTTTTTGCTACACCTGCACAAGTATGTGGAGAAGGCCTGGGGGGTCACTGGTGAGCTGACCATGTTTCCGCCTGAGTTCATGCCGCCATTGTTTGTATGTCCTGGGTTTCTCCACCACCAAAGCAGAGTCTGATCCAATACTTATATTTATTATATGTTGATTTGTTGTACCTGGCACAGTGAATAAACAGGCGTAGTCTAGAGACTTTGGCAAATCTAACTTTTCTCAAGCTACTTGATACAAATACAGAAGGTCGTGGATCAAAAGTACTAAATTCATCAGATTGAATTATCAATACGTTGAAAGTATAAAGAGGACAATATGACTCCTGAGATTGATGCAAAACAGCTAGAGAGAAGATCTGTCACTCTGCGGGAGTTGTACAAACACACATATCAACTTTCTTCCATCACAAACAAAGTATAATCAAATATCTCTTGAACATATATTCAATATTTTCATTCCCTTTTCATGAGACTGATGATAAACTCAGTCATTTCACGCAATTTTGAAGTGAAACTCTTGTAATGCTCTAAAATCAAAAGACATAAGACCGAGCAACTTTGGGGAGAAACAGTCAACACTCCTGTCCTTAGCTCTGAACATTAAAATGGAGATCACCTTATTTGTTTTCATAACTTATGAGTAGAACAGATTCAAAATATACAACATGGCACTGTGTTAATGTCTTTTGATGATCATGGACCACATCTGCTGTTGACAATGCTGATGGTCATTTCCAAGTGTGACCACAGACGCCACTTGTCAGTCTGCCAAATCTTGCATGCTGTGATGGTAACTCAGTCTCATCACATGTGATACTGAAAGCCTGTACTGTACACATAATGCTAGGCCACTCATTCCCTTCCACATGTCTACCCTTTGGCTATGCTCCTTTCTATTGAAAGTGGTCAAAATGTCCAACTCTGAATAAAAAGACGCGTAGCTGAACTGATTAAGCAAGTCACACTGGCAGTCAGCACGACTGCAGCTGCAGGTAAGCCTCACTGTTGACAATAAGAAGAAAGAGTAGAAATAAATGAGCATTAACTGTACATTGTGCCATTGTGTCCAACATAGGACAGGGGGGCATCGCTGTATTATGTGCTTTTGTATGGCTGGTCACGGTGAAAATAACTGTCAAGTAATCACTGGCTGTCTCTGAAATCTCTGGTGTATTCAGGGATAAACCCCACAGTCACTGCAATTCTTTCTCAAGCACATGAAACACGAGAGAGAATGCCTGGAGCCGGGAAACTGAAAGGCGGTAGATAATGCTAGCACCTGCAGCAATTTGTGCCTTTGTGTGACCTCACCTTAAATTGACTACATGTGTCCTCTTGCTCATGAGCATTCCGACAATAGGAAATCAGACATTTTGGGGTAGACAACTTGGACACTTTTGCTGCTTGCTGTCTAGCAAATGCTCAGATAAAAACACTTACCGGTGAACACATTTTGTTATCTTTGTACAAGGGCTAGACTAACTGTTTTCTCCTGTTTCCAGCATTTGTGTTAAACTACTGGCACCCTAAAATGTAACAGACAAATATGAGAGTGGTATCATTCTTTAAAACTGTAGATCTGAAACTGGTCACTCACTCTCAGTCAGGGTGAAAGTGATGCTGTTAGGTCAAATTTAAAATGTGATTCTCAAGCATTTCTTCATGGTTTGAAACACAAAGGCCATCATTTTGTCAAAATTCCCTTTTCGTAAGGATTGGCCATTTTCTGATAATCATTATAGAGGCCTTTGGCTCTCTGCAGTTTGCCGTTAACATTCTGGTGGTATTCGCCTCACGTGTTAAAGCCACGTTTGATGGTACTTTCAAGCCTAGCTGGTGCAATCAAAACACCAGATACACAGCGGGTTATGTCCACATTTCAAGTCTGTGTGAATCATTTCAAGTGATTTTGGCCCTGGTTGTTTTACAGGCTATAATCATAATATGACCATCATATCAGCAAATGCTTGGGTAGCATAATCCAAGCAGTTTGGCATCCAAAAAAGGCCTGTAAATACACTCCCACCATGTCCTATTTGTAGCTTACTGTTTATTAAAGTATAAACAGTTGTGTGCATCCCTCCTCTGTCTAAGTATGCGATGTCCCCAAAGACTGTTGGCAACAAGGCACATGACTATTCATCCTTTCAAAATAAAACAGCTGTTAGTGGGCTCAATTTTAGAGGTAATGAAGTACATATAAGCTATTTGGACTGGAGTAATCATTGCAAAACACTTGGATAATGCTGCACAAGCTGTTCAGAGACTTTTAACTGCGTAGGCTCGTACTGTTTAGTTAAATACACATGGGGTCTTCCTTTGTTCATACAGATTCAAGCTGACTGGGAAGGGAAGCCAGCTAGGGGCGTCCAGTCCCCTGGAGGAGACTGAAGGTCATGAGATATAAAAGAAGGCAGAAACCCAGGATGGATATGTTTCTGCTACACTGAAGTAGAATTAAAAGGCAAGAGTGTATTGTACAGACACACTGGAAGGCTTTACAGGAAGAGAACACACATTTATTATGATTTAGGAGGAACGCACTATCAGCAGATTTAGGTTGATATAAGAGCTTTTGGTGTTTGACCATTATAAACTGATACAGGGATATGAAGTCGACCTATTCTGCTTATTTAACCCTAATGTGTCTCTAACGAAATTCACAATTGGACAAGAAATATTCCCATTATGCTTTTTTTAAATTTTGTACTCAGCATAACAGATGTACTTCTATGTTTCCCATTTCCACAAAATGATTTATGTACTTGTACGAACCGACTTCCAGTAATTCATTAGGGATGCTGCTATAAAATATTTTTAGAATTGAGTATTCTACCGATTATCCCATCGATTAATCTAATAAAAAAACATTTTGCATTATTAAACAACAATACCAATAATGAATAATGAAAATGACAGGCCTGTTAAATAGACCAAGCAATTGGCTTTTATTCCTGAAAAAAAACATACAGGTATTTATTCCAACTATTCCTAACACCGGGAGTAAGGGTGTGTGTGTGCATGCACGTGTGTGTGAGAGAGAGTGAGACGAGATGTGTGTGCATGTGTGTGTGTGTGGAAAGTAGTTATTTGGTGTAGGCTATTTACTCTCCTGTTATTTAACCCGAAATAGTTTCCACATATTAACATGATATCTAGTCGTACCGACATCAGGCTAAAGCCTCTATAAATAGCATACGTTCTAACCAGCGATGGAAGGCTACGTTAAGTTAGCTAACATCAATGTTTACATTAGCCTGTGTCGGCGACGGTTGGTGAACTGGATGGTTTCGGTTCAGATGTTGAATCATTGTTGACGTGTTGTTATAGAACGTCTGTTCTGCTTTGCAGTAGACACGTTGCACTTTGTTATCTTCTTTTTTAAGAGTGAAATGATCCCAAACTTTGGACATTCTCTGTCTTTTACGGATGGTTTCTTGGCTCTCCGCCATCGCGCCAACTCAATTCTGAACGTAATGGGGTGTGTTCACAATAATAGCCCGTGTGGAAACATGATCCCTGAGCTAAGCAGGCCACATAACGCGGGTGATAGGAAATGAAGCCTCAAGGAAGAGATTTTGCTTCAACCATTTTTTGTAACCGAATTATTCGAGTTACTCGAGGAATCGTTGCAGCTCTATAATTCATACATTCACACACTGATGACGGTAGCTGCACATCAGGAGCAGTTTGGGTTCCGTATCTTGCCCAAGGACACTTCGACATGCAGACCATTGGAATTGAACCAGCGACCTTCCGATAACAAAGACACTGGCCATATCCCTGAGCCACAGCCATAAACATGTTTAATATTTACAAATACATTGGTATTTTCTTAGCTAGATCACAACAGCCAAGCAGATGACGAAGAATGGTAAGCAAAATTTTACATTATCTACTAAACTGCTTTAGCCCAGCTGCTGCACAAAACAGTTAGCTTTTTTTAAACTTGTATTGAGTCTCGAAATAGCTCTAAATTTGACACTTCATTTCCCCAGGTCCTCAGCAACAAATCCGCCAAGCCTGAAGAAGGTTGGATGAACAGTTCTGGAGATATAAGAATATACAAACAGACAGAGATCCCTTGCTTCATAGTTGGATTTCAGAAAAATTTAATTGGATCAGCCAGAATGCAGGCTTAGATCCTTTATCTCTTTAATTCTTTAGCTCTCTACATAAACGTGCCTAAGACATAACAGGTCATGGGTTAAATTATTTAGCCAAGCCAAAGTTAGCATAGATGCAAGTTGTGTTGTGAAGTTCAATAGGTTTTCTTTGTCAGTCGTTGATTTTGGATTTATCCTGATTATGAGAGAATAAATTGGAATTTGAAGTAGGGCTCTGTCATAGTGTGAGTAAACAGAGGAATTTAGACACTTGTCTAGGCAGTAATGTTGTCGCTACAAATCATTGTAATTTTTGTCACATTGTATGGCTTAAAATGCTGTCTTTTCCACTAATTGTCATAAGGTGGGCATACTACATACAGGCAGAAACGTCACAAGATAAACATGAAAAAAGGGGATTAAGTGAAAAATAAAAATGCAGGATGGAGACAGACCAAGATTTTTTCTTGCCCTCCATCTTTAATGTATTTAATAGTAGTATACCCACTGTTCCTTTCTCAGAATGGTGTCCTTTAGCAATTCACTTGTCACATGTCAGATTGCACAAATACCCTCGCTCCAGGTGAGAGTATCTACTCCTGGATATAATTTCTAAGTTTTATGTCACCTCTGTTATTTCTCACTTGTCTGCCTCTATCTCACCAATGGTTGCTTAATGATTAAATCAAAAAAGTGATACAAAAAGAATAATCAAATAGCCATGCACCTCTGAGCCCATTACTTCCAGAATACATTCAAGATGGATCTCTGATGTCATTAATATTATGTACTGGGGATTGACTGGACAGGTTTATCACTCAAACATTATTAGGTTAGTGGAAGAGACCAGCAATGCAAGCCAGTAAAATGGTGATGGATGACTTAGCATAAGGCTTTTTTAATGCATGATGATTTACACAATATGTCATAGGGTTTTTGTCACATCTACCTTGAAGGTGTCCTACCTACAGCAGATCTCCCTTTTGTTTTTTGATATATGAACGAAGGACAGCTCAACAAATAGGTGAGTGGATGACATTTTTCTTTTCAAATCCCTCAACAAAAACACATAAGAGTCAAGGTCAAGCCAAGTCGGTAAAACCAAATATAAATGCCACCACGTCTTCTTTTGAAAGGACCTGCTTGCTTTGAATTTTCATGAACATTTGCAGCACCTTTTTTATTCTGTGAAGAAATTGTTAACGTGTGCTGTCATATGAAATAAGTATAGCTGTCACTTTAGGTCAATGCCTCTTTTTTGGTTGCTGTTTGAGATGTCATAGCTGTGACACAGACATGGCTGTGATTTTCCAATAAACTGCAGTAAAAGGTGACAAAGTGACACGGTTATTTGCTTGTAAAAGATTTGGATTTACACACTAGCAACTGGTAAGTTAGCTTTACGAAGATGTTGATAGATTGTGAGGGTTAGATCCATCAGATATGTGCCTCTGACCAGGTGGAAGAGCTATTTAAGTGAATTATTCTGTTATAAAAACCTAATCCACTTGAAACTGGTGTTGAAACCTCTACATGTAAGAGTTTGTAATTTGTACAGGTTTGGCGGTAAAATGCAGGGAAAAAACATGAGAACCTTTCTATCAGCCAGAGGACAATGTAAGTGATATGGGCCGTTCACATCAAGCCACTAAATCTCCACGCAGGCAGTTGTGGCCAAGATCCAGCACAGTTCTGGTCTGTCTGCTGCTAGAGAGAGACATTAAAACCTCAGGGAAGGTTAGTATGATATCACTGCATTAGGAAAGTATGATACTATCATGGGGGAAGGAACTGGCTTTTCCCCTTGCTTTGGTTCAGTTCAAGTCACTAGATCAAATTTAGATATCTGAATATGATCGAGGAAATCTAATATCATTTAAAGGTGTAATTTGTGAGAAATGGCGAGATTCAAAGGTAGCCTTTAAACTATATAGCCGCTTAGTGTTGCTCACCATACTGGACATCAATTAAATTTGAGAAAGGCACTCTTATTATAAAGATAATAACAGTAAAGCCTCTCAAAAGTTTGTTTTTAATTTACATTAATTAAATGACCTCCCTGTCAGCCTGTTTTAACTACCCATGACTCCAAGGTGAATAAAATAATATTAAGTATATTAGCACCATGCAGAGTGAGCATATAGTATGTATGAACACAAAGTGGCATCAAAGCGGGAGTGGGATTCTCCACATTTGTTTGCCTCAAATCAGTATGCAGAGCATCAGCACAGTGGCAATGACAGTAGCTTAAATTATTAACTTGATATCCTCTCTGGTTTAAGATGAACTCTTCAGAAACATTAGAAATGATGTGATTGTTTTGACAAGGAACCCTCAAAACTGTGCTGAAATTATGAAAGTGACCTCAGGTGTAGAGCAATCTTTTGGCCTGAGTGTACCAACGTGTGGTATGTTCTGTGCCATGGACATGTCCACATTAATATTTCTTGGAAAAAAAAACCATAAGAGGAAGCGATTGTGAGCAATTCAAGTGCTTTCCATGAGCAACAGACAGATAATACCTGCAAGCCAATCAACCTGTGCATGAAAGACTTTCAAAGGATGCTGGACGGCTGCAGAGACTCTGAGTTACAGCAGCAGTGGTGTTTAGAAACTACACAAAAAATGGATATTACTAGAGAAAGGCTCCACATGGAATTAGAACCCAGGATGTCTGCTGCCAACTTATCAGGAACTGGAAGAAAACAACAAAAACAGAAACAAGAGAAGGTTTTCCAAGAGGAATGTGGCGGACTGCACACACAGATGAATGAACAGATTTCTTTTGATTGATGAGTTTAAGTGCAAAGTGAGGAGACAGACCAGATAGACTGTCAATTACACAATATCCAGTGGTGTTAATGGAGAGTCTGCACTACCCTCCATTACACTTCAGCCAGCTACAGCTGATGACTATGATCTACAGCACATCTGTGCATATATTTTAAGCATTTCCTTTCCAACATGCCCAATTGTGGCCAAATATTCTGCAGCTCACCTCTCTCAGACTGCAGAAAGGGGGGCTAAGACTTGGCTCATGGCAGCTGGTGGATAGCTGAAATTGTTACTTTATGATGAGAAAAGAACCAGTAAAAACCAATCCAGAGAGGGATCAAACTGGTGTCCTGACAGCTTCAATTCCTGATTTTAAGATATTCATACTTCTGGAAACAGAAAAATCACTGACATGTTCAAGAGAAACAAGGCATGCTTATCTGTTGAGCCAGTGTTGAATGAAATGGGTGCACCATGAAAGCACCACGGTGGGAAATTAGCACCAGCCCCCATTCATTGAAAGGTTAATAGATTTGAATATATATCTGTCAGTGGCTGGGATATGTTCACATTTGAAAAGATGATTTCCCACCCTGCTCTGAAAGGTCAACACATTTATAACTTGGTCAAAGTTGTTACCTCGTGTGTTTCCCAAAATCCATAAGATTCTGCTATTATTGTTCACACTGCTATAAAATGAAGCTACAATGCGACATCTACAGTCAACATTGCGAGGACAATTATTTGGAAAGATCTCAGCTGCCCAGACCATATAATGCCTTTTATTATTTGGTGACCTGATCTCTAAGGTGGACCAATTTGAAAATCTAAAATCATAGGTTCATTCAGTAGCTTATGAGCTGGGTTTGGTATATTTCAGTTAGCTTCAGCAGGAGTAAAAGGTTTTGTTATCAGTAGTAGCATGATAATGTAGACAAACTATGATTTGGTAAGTTCAACACTTCCTAGTAGCATACATATTTCCTGAATTCTGCATTTTAGATAGATAGATAGATAGATAGATAGATAGATAGATAGATAGATAGATAGATAGATAGATAGTTTACTTCGAATATGTAAAACACAAAATTATCATGCACTAATGGGCAGTCATAAAGAAAAAGAAAAAAAAGAGAAAAAAAGAGAAAAATAAAAATAAAAAATGTACAATAACAAAGTCAACATAAACTGAAAAATATAAATTCTCTTTACATATCCGAAAAGGAGTGGGAAGAAGTATAAACTTATTTTATTCCACCCCTTTTTAATAAATATTACTGAAATAACACTTACTGAAATATTTTGCCTTCTATCAATATAGTAATAATAACAATAATAATAACTTCCATTTGTCATTTTTCAATTACCTTTGTTCTATATCTAACAAAGCATAAATCTATTACAAAGATATTTATCTTAATCAAATATTATATTGTTCTTTATATTATTATAATATATAACATACACACACATACTGAAGATGACACAGAGTACAATATAGCTACCTATATAAACATACATACACACAGACGTACACACACACATATATATATACACATATACATACATACATATGACATACACACACATACTGAAGATAACACATAGATACATAAATGACAAAGTAAATAAACAATATACACACAGTGATAATCATACACCCTCCTCATTTCTGTACCTTGTAAAAATCATCTCCATATATATTTTTTTAAACTTTTAAACTTTTATCCATTAAATATCAAGTTCAGTCCAGATAATGAATGTCCCAAACTAAGGAGTTATTTTTGCAGCATAAAACCATAAGTACATATACCATTAACACAAGAAAAAAGCACTATAAAACAACTGAAGCAATTGGAAATTGGTACGTGTCGGTACGATACATGTAATACAGACCACAATGTATTATGCATGATGCATTAAGACTTACACTAACTGGTAGATGTTTAAAATAGCAGTGGCAAACGTCCTGACATTTATGATGTTTCAGGGGTCAGCAGGTTAATATTTTAATATATTTTAATATTTTAATATTTTTAAGGCGAAATGTGTCATTGTATTCTATTGTCTGACATACACACTTACAGTATAACTCACAGACCAGAAATGTGGGAAAAAAGCTTTGTGTCTAAAATTACCTTTTTTCAAAATTGGTGAGAGGTTTTCAAACGAGTTTTACTGCTGACAGACACAATAAAGCCTCAGGCTCATACTGTGGCCATCATCCTATATAAAGACTATCTTAATAAAATGGGAGCCGTGCTCAGAAAGACTATTATTAACCTATGGCTGTTCCGCCATGGCTTATTAGTCATTACAAGATCATTTGGTGTATGGGCATGAGCCATTTTAACAACACATGCACACTTCTTTTACTTATATAGTTGTATTACATGGAATATTTCATAAGCCTTTACCTACAATAATTATTTTAGATCTAACTTTTTCTTTTTTTTTGATGATTTGATTTGACACTAGTATGAAGAAGGTAGCACATACTGCAATTTCATCTATTGCAATAAAAGTGTGACTGAATATGCATTATTCATATTGTGAACATTCCTCTGAACAACCTGACAATCACAAAGGAGCTGCTCCAACTACATCGGAAAGGAAAATAGAAAAGTACATACAGTACATACAGTGAGTGGAAATACTTCAGAATAAGTAGGTTATCAGAGTTATTATCAGGTTTGTGAATGTTTGGAAAGAAACACATTATTACTTTAATTATAACAGATGATCTTTTAAGTGCTTAGAGTATATTGGTTGAGAGAGGAAAAAGATAAAACAGCAAGTACAAACAGCATTCCATTTCACACCATGAACTATAAAGGAACCGTCCATTTATTATGGAAAAGGGTTGTCCCTTTTTCAAGAAATCAAGTTCGAAAAAACTTGAAGCCTGTCAGAACTGGATATTTCTATTCTGGTGGCAGGTTTGCTTGCAGAGATGGCCTATGATGTGGCGAGCTGTTAAACTTCCCCTTGTAGCTCAGACGGCATCAACGGTGAATATGCAAGCAACTCTTTCAACAAAATTCTCAAGTAGTTACGTGTACCACCATCACAGACAGCAGATTAAACTAAAACTATCCAAGGAACCATTGTCTTCACACTGCTGCTGCCAAAGAAGCGGCCTGGAAGGGACTGTAACAGGGAGAGTCCCGGAAGCCGAAGTTCCTCTATCACTCTGTTGCTTCTCTTGACTTCATGTTGGCCAAGATTGCAGCAGTTGCTGTGCAACAAAAGAGGATAATAGATCTTTGCCAGAGGTTCAATCACTGACAAAACAAAACATGTAAAAGAAATAAATGAGATAAATCTGGAGTTGACACTTCCAAGGCCGAAAGAGAGTCACATGAGCAACAGATAGTCAGGCGAAAAAGAAGGTGTGACACCCGCAATAATAATCTGCTTTACCAACAAAATGAGAAGCATGCGCAGGAAGGATATTAAAGTGGACCGACGTCAATGAACACCTCGCCAAGAGGTGACATCGCCAGCAAGCGCGTATACTAAGAAAACAAAACAGGATCAAGGGTAGTTGCCAAGTATTGATTAAGACTAATGGACTAATTTGAGAAAATGATGACCTGAGAGGAGTACTAGCATATCTACCAACAGTAAGCTTTAAAAAAAAAGGAGATTTTCATTTGAGTGAGCACAGGGACAAGTGACAGATACAGACAGGGTCGTTTATGCACACTCACATCGGCCTCTGATTTGGGTTGCTAGGTCAATGACTCATGGCCCACACAGAAACTGAGAAACATCCATTTGAAATAACATTTTTATAACAAGCTACCATTCCGCAGCACAGCTGAAAAAAAAAAGTGAAAAGTGTTGGCAGGACTAATGGACTAATGGATTATAATGACAGGTACATTTATGTACTATCATTAGCTTGCTGATGGATAACTTGGAGATAGCTAACAGACAAGACAATAACAGACAAGAAACTAACATGTGGTCTTCTTCTTGTCATTATTTTTGTCTTTGTTTTCCTGAAGGTCACCATATTTTGTTATAACGTCATAAAATAAAGGACCAAGGGACCTCAGGATGACTCATCTGAATGTCTGCAGTGAAAATAACAAGGTGCACGGAACTGTGCACTTGGGTGATCTTGGGTGTGTCAAAAACCCACTTGGATGTTAGCATAATGAATGCATTTGATTGCAGAGGTATGTATGGAAGGCTATAAGATCTTAATGAGCAACAGAAATAAACATGGGGGCGGTGTAGCAAGAAAAATAATGGGTTAGTGAACAACGTTCTTTCCTAAAGCAAGTCTTGATAGGTTGTTGCTTCAGGCCCGTGGAACTGATGATGACTTGTGTGAGCTGATTGACAGAGTAACAGATGTAACCTCTAAAAACTTCCTACTTGGGGACATGAATATCGACTGGCTTGCACATCAGTGTTCAATTAAATAAAAAGGTATCACCAGATATGATTGTAATCTATCACAAATGATTTCACAACCAATCAGAGTCTTTACTAACAATGCTGGCCACACATGTACTACATGCATAGACCATTATTTACAAAATGTCTCCTGAGTGCCTCTCAGCCCAACCGTGAGGATCAGCAATCATCAGGAACCCCAGAATGCTTCACAATCGAATGTCCAAGAAATTCATTCCTAAATGCTTTCAGTAAGATGCCAAAAACATGAACTGGATTGACGTAAATGCGACTCAGGACCCTGAGGCCCCTTCAGACATTTTTATGAACATCTTCATGAGGATTGTTGACAACCATGCTCCCATGAGTTGTGTCAAGTGTACTGCCAAATCCAGACAGGCTTCATGGTTGAATGAGTCTGCAAAATACTTCATGAGAAAGAGGCACATTCAAATGAGTAAAGTCAGATTTGTGAAAAAACTGACTGAAATATTGTCAATAAAGAAATCAAGTGACAAAAGTGAATAAAGGAATGAACAACGAATAAATGCTGTAAAACAAAAAGGCAATGAACTCTAGGGATAGCTTAAAGGAAATAATGGGGAGAGGCTCTTATTTTGTGGAATCAGATGGCATGTTTTCAACAAAACCATCTAATATGATAAATTAATTTAATTGATTTTGAAGACAGGGTCAAAGAACATAATATAGAATATGGACAGCATTGCTTCCAGTACTACTGGATGTATAAGATACAACAAAATGCTATTATGTTATTATGTTTAAAAATTGCATGTTTCAATTTAAAAGCGTGGATTAGACGTAAGTACAGAAGCTGTTAAAGACCGTCCCTAAATATGGTTCAGTGGACACTGAAATGCAAGACAGAAAGGTACTTCTTCTAGCACCCGACTCCCTGCTTCGGCCCAATATGTCATTTTTGAAATAAATGCCTAATGGATGCTTTACTGTATATCCTAGCATCTGTAAAAAGGGCAACATAATTCCCTTCTCTTAAGAGAGCAGATTAACATTTATTGTCTGAAATAAAAACAGATGGCCATTTCTTTAAGCGGCACAAATTGTGAAATGGACATGTAATGAACACATGTAACACTATTTTGATGTTATTAATCATACAAATAAATTCAGGAAGTCATTTCATTCTCACATGAGGGGTCCATACATTAGTAACAGAAATCGACCTATGGTGGACAGGAATAACTTTAATGATATAACCAATGTGATAACTGACAAAAAGTTCAGCAGCGCCCCATCATTTTCTCACGGTCACTTCATTCACTTTCCTTCAGCAATCCAGACATTATTACACTTTAAGTGACAAAACTGTAATTATCTCCAATATAATATGCAAATCTGAAACATTAACTGAAAAAAGGCTGCAATGCATGACATCCTACCTCTATAAACTTTGACGACTTTCTTGTCTCATGCAGAAAATAAGAAGGCATATAAAGTAATACTCGACTTTGATATCAGGATTTATATCTTTAATCTAATCAACATGGGTGATGTTTCCCAAATGAGCCATGCAGCTTAAATGAATTAAGGACATAAAAAATGATGATCCTCGCATTTGTAGTCACTATTTTCCCTGCATTCTTGATACCCCCAGATGTTTGTCACAGGACAGAGCAGCCTGTGAAAACAATTAGATTAGCTGTGAGTTTTATCCTATTCAGTCTTTTAATTTCACCGATGGTGCAATGAGGTGATGGTTCTAGGATCAATACCGTTTAAGAGTTTTTCATCATTTCCATCATGTCCATAGATGGATAGCAGAATAGTACTTAAAACTCAGCTGGTTCCGGCTCATCTTTCTGGTATTACATGACTGACCTGCTCACAGCTTTGGGATTTTTTTTGCATCGATATTTCAAGCCAACAGTACATATATCATACAGTGTGGTCGCATGGGTCCTTCTGGGCACATACAAACCTTTATTTTGTCAGTCGAGTAGTGTTGAGAGTAATTATTTTTTCCCAGGAATCCCCCATTTACAGTCTCACACACATTTTACCTGTGTGAGTTGCCCAGTACAACCAGAGTAGTGACCAGTGGGCCTTGCTACCTTAACTATCGTCGGCCTGTGTTCAAGCCAACTTTTACTTATTCATTCATTGTAGTGTGTTATTATGGAGAGAAAGTGTTGTGGTGAGTTAAAGATAAAATGAAAGATTCAGTGAGCACAAGCGTAATTCATGTTCCAGCTTCAGGAGGTATGTTGAGTTTTTTGAACTGGCATTATCCCTTTAAATTAACTAACAACAGGCAGACAGATGGCAGATGGCTTGCACTGTCGGAGCGCTGGGATCATGTCAGATAGATGCTAGAGATGAAAGAGAGGGTCATCGCACAACTGGGACCATGATCAGTGCCACTGTAAGTCAGATCCCTCCTGGAAAGGGCCATAACAAAACTATTATTCATGGCTTTTTGAGGAGCTCTGAATCAGCTACAACCTGCCACCACATATATAGTTTGAAGCTGTTATTCATAATTGTTGGTACCTGTAGGGGCATCTTTAAGTCAAGGCTGTGTTGAGGAGTCTCTGTAATTTCTGTTGTTGTGTCCGATGTGAATCACCAGGAGCACATAAATCTTTTGAATCAGTGCTTTTTTTTTTTTTTTTTTAATCTGTGTTAAGATCCTGGCTGGGTTGCAGATTTCAACCGCCTTCCACACATTGATGGCACTCAGACATTTGTTTCATGCCGCAACAAATGAATCAAGACCAAGAGTTTAAAGTGGAGGTCATGGAAAAAGAGATGTCACCACGCCAATAAGAGCTGTATAAGAGGGAGCACCAGCACGAGTGGAAAAAAAAGGAAAAATGGGGAGCGT
The DNA here is from genome assembly GCA_903131615.1 of Diplodus sargus. Lineage (NCBI taxonomy): Eukaryota > Metazoa > Chordata > Actinopteri > Spariformes > Sparidae > Diplodus > Diplodus sargus. The sequence continues at coordinate 1,891,712 of CAEMYA010000464.1, read as the reverse complement.
TCGGAAAGCGTTTTAAGAGGAAGAAGAGAATTTTTTCTTTAATCCCTGTGAGGCAAAGCGACTTAATGGAAACTTCCTCTTATCGGGCATGACGCAGAGACCTTGCCATTGCCTCTGCTTCACTTTGATGTGTTTTGAGAGAGAGCGAGAGACCACTAAACACTGCTACGCTGCATGCACGCACACATACAGCCTAGAAACCCTTTAGTAGGCTACACTGCGTATTAGATTTTTGCTGCAAAGATATGGTGTTCTGAAAGGCCTGGGTTTATTGTTGTTCCCATGCTCCACTCTATATGAGTAATTCAGAAAAAAAGGAATTTCAATTTCAAATCAGATTCCAATGTGCAGCTCAGCTCACAGATATTGCTTTGGAGCACTAATGTGCCTCTTTTTTTTTTTTTTTAAGCTTACGTGATCAAGTGTAAAATCTTATCCAAGAAAACCAAAAAGAGCAGCAGGTGTACCTCGAAGAAAAGATGAATGATGTATCTTTTCTACCAGGTGAACAAAAGGCAGACAGGCTTGCTCTGTTCCTTATGTATTCTGAGTTACCTTGGTTTCTGTCTGGTGCATCTGTCTAATGTGAGATAAAAAAAAAAAAAAAAGTGAAACATCTCTCTGCCATCATTTAGCAAAAAAAATAAATAAATGAGAAGAACAATGTAATAGCAATTGATTGCAAAAGGAAAAAAAAGCTTGAGACATGCTTACGACTGCGGTTCTGATTACTTTATGTTTTGCTGTTTGATGAAATAATAACACAATTGTAATAACACAATGACTTTGAACACTGTGCCAGACCAGAAGTGGCATATCCCCTGCAGAGATAACATCTGTGCTCTGTAATCAAATTGCGACAGTACTTGTGGTTTAATCAAAACATTGTGATCATCATGTAATATTAACTGCCCACACCAATACAGTGGACGCAAACAAAGACAGAGACAGACTGTCCTCCATCACAAACACTTGCCTGGGGAGTCTTGATTACGGCCTACGTAACACAAAGATGACATTCATGCACTGTGTCCTTTCCCAGACCATGTGTGCATATAATCATATCATTACCATACAGTGGATCGACGGGAGAAACGCTCAAACGTGATGGTTACTGGTAAGGACGTAATAATAATAATAATAATAATAATAACTAAATAAGTAATCAGCTATATAAAAAAAATAAATCAACATAAGTTTTCATGTTTTATCTGTTTTCACATTTTTACTTTGTCATTTACAAATTGGTGTGTCCAGTTTGCTTTTCTCTGCAGACCTGGTTACTGCCAACTCTCACTACTACTGTCTGCAGACAGACATGTGCTACCTGTGCCCAGTGATGGAATGTAACTAAGTCCATTTACTCAAGTACTACACAATATTCTGGCACCTGTACTTGCCTTGAGTATTTCCATTTTCATCTAGTACAACAACAGTTTGGTTGTTAGTTACTTGGCAAATTGCATGATGCATCAATGCCATCACATGGCACATTTTTTGATACATTTATTTGATCAGCAATCGGATTTAAAAAATTGAAAATTATTCCAATAATCGGGGAAACGCTGAATATCATATCCAACATCTGATCAGCTGGGCTGATAATTAATAGTCCTGTATATATCATCTATAACTTACTTTTAGTTGTACTTTCTGCTGTTGTACTTTTGTAATTTCTGCTACATTAATTGCCGGAAGATATTTTTGATACTCAAGGACATTTATTACCAGATTCTACCAGACTTTTACCCAAGTTCTATTTGTATGGGTAGTTGAAAAAAAAAACCCTCCTTTTCCTATTAAGCACAGATGCCCACAGGACAGCAGTCTTTGTAGCGTCGAGTCACTGTGTGATCAGGGCCTTGTGCAGGGGTGGTTCAAAGTGCCACCCAGGTTTAAACCCCTGACTCAAATTGTTACTACCGGAACAAGGACAATAACACTCGCTGGCTTGCAACTTGCTAACAGAGTCAAACCAGTCAAACTCCAAAACCCCCAACTTAGTAAAACGATACGCATTGCCACAACCATCTGCCAAACTGGTATTTATATCAAAGGACAACTTGTAGTTGACTAAAGCAAGGCTCTGATTTAGGGATTTTTAAAATACTTAATAATATTGAGATCTGCCTGCATCTAACAAAAAAGAAATGTACGAGATTATCTGCGCTTGAATAATGAACCTCACTCAAACTACAAGATTAGAAAACAACAGCACATCACAGACTCCAGGATATTACGAAGATTATCTTTCCAGGGAAGCTACCGTTCTCTCTCACACACACAAACACGCTTTCATTTCTCTCGGTTTCAGATTTGAGATAAATCTGATTCAGGATACTACGGAACACCTTGCCTTCTGTGCTTATTGAATAGATCCTCTGTAAACGCTGCCATGCCGTCTCCATTTAAGCCTTGTAATGCTTTTATCCTAGAGGAGAGCGAGGTTTTATCACCATATTGAAACACTAATGGCTTGTTGTTTCTTGTCAGTGAGCTTTGGATGTTGTCCCTTCGTATGTCTTTACATACTCAAAGGTGGTAGAAGTAATCACATCTTTTGCCTTAATCCTGCAACGGCAAAGTGTGCTAATTAACCCTATCATAAATCTCTCTATTTCTTTGTTTACCTGAGGTTTTGAATCTCTCTGGCTTGCACAGCAGGGCAAACAGGAGTATGGAGAAGCGTATGGCTTCATAAGAACATGGCAGTGTTAGTGTAGTCCCATGGCCAGAAGAGGGTGACAAAAGTAGTTGTCAGATGAATGAGTAAAAGCATAAAGTTAGCATAAAATGGAAATACCCGAGTAAAGAAAAGAAAAGTTAAAGTCGTTACGTTTTGGATATCTATCTAGCTACATTATACCCATCGGCTATACCTTCTGTTAGTGTTTGGAAAAGATATCTCAAGATGTCACTTGAAACCTCTTTTGTCTTATCTCTTTCTGACACAAAAATGGCAGTAATGTTCGTAAATTAATCAAACAGCAGCAGCAGAGGAAGAGGACACAATAAAACAAGACGATAAAGAAGACTATGACTATGCCCTATAGCGAGAAAACAGGGCTAAAGGACCCGCTCACTTCTTTCATATCAGCTGTTTGGGAATACCTCAGAGGCGAGTGGAGGACACAAGCACACATATTAGGAAAAGTCCAACAATGCAGTCCCCACTGTTTAGTGGAGTGTCTGGATGTGAAACCAGATAGTAAGTGTCCGGATGTGAAACCAGATAGTGCCAAAGACATTACAGAAGAAACTAGCATTTGTCTGAAAAAGTACAATGTATACCTCTACGTAGTAGTTTTTTATTTTTTTCTGTCTGTCTGACACAACAAGACAAGTATAGTTATCAATGTTGAGAAGCACATACAGTAGATACAAATGGGACAGAGCAATATTTTTTTGCTCAGGTACACATTCATTTTAAGAAAAAAAAGAATACAGACCATGTTTTTTTTAATAACGTCAATGTAATTTTTTTTTCACCTAGTTACTCTACAGACCCACTCGGTACCTGGTAATTTTCTACAATGTGGAGAGAGAGTGAGCCGTTAAGAGTAGGTTAAGCACGCTACGCTGGATATTTATTTGGCTCGTTGTGGCACTGCAGTGGCATGATGTATTGCAGTAGAGCTGTTTTTTGTCATCATTTAAACTAATTCACCGGATCAGGAAAAAAGACTCTGTCGTGTTAAGATGACAAATGGCAGGTGTGCTGCTTAGAAAGGAAAGGCCCATCGTTCATTCATTCTCAGCCTCAAACTACCCTTGGTTACTGTTCTGATTAAGTTGGTTATCCATGCTAAGAACTAGTAGTGAAGGGTGTTGAAATGGCAAAATGAACTTTGTGCTTTGATTTAAAAGGATGGGAACAGTTAGCCTCACTCCACGGGGCAGTGATATTTGGTCTCTGTCAGTATCTTATCAATGGGGAAAGTGGGAGCTTTCTCATGCCTGCTCATTATCAATCACACAGACTGCATCCTACTTTAAAGAGAGCTTTTGATACGGCTAGGAGATGTTATTGATTGCCCGCGGTTACCACCTGACTTAATGAATAAACAACCAGATTTAGTCATTCTCCGCACAGGGGAGACTCCACATACATGATGCATGATTCAAGGAGCATGGTGGGAGGAAGCAGTGCACAAGTAGGAAGGAGACAGGCATGGCCTCCGGGCACCACAGGCCTCTCTGCTGGGATTCATTTACAATCGCAGCATGAAAAACGAATAGCAGTGGTTGTGTGTGAGACTATGAGAGCAAATCTTTGCGTGAGAGACAAGATAAAATGCGTTATTGATTAACTGTAAATG
>CAEMYA010000464.1:1863340-1887328 GCA_903131615.1 Diplodus sargus | reverse complement strand
TTTTTAAGTGTGTGTCAAGATTTTCCCTGCTTGGTCACAGGCAGTCTTATTGAAAGCTGAAGAGAGACTAGATTAACTTTGTCATCTGTAGTAAACTTTAACATAAAGGCTTGGGCAAGTTAACTGAAAGGTGGTAACATGTCTTGAATGTGTACTAATAAGCGAGGGAAATAAAGGCAAAAGTGTTTGATTTACATGTTGTGAAATCTGTTTTCATGCCACCTCATTTGTTTCGTCTCTCATCTGTCAGAAACTTGGTGTGGAGAAGACACCAGTATGTCTACCACCAAGAGCGATAACACAAGAGCAACAATATTTAGGCTGTTTGCACTATGTATGAGAACAAGAGTAGAGGTAGTTTTGTATTGGATATTTTATGGCAAGCTGTTTGTTTTGTTTTTTTTCTGCAGAGAAGGGTAAACACATTAATCAATACAATATTTATCACTGACAGAAGAAAGATGACTAGAATCTGCAGGTAATTTGTTTTCTCTCAAAGTTTCTGTCTTAAAAATTGACATCATTGAGAAATTGGGAGACCATTAAAAATGCACTCCAATGGCCCAGAACTTTTTTGGATCATCAAAAAACCTATACAAATAAATAACTGGAGGATCATGCAAGCTGCAGCAACATGTTGATGGGTGCCGTCAACATGTGGTCATGTGATCGTTATAGATTGAGCGAGTTATTACTTGTTACTGTACCGTTGTTTTAGAGTAGATCCAGCGTACATGTAATTACTTCATATATGAAGCCTATATTAAATTGTATGGCCTGAAAATGGAGCTGCCTCAGGCTGGTGAGTGACAAAAGTCACAGTAAAATGATTGCAGCCAAGTTAATGGATCACGGAGAGCAAATTGATAATAAATTTGACTTCAGTGGTCATTAATCACTCAGTTTCAGAGTTCTGGTGCTGAATATTCTGTGAATAAGTACTGACTGAATCGTTCGGAGGAAAAAATTATTAGAAGATTACAACTTGAGAGTTTGAAGCCTTCTAAATTCTTGAAATGTTGCTCATGGATATTCATCTTCCTGAGGTCAAAAACGCACAGTGGATGCCCTTCAGACTGACACAATAAATGATTTGCTCTTTTCTGAATCAGTGCAGACGAAAGCATTTGAAATCAATTAAGTGAGACGGACAGAGTTACCAGGCCAGTATTGATAAAAACGAGCGAGACAAGGACACTGGACAATGGGCAGTCGACGTCACAAATGAAGGATGAGGAGATAAAAGATACCTGAGCACTATTTTTCAAACTTGACAGGAAGTAAAATCAGGGCGTCAGGCACGACTCAAGACAAGTGACAAATCAAATAGAGAGTAGATATTAAGATCAGTGCAAAAAATAATCTAGTATGATCAAGAGAACTTTGGTTGAAAACAACACAATCTCACATCTGGGTCCTTAAAGCAGCTTTAGAGGAATTTCCGGCCATATCACATGATCTTCATCCATGTAAGTTGTCTGCTGTTATTTCATTAACAGATTAACAGTTACCTAATGGACCATGAAGTGAGATTGCTTTGTTGAGAACAGTTTCCCCAAATTAACTTTTTTTTAACTCAACTTTCAAGCTGGCATACATTAAGAAAAATGGAAATGTGAACGTTGACATTTCCGTTACAAATGCTCTTCCTTATCTGCTAACAAATGTCAACGGTAGTATGCTTGAAAGCTCCAGTACACCTAATAAACTGATATAATGGTGTCCAACAGCTAAAATGAACTTCTTCGATTCAAGAGTACTTTTTTATTTTTATTTTTATTTTTTTATTATTGTATTTGATACAGGTGCAAATCAACACTGCAGACAAGGAACATAGACATACATACATACATATACCAAGAGACAAGTCACAAAAACAACAACAGCAAAGAAAAAGGAGAACAAAACAAACAAAAAAACAAAAACAATATATATATAAATAAATAACAATAATTATACATGTAAGCACATGAACACCCTCCAACCATTAGACAAATTAATTTCATTACTATATACAATTGGCAGAGACAAATCATAACTAAAACAATAAATAAATAACACACAACACCTGCACATTTCATAGTCCCTTGACCCTCCCCAACCCCCTCGCACAGATCTTTCTCCTATTTTCAAACCATGCTGGTTGTTTCAGTTAAATACATAAGAATGTTGAATGATAATAAAAAATTAAATCATAGCTCGAGCTACCTCGAGTGCCTCCTTCCTTGCATTGAGCACCATCTGACCTGCTCCATTCATCTTGGCAACAGAGAACTCCAGGGATAGCAACTCTATTAAAGAATAAGTCCATTGAAGCATAGAAAGTATGGATTCAAGAGTACTTTGATAAACAAAAAAATACATATTTTTAATGGTATTTGTTGAACATGTAATGTTGGTGTATTATTTGTCAAAAGGGTGGCTGCAGCTCATGTCCTCCTGTTTACAGGTCAAAGTATCCCTCACCACGGCAATGAACCCCAAATATCTCCCAATGAATGTGTTTGGAAGTCTCTTTTGATAAATGATTCAATCTCGTGAAAAAATAAAGATTTTCAATTGCCATGTAGAGGATTTGCAGAAAACAATATGTATGAAACCTGTGTCAAAAATAAACCTAATAAAGCACCTAATGTTCATTTTCTGCTCACAAACAGTGGATACGGTTGCATGGTAACAGCACTTAGATGTCACTACACCAATGTCTTTCATGAAAAGATAAATGGTACACAAACGCATGGAATAACTGAATGAGTGGAGTATCGCGGCTGTTGCCTCTGTACCATTAAAGCTGTGATGAAACATCCAAGCTAAAACCAAGGTTGACCCTTTTCAATCAGTGTGACCTCTTTCCCCAACAGTATCAATGTCCATCTCATACCACTTACCACATGCCATCATCCCAGAATGAAATGATAGAACATTGCACACACCAAATTACAAATGTCATTATTTCTAAAATGAAGCAAATCACACTACATAATGGCCACTGAGGCAGGAGATGGATACTCAGATCGACTGCTGGTGGGTGCAATATGTCTGTCAGAGGGAACAGCTGAGCAGCAGCTTCTGGCGCTGACTTGAAACCTTTTGATGCACAAACTGGCACTGAGTCTTTGTAGTGGCATCATCAAGGCAATGGAAACGCCAACTTTGAATGTGATGCACAGGCCTATTACGATGCAGAGGTCATAGCAGGACAACAGATACGTGTATGGTGTCAATTTAAATTCCTCACAATTCTACATGAAGATAATATGGGGATTTAGTTTCTAAGCAGTCTAAGCTAAACATGCCAACTTACAGAGTATCTGTCAGTGAACGTCGGTCATTGAGTGTCTCTATTAGAGCAAGATAGGACTTTTAGCATGGATTGAGGTCGACTACTTGTTGTTGCACTTTATTACAGGGGTTGCATGGACTGGCACTGAAACCATTTTTAAGCATCTGATTAGATATGTCACAGTGAGGAAAATGTATAATATCACTGCTAATGCAAACCAAACATTTCAGACTCCTGCAGCATCACATTGAAAGCTTTTCACGGGCAAACACTAATTGACTTTCACAGGAAATGCAACTGTTTGGTGACTTTTTGAGTGGAGCACGTAACACTATCATGCATTAAAAATGCATCTCCAGACAAGACAATGGTCACTGACAGCGGATCAGGTTGGAATATTTAGGGAGTAATGGAACATGAAGGTGAGCTGTTAGATGAAGAAGTGCAGGTGACAAGCTGCATGCCAACAACTTCTTTCACATGATCAGGTTCCCTATTTGGGCAATGGGTTAAAATAATAATAAAAAAGAAATATATATATATATATATATATTTCTGTCAACTCTTCTTACTACATTCACATGACAAGGGAAATGCTGCTCTCTGTGATGTGACTCTGCTACTGCTGTATGGAAAGACCACATTTATTGTTGTGATTGTGCCATTTATTGTCTGAATAAGTATTGATTAAAAAGCAAAAAAAAGAAAAAGAAAAATGATGCCGCTCACATTTCAGTCCATTCTTTGCCCTTCTTCACACAGTGAGAAAAAAGACATGCTTTGGGAGGACTTTTGTGCCCTCAGTCAGAGGGCTTGAAATAGCCTGGGCACACTGTGGTTGAATTGTTTGTAATGTTTCTGTGTACATGTTTTTCTATGTTTTGGGGTTTTTTTAAACATTTTTTAAAGTCCTTGTCTCAATGTCTTTTTGTTGTATAGACTGTGAAAACCAGGATGCCAGAACACCCTGTCACCAACTAGCCAAAACTACCAAGCCACATCTGGAGGAGGCTTGAAATGCAATTCCACTTACAATACTACAAATCTGTCTCAGCCTGGACGCTCTAGCAATGGAAATCTGAATTTAAAGTGTCATTTGTGTCACTCAACAATTTGATACTACAGCAAAACTGAGGTGATGGAAGTGCACCAGAGCAGCAGAGCAGAATTCATGCTGCTACTAGCAGAGCAGTCTGGTGAGACAGAGGTGTTCTGCACAGCAAGTTGACATCATGATTATTTCGAAGGCGAGATTTTGAATCCCCATTTCTCGAAAGCGGTGTTACCAGCGTATCGACATACAGACAAGGATAAGTTGACTGTGCCTGGACACACAAATGCAATCTAATGACTCGCATGCAACAGAGCAGATAGCCTGTCCTTAAAGATCTGAATTGAGAAACAAATATGCCGGCGGTCTTGAAAAAAGCCAGTGTCTGGCACAAGAAGACAAAAGCAAGGTCTACAGATCGTTACGAAAGAGAAAACAGTCAGTGTTTTAAGAACACAACAAATAGAGCTTAAAGGGATTTTGTCACTTGTAACAATGCCTTTCTCTGGGAAAAGTTGTTCAACTTTAAACAGCATAACTGTGAGCAAAGGAATATGTATGTGTGTCAAGAAGTGAATGACTTTTCAAAGTAATTTTAACAGTTTCCCCTGTGACCCTGATGTAGCTGCTAGTCTGAAAGATATTGCCGTGATCTCTGCCAATGGCAGGTTGTTGATTAAAATTACATATTTGTTTTTCGGCAACCACAAGCAAAATTCCATTGAGCCTTGGATATGTAAAGATATTTTGATTAAACCATAGTTTAATTCCCCCACAAATTAATATCTTAACTGTTTTCATCAGCACAATTTAAGGTGTGTGGTCTGATTAAAGATGTCAGCTCATGCAAAGAGAAACATACAATAGAGTTATTGTTCAGCACCAAAGTACATTCCCTAATTGTGAGAAACACTGGCGCCCTATGTGGAAGTTTGTATTCTTGTATCCATTTACACGGCATGCACGGAAACAGCTTTTACAGTCAACCCCAAACCATTTTTAAAAAATAGCGTTGAGAGCAATAATTAAATGGCAGGTAGTGTCAGTGGCTGCAAAAAATCAGGTAGACGTTTCTTACAAGGGGTCATGTTTTATGAAAATGTGCTGTGCTTTGGCTTGGGCAGCACGAAGAAAACTGTTAATCATTGGCTAATATTTCCAAGAGGTAGTTTTTTAACAGCCTGTTTCAAAAATTAATGAATAATAAAAAAGAATACAACATAGCTCTTGCCACCTGTATGGATCACGTGGACTCATTGGGCTGAGCAATTTTACTTTTATGGTCATATTAAAGTACTGAATGAGCAATTACACCATGAACACAAATATGTTACTATATTTCTCCTGCATGCTTTTGTTAGCAGAATGGTTTCCTCTGAATACAAGAGGGACATAAAGATGACTATAGTAGAGCAGAGTACATGATAGACTGAGACATGCCCTCCTGTTATATGGGGGGGAAAAGTGGAGTGAGATAACAAATCACTAGCACTTCACTGCATCAAAAGGCTACAAGCACTGAGTGGTGCTGTAAAGAGTATCAGTCAATCGACAGCAGTTGGGCACATCATTTAAAGGGGCGATTCTATACTGGAGAGGTAAAAGGTCACAACCCATGTCACCTATGCCTTGAGCAAGACAATGAATCCCCTGCTGCACAGTGATTGATGTCCCTCAGAAAAAAAAAAAATAGACCAGCAACAGTAAACGCCTCGCTTGTAAATACATTCTTATGTTAGCTTCTCTACAGCGTCATTCCCCAAAAAGAAAGAATTGAAACATTCAGATGGGCTTTTTTTGTGTGTGTGTGATGGATAATACGATGCATCAGAAACAGGAAGAAGGACTGTCTAGCAGAAGAGTTTTCATGAAATGTTGCAGAAATCTGGTTTTGCAAATCAATAACAGCCAATTTAACATTTCCCTCTCTCTGCCTTTAACAGCTCCAGTCATCCATTTTCTGCGAGGCGCAGGACATGCCTTAGCTGATACACTGTTGCAACTCAAGTGAATTTCCAATTTAGTTAAACTGGCTCTGGTAGGGGCAATAACGTTGGTGGGGAAAAAAATATAAAAAAACAAATGCTCTCACTCTAAATCTGAGTGTGGTAGAGTCTGGGGACTTCATGTCTGGAGCAAGCAGGGGCCTCATATATAAATCCAAGCTTTAACAAACCCCTTGGTTAGGAATGACAGCACATAGGCTACCAGCAAATTGAGGATAATGCATCATTCAGTCATTAATTGGACAATGGAGTCTGGGGAACTTAGTCTGACAAAGGTTGAGGACAAGGTGTCTTCTTGTGATTTGCTTAACCAGGGTCCAAAATCCATTTAGAATCCTACCTCTCAAAGATTCAGCACGTGTTCTAAAATATGTATTACGCAATTCCTTATTCACCAAAAAGTGCAACTGGCGATGCACTTTCAACATTTTTTTGGGCCTAAACCTAACCAGGTCATAAGCACAGCATTATCACAACATACAAAAATGAAACCTGAAGAAATGTTAACTTGCAACATAAAGAAATACATGTTCATCCAATCCTTGGTTTGCAGAAACAGACATTGGCACCATTTATTCTGGTGAATAGGCTGAATTAAAACGATAACATGATATGCAAAAATGATACAGAGTTACTTCTTCGTCTTTAGCCTGTAGCATAAATATACACACAGTAGCACGCAGAACATATTAACCAGATAACAGTCTTTTATTCTTTCCCCACAAAATTAACATCATTCAATTACAGCTCAGTAAATCTGCTGTTGACAGGTGTTATCAGAGGGGTGAATTCAACAGATTCCTCTTCTCACAGCCTGTTAAAAGACTGTTAATTATCTAAGCTCTAATTAAAATTGCAGTTCTTTCAATTTGAAAATCGGACCTTTTCAAAATGAAAATGATCGCTGAACTGCAGTCAAAGAGCATTCTGATATCCTAAAACAGAAAATCTACTATTAATATCCTAATCGGTAGAGGCAGGGTTAGCTGTTGTGGTATTTTAAAAGGGAAATCAAAGAGGATTTTGGGTAAATGTTAAATATGGATCTAGTAAAAGAATAATTTCTGTATAATTAACCTTCCACCTTCTCTCATGTAAAGCATTTGCCCCATGGCCAGCCATCGATTCTTTTTGTGTATGTGTGCAAGCCAAGTGCTTGACAGACACCATTAATCACACTTTGAAAATAATTTGCTTGGGATTCCATAGGATACATTTGCAATTTTCATGAGCTTATGCATACTTAGTATGCCTGAAAACTCTATCCATTTCTCCAGCCATCCATGCATTCAATTACGTGGAATCCTCGGTAAAAGCCAGGTAGGCTTTTCAATCAGTACACGCCTCTCCTGCAGGAAAAAACCTTGTAATCTACAAATAATTGGTGACAACTCAGCCATGTTCTCATTCACAGTGAAGAAAGGGCTATGTATACGCTATGGAGAATCTGCACCTCATATAAACTGTATGTTGTGGGCAGCTATGCCGTAGTGGGAGTTGGGGAAAAATGTCACTGGAGAAATTCATGGAAACTCTTCAAATACATAGTCAGGATGAAAAGGGTGCATGTAAACACCTGACCCCAGAGTTACTAAATGTCTGTACATGTAAATGTAGCAAAGTGATATTAACTAAGGCACTGTTTCATGACATGGAGTTCCATTTCATTAAGCTAAAGTGGTTTAAAGGAATATGTAGGAATTCTGCATTAAAATGTTTCAAAACGACTACAGCTTTGTTAAATGTATCATTGAGTTGTGAACAATGTTTTTCAAACCAAGACAAATCCAAAAATGTATTCAAGGTAACAGTGCATTTCATTTGGGTGCCTGTAACTATTTATGGGAGGGGAAAATTGGCAAACAAAGCTAAACATGATTAAAACATTACCCCGTCGGAACATTTTTGGCCTGAGCCATGTCGATAGATAATATTAGTGAGCAACAACAGCACACACCAAATCAGCACTCGCCGGAGATTTCGGTTCTCGCTCTCTTCCCTTCCTCTATGTTACCTTGCGCTTCATGAAGTAAAGTATATTTCCCCTCCAGCTCAAGTCGACAGTCAAAACTACACAGTGCATAAAAACACCTTACTAGCTGGCTTTGAGCAGCTGATTGGCAGCTCTTTCCCCTGCTCTGCACAACACTCTGCAAAGTCTTTCATTTTGTTTTGATAGAGAGCTCCCTAGTGGCCGAAGTTACATACTGTAGCTTTAATAGTGGCTCTATGATGCTGTCACTGTTTTTCTGTTTGGCATCAATTCCATATAAGCCACCTGTGATGTAAAATGTAAGGTTTTTGGGGGGGTTTTTTGTACCGTACACATTGTTGCCATTTGGTGTTAATACAAGTGATTTTTCCAACAACACACATATTGTTTGTTTGTTCTGCTCAAGATTAGCTTGTACGTCTCAGACAATTTCTTTCCCCAACACCTAACCATAACTGTTTTCTATGTCATGAACACAAGCTAATCATACCGCCCTATCTCACACACACTGTAGCCTGGTTAACGCCGCTGGAATAAGGATGCCGTACAAGAACAACACTGATTCCTCCTCAGTGGGAGTAAACACAGCACGTGGGCCTGTTGACAACTGCACTGTATACAGAGCTTGAAAAGGAATGTAACAACATTTCTGAGGAGTTTTGAAGTGGTAGAATAACTGGATTAAATTGAAATGTTCTATTTCTCCTTTGCCACCAAAAGAAATTAACTCTGGCCCTTGGTGTATTTTTAGTCTGGTGAGAAGAATAAGCTTAATTTGATGACATATCAATTTACCTGCTCGATTCATGCTTAAAGAACTACTCATGTAAAGCCTGTCCCCTTCTCCATGAAGCTCTCCACCTCATTGTTGTATTGAATACTAGGCTCCTCTCACTTTGGCATTCAATTTATTTTAACAATCATTTATTATGAATGTAGTTGGTCTGCCACTTTGGTCCAGACATCTGTCTTGACATCTATTAGATGGGTTTCCAAGACTTTATTTTCAATAAAGACTTGCACATTCAAAGGATGATGAGATAAGTTCAGGGTTTTCTCATGAAATATCTTAACATCAAAATGGATTGGCAACAAAAAGATTATAATTCGAATGCCACTATAAGCCACTTATTATTTAAGTGAAATGTTTCAACTATTGGATGTATAGCCTTTAAAACTGTGTAAATATATGTTTTGTTTGCTCCCCAGATAATGGATTCTTACATCTTGGGCCACTGCTGAACTTCACTCCATCATCAGATCAGGAGGAGGCAAACCGACCTACTGCATCGAGTGGTTCAGTTGGCCTTTGTCATATCACTGAGATCTGGGTTTTCTATGTTAAATTGGGATAGTTATTTTTTTTTTGTTTGCACTGGACAGAAGCCAGACTGATAGCGCTAGCCATTCTGCAAAACGCAGTCTTTGCGACAGCTGCGCACAACAGTGTTGCCAGGGAATCAGCACAGAGGGGGCAACATTGAAAAGTTAATTAAAAGTTAAAAGTTAAGCATTGATCTATATCTGCTGCCATTTCTCCCAAACATATTTTAAAGAGCATTCTGCTTTCAAAAGTTTCCAACCCTGTATACAAAAAAAACCATTATTATAAAACATTAATTTTTGCGACAACAGCGTAACTGAAATGGCCACACTCAACAGCTCTGCGGGAAAACATGTCATGTTTTATCACAACAGCAAAGAGATGAGTTGGCAAAATTCAAATGAAATCTGTTTTCTGCAAAGCTGGAAAAACCTTCACTCTTTTCAAATTATGCACTCCGTATTTTTTATGTAAACAAACGGTGGGTTTTGATAATGTGCTTACCCCCCAAGAGTGTTGTAATTTGTCAAGGAGAGGAGCTTTTTTCGCGAGCTTGATGAAGACCTCCATTAATGGTGGAGATTTTGAGGAGGGGAATGAGAGGGGAGTGGAGCTGGAGAATACAATCGAAGAAGGGGGGAAGAATAATTGTTGGAAACAGTTTTCATTTCATCAAGTCTTGGAGCCCAAGGAGACAGGGCCACAGTGATGAGAGGTGGGAGAGAGAGAGGTGGGAGAGAGAGAGGGTGGGAGAGAGAGAGGGTGGGAGAGAGAGCGGGTGGGAGGGAGGGAGGGAGGAGGAGGAGGGGGGTCAGCTGAGGAATTAATTGCAGGGGGAAAAATATTACTGGGCTATGAGCTGAAGGAGAAGGGATGAAAGAGATGAGGAGATAGCGAGGCTCAGGATGGAGCAGGGAGGTCAGGCATGATCATTGTAAGAGAGCCTTACAATGATCTCGCTTGGGTTGCTCTCTAGAGAAAAGGTGTGGGCAAACATTTCTGCAGACACTGCAAAGACGATAATAGTTACAAATTGACAAAAAAACCTATTTCACATCTTGTATCGTCTTCTTACACGTTTTATTTAAGCATCAGCAGAGAGTAAGTAGTGGTATTTTAACTTGTGCTAAAGAAAAACAAACGCCAGTATTTTATCAGCACTGATAAATCCCACATGTTCTAAACCACGATGCTCATTCACATTTAGGGTCATGTGCATTCAGAAAACCACCAAATTAACCATATATGGTAACAAAACATTTTTCTTTCTGATCTATCTCCAAACTCATGGTAGGCCATGCCGGTGGCCAAAAACCCACAGGACTCGAGTGTGCACAGGGATGACCTTCTTAAGATTAGTTTCTCCCTCAGACATAAGTTCAGAATCACAGCATGAATATATCAATATCTGTTTTGGGAAGTGGTACCTACTCAGAAGTCACTCTGCGCGTCCAACCAAACAGTTCAACCCTCCACTTGACTAAATCTCCCAGTAATGCAAGACGAGCCACATTATATTTCAAAATAGCTTCCTTGTCACAGATCTCATTTATAAATATTGACATTAATTAGGCTACATGTCAGTTTCTCACAAGCCAAAATGACTAAATAAGTAATTGTTAATCAAAGAAAATACAGAACATGGGTTGTTGAGATTGTGTTTAGTGTGCACTGTGACAACCGCAATGCTCTCTATTTGCAGTTTCTTATTCTTAGCACTGGGTATGCACATCTATAGTATAAGTTATTCTGTGATGTAAATTCATGAGGAATAATGGGAGCAGAGATAAAATAATAGAAAAACAATAGATGATATACAGGCCTTTAAGTGCTTCTTAAAACCCTGGGCTTGTTCTCAGTTTCAATCAATTAAATATGAGAATTTGACAAGATCACTTCTCGTGGTGCGTGACTCAGCGCCGGCCTAGTCTGAAGGAGAAATTCAATCACACCGAGCCGCCATCATCTTGGCCTTCATTTAACTGTCATCATGCAGTTTCATGGGGGAAGTTCAAACATTTCACCTCTGCTGATTGATGGCAGGTAGTTGGGTGAGTGGAATTGCTGTTCTCACCTCAGTTATAAAACAAGCCACCTCAGCAGATAGTAATTGCTCTGTGCTCTAAGGTTCATCAAAGCATTAAGTTATTGGCTTGATTAAAGTTATTAGTCATATAGAGGGGGAAACTGAGCCGTGAGAATCCCTTTCCATTTTTAGAATGTGGATGTGCTGTTGACTGCAGGGAATCTTGGTGCCAAATCAACGGTGAGCGCTCGAGCTTTGAGTTTCTCTGTTGAACTAAACCTGACGTATTATCTAGTTAAGTATCCCCTCTTGAAAAGCTGTCGATAGCTTTTCAACCACAAGTGCCTTGAGTTTCACTCTTCAAAAACAGATTTGTGAAGAAAAATCAATAGGTCTGAGTCAGCTTAATTACCTGTACAGGTGAATGACTCATGGCAACGGCCAAATGTGATACTTCATTCATCAACTATCAGAATTGAGTGCAAGTTAAAGGGATAGTTCGGGTTTTTTGATATGAATCTGTATAGCATCCCTGTCAGCAGTGTAGTGCATCAACACTGACTTACCCCCGACAGCGTCCTGTGCGCCGAGTTCTTGCCCGGCTTTGGTGCTGACGAAAGTAGTCCGGCAAGTTGTCTGGGGTCACGAAAATAAAGCCTTTTTTCTTCTCAAAATAAATGTGTTCAAAAGAGTGATTAATTTGCATCACAAAACCCTTGTCCACGAATAAGTCAGACCTCATAATCGCTTGGTGCTATTTTCTCTGGATTCGTATCACTGCGCGCTGCCACTGCTTGCCAGCCTGTTTCACTGTGTTTACTGCTCAGATCCCTTTAACGTTGTCTCATGCATGCTTACATGCAAAAACACAACATAAATTTTTGCTACTTTTTTACTTCCGTAAGTACCTCCAATTCCTGCCCACACTGTCTGCCATTACGGAAGGTTAAGGCAGTCTTCCTCGGCAAAACCTCCTGTCTACATTGCCAACAATTTAATGCAAGCACAGACAGGTGAGTCTGAGATATGGGTGTGTCACACGTTTAGTGGCTAATCCTGCCTCAATTTGTTAGCCTCAATCAGAGATGAGGACGTTAGCTTCAAAGGTCTGGAGACTTTGAAGTGCATTATATGTGCGTTCCATTATAAAGTACATTGCTAGAGTTTTTAACAAAGCCTTTAAAATAAATTTTCCAGAAGCACAATGCACCGTGGGATTCAGTAAATCTTCATCAATGCAGAAAAAGGATCGTTTTAACTTGATCAATGTCACCTGTATGTGAGTAACTGCACTTTCATGGAAACTAACAATCAGTTTCCATGACTTTCTTGACTCGCAAAATAATCTTTGAAATTGTCATCAAATGTGTAATTCCTGGCACGATTCAGGCGGGATCAAAAATGTATCCGTTTCTCCCTGTTGACGACTGTACATATCTTTTCCGAAAACAAGGTCCCATGGGGCGTGACTTTGCACCCACATAAACTTTCAGGCTTCCACTTGATCTCTGTCGGCAAATTTCACAAACAAACAATTTACAAGAGTAAAAAGAAGAACGTCACAAATTCAAGTCCTTCTGTCTGTAATCAGCAAACAAAAACATTGAATATTTATCAGTGACAGTGGTGATATCAGGGAACTCACAGAAGCAATGGAATGATAAAATATTGCTCCAGCTGTCAACACAGCGTAATCACAGGGCCGCACCATGACAGAAATAGAAAGGAATGGTTTTGTTATGAGGTTAGATGCCTAGAAAATGTTTTGCTTAAGTAAAATGGTCCTTGACTAAAACGGAAGGTGGTCACAAGGACGTGGCAGTCGCAGAGATGATGGGGAGATATATTCAATAGGTTTAATTATAGGTGATGTCACTCTGTCAGAAGATTAAGCTGTAGGATGTTGACCTCACCAGACACTAGCATAAAATGTAAGACAGGTGTTTGAATATGTCATACTTTGGGGAACAAAACTAATGCTGAATTTTAAAACTCTTCTCTTAAAACATGACACACATATTTTTCCCACCCATGCCATTATTTCCCTTTGTTTAAACCGTTTGTATTCTTTTCTACATTCATTGCATGTGTATAACTTGTACAAACCATCAGGACCACATCTAAATTTGACTCATGCCTGAAAAAGACTTTAAATACGAGTTAATCCAGTATTGGTGCACAGAGTTTGCCACATGCCTTTTACTTGTTTTTATTTCAACTGAGCTTGTGCATCCTTTCAAATACTGCAAAACAAGGGGAATGAAACATCACTGTGCTGGCACTACTGGAATGTTTAACCCTAACCCTAATTTGCTCCATGCCTGTGTGAGACACTGTGCTTAGTTTTCACTTGATTTAGCAGATTTACTGCCCTCAAACTGGAGGCCATCGTCTTTGGTGTGAAGAACACAAAATACCATCCTCCCTCCTTGTTTCATCTAGACAAACTGTTGGAGTCTGGAAAAAAGTGAAAAAGTGCATTTTATTTTGTGACAGGTGAAAAGATGTTGAAACTGCATAACACCACAGCACACACAGATTTATAATGTTCCTATAGCTTAAAAATGGCTGTAATTTCTTGAATAACACACCTCCAACAACCCATTACCATAACCCTCAGACAAAAGCGGTTATATGGCTCTGGCTACCTTGGATACAAAGGTTGTATCAGCTTCGTCCCGAGCTGTGCAAGGACACGTTATATTGTTATTGATGTGAATATCAATCAAACGTCAAAAGGTTAATAAAGGGCAATAAATTAATTGATTTATCATTTTGAGTTGGCTGTTTGATGGAGAACTCTGTGTATAGGACTCTGACATTGTCCTTTTCATTTCAAAACAAGTGCAGCAGCTAAATTGATGGGTGATTAAGGTGGGACAAGATTGATGGTTTCACATCAGCATATCTGACCGTGACCATTTAAGGAAAGTTTATGGGCACAAGAATCTCTTTTCTCTCAATATATTACTTTTATTTTTTGCATCATCTCCCCCTTTAGGAGCTATTTATGCTAAGAATTTAGCCTTAATCTTACTGCTCTGTAATACCCTTTGTGATACTAATACTGGCAACCATAGACAACACGCCAGGACTAATGATTTGGTGTGCATAATCCCAAAACACTAAAGGCCCAACAAGATTAGAAGTGCCAAGTCCTTTCTGAATAATTTTTTTTTAATACATCTAACAAATTTCAATTAAAATGTGCACTTCAATAGGATCTTAACAACACGTAAAACAAGCGTAAATACACACACCGTTATTTCACCTGCAAACTGGGAGGCAACATTTTAGGCACTCTATCTACAATTCATCTGGTCTTTATCAGATTTGGGGCATGATATGTTTGATTAAAACATCCAAAAATTATTTTTAATTTATTTATTATTAATTTTGATATTTCACAACAATTGCCTGCAATTGGTTGAAAAGCATTGTAGTTGTGGATTATTTGACATTAATTGAATTGTGCAATTGCAGACCAAGTAGTGCCAAGTGTGGTGCAAGCTTATTTTAATGGTATAAGATAAATGAACATGTATCTGACACCAAAATGACCAGCGTTGATTTTTCAAACTATGGCCAACCTGATTTGGGCAACTTGATCCAAATACTGAAGATAATGGCTAATCAAGTTATATAGTAAATGTTTCATGTGAATGGTAAAACTTTCACTGACGTGACGTGATCAGCTGATTCTTTTACTACAGGATATATCACTCACTCCACTTACTGACAGTTCCCAGTCAACCAGACAACAGTCAAGTTTACGATTTGCCTGTAATCAAATTACTCAAAGATAGTGATCCATTGAAATATTGCTGGATCGGCCTTGATTCCGATGCTTTGGTTTGGTTTGGGGCATCTTGTTCTTCAGCAGGGGTATTATTAATGTAAAGGGAATCACTGCATATCCAATTGCCCTCAGCGAACTGTTCTATTGTTCTCCTCATCAACACAAAAAGGGGAATTAGCTAGCAAGAAGAGGCCATGTTTAACAGATACACTACGCTGAAGCGTCAAAGCTGTTTGGATAAAGAGAGAAAAATCATGGATAAAAGTAAATCCATTTGCAAACTTTGGGAAAGCCAGTGTCCAGGCAGCCAACCCAAAGCGTCAGTGCTTGACGACCTGGGAATGAGACTATCCAGAATTGCCTGCTTTAGATTCAAACTGTGAAATACTGTGCCTCCATTACATATCTTTTTCACAAGTGCTGGACCACATTTGAAGCATCAACTTTGATGGATATCCGTGGTATCAGTATCAGCCCCCCCCAAAATCCAGTGTTGGTTGAGCCCCGCTGATAACTTGTCACTCAGGTGAGTCAGTGGACGTATACCGACACAACACGTTGATTCTCCAGCATAGTCAATAGTTAGGCTACAAGGGCTTGCTCAAATTATGTTAAGCAAATGAAGTGTTTCCTTTCATCAATTTGAACTACAACAATTAATTTAAGCCGCGACCATAACCAACTCTGGATATCACAACAACAATTGTATTCCTAAACTAACAACTGCTTCGTACTTGTAAATCAATCTTTTTGATTCACTCTGATCCTTAAGAGCTTCCCCCTTGCTCCATTTTCTCAAGAGCCTTTGTGTCTTCACAGTAAACTTTGGCAAAAATGTGATTATATTGTCAACAGTGCTGCTCAATAGTTCATTTCCCATCTATCAATCCTCTCCCTGAGGTGCCACAAAGCAATACTGTCCTGTTTACATTCAAACCGGTATCACTGAACAAAATGTGCCAACCTGACAGTCTGATCCTCTGAAAATATATCCTGTTGCAAATGCGCAAAGGATATGCTACTAATATATTCCTACATCCATTGTATCTCACACAGTGTTCTAAAAATAAGAACACATCATACTATAGTAGTGCTTTGAAACAAAAGTGCATCCCATCACCTAATTCCTGTACGTAAAGGATTGGTTTTGATCAATATCTCACTTCCAATTAATCGCAAAAAGGTCTTTTTTAAAAAGATCTTTTCCCCACGTCTATGCTTGTCAACACCTCCCAGATGAGTACACCTAGTTAATCACCAGAAACAATTCTACACCACTCTGGAGGGATGATGGATCGCAATATGCATCCTTCAAGGCAATTATTCCTTTGTAGCACATGTAATTAAGTAGGGAAATATAATGTAGCGAATTAATTATGATTAATGGAGCTAATTTGAATTGACAGATTAAGTGTAGTGTTTTAATGCACTCATATTTTACCTTTTTTATGAAAGCCATCTCAGTCTGCACGTCCTCACCGCCTCTCACCATGCATCAGTCTCTTGAGACCTGAAGGTGACAGAAGAGAGACGGTGCAGTTGACAGCCCTGCAAGCAGCTTAATTTAATACTCGCATTTTGTGGGTATTCCATGAGCACAATCCCACATTGTCAGAGTTTGAACAAACACGATGACACCCGTGGACAGTGCGGATGCACAAAAACAAAGTCTGCAAAAACACCTTTTGCATTACAACTTTCAGGGCTGTCTGATATGAGTGACACTATCAGAGCAAAACATGATGGCTGGATCAAACGCATCACTGTTAAAATACCTTACATGTTTACGTTGCTTTTACCATTTCTCGGTCTATTGGGAAATAAACGGCAATGCAAAAGCTGTGTGAACAAGGCCAGTGAAAGAATTCAGAATTGATCTTCCAGCGTTTTGTTGTCTCAAAAATGTAGGATTTGCCTGTTTGGACAACGAGCATAATGACGGTGAGGACACCAGCAACAATCCATACATACAGGCTTATGGCAGAAGGTCCATATAAAATGGCAATGAAGAAGTGATGACAGCTAAAGGTAAAAGCAAAAACTTTTAGCCTGCCAGCTCATATATTCAATAGATATTGTTGCAGAGTTTGGATCCAAAACTACATAAGGAAGCTTAACTAAGTGAAACCAAGATTCTTTGAAACTGTAACATCGGCTTTGTATTCACATTTTGATCCTTAAAGCAGCTACGAGGATCTTTAATTACTTGTTGATTCTGGCGACCCCTGTGGACAAGAGCAGCATGAGCACCACTGTCACGTTAATCACCAGCCAGTCTTACTTGGTATTAACGCAGTCTTTATTTAGTTAGCTTCGCTTAGATGAACAGCCGTACCTGAACACATGTCTCAACACAATGTTATCTTTTCTCTACCCCTGGTCTCATCCCAGTGACGTCATACATGCGTCCACTCCAGCATGTTACATTCAAGTACCTTTCTACAACCAATACCTCTTGAAGTATACTGTATATCTTGATCTGGCTAACACTAGCAATTACAAGAAAGACAATATGTATATTCAGTATATCTTCAAGATACAGAGCGATGAGATAATATATCACTGTAATATGTAGATGATGAAACAAAGAAAACTTTGATTTAATAACGTTCATACACCTAGGTTAAACCTATAGCTAACATGTTTGGTTGCTCTATAATAGAAATGTTGTTGAGAAGGCTTAAGTTATTAGCATTCCCTTGTAATATCATTATATGATCTATGACTATAGGGCTATATAGATATCCAATCATCTTGCCTATGGTCTTGTTCGCTTATGTGGGTCAACCAGAGGCATCTTCATACATCCTGACCAATACTGTATTTTGCATGAGTTAACAAATCTGTCAGTGACCACGAAATGTACCAAACGTTTAGCAGTTGCGTCATTAGTGCCCTCTGATACAGCGATACCGCTCTACAACAGTACAAAGACACAAATTCTGATCTGACCGATACAAATCTCATTTTAAGTACAAAACACATTGGTTGAGGAACAAGCTTGGTTAAGTTGAGGAACAAGCTTGGTTAAGTTCGAGAAAAAGATGATTGTTTGGGTTACAATGACTACTTCACTCTATGTTTTAATTCATTTTATGGCCCATTTACTTGTTAAGGTTAGGGAACCTTTGACATTATGGTTAACATTACAGAAAGATAATGATCATGTCAACCAATGTTGAACCCCATCTCTAATCATGACGTTAACTTACATCCTCTTTATTTCCCTGTCCTAATAACAGCTACCACTAGAGGGCTTTGACACTCAAGTGTCAACAAAGACTTAAGAACCTGAGAGTTAGAACTGCGCTAGTTTAAACTCTGGCAGTAGAAGTCCTTTACAAGCTTTATACACTTTTCCAAAGCAAACTATTGTGAGTCCTCATCTGTATTTGGAAGAGCCACTCAGTGCGTTTACATGCACAGCTTAGTCGGATTACAGCCATAGTTCGACTATGCTACTCAGTCAGACAACTGCAATTATCCGAGTATACATGCCGGTGAGAAAATCGGATTATTGGGCCGGAGCATGTCATACCCCGGTACGTTAGGCGGCGCTGTGCCCATTTCAACTAGTGGTAACAGAGACACCTCTGGCTGACCTCTTTATGTCACCAGCTGCCTCAGCATTCAAGAAAGGTGGCGTATGAAGAGCGAGACGAAGCTACAATGGCGCTCTTTCTTGCGGTGATTTCGGAGGGAAGACGCCGCCGCCGCCGTCCGTCTACTTCCGGCTCACGGCCCCGGGGAAAAATCTCGCGCCTGCGTAGAACGCAAAAATCTGATCCAATCCGCTGGAACGTATACATGCAGGAATAATGCGACTATCAATCGAATAATCTGGGTGCTTTAATTCGACTATGAGAAATCCGATCCGGTCCGATATTAGTCGACTAAGGTGTATACATGCATCTTAAAGATCCGATCATAGTGGGACTAAGCCAGTAATCCAGTTTTCTTGAGTGTCATGTAAACGCACTGATTGATAACACTTTGAAAAATAAAGCCGCAGCAAGTTGTGTTTGTCGCTCCTCGGTTACAAACACAGCTTTCTTTTAAATGGGAATGCATCTGTCCAGCCACTTATTCAGTAATGCCCTTGTGTTGCCAAGCTCTACCAGCCAAAGACATGCATCAGTGGTTGTCATTAATTAAACTGAAAAATTGACATGTAAACAAACATGTCCATCAATTAGGTTCTTGCAAAACGGTGATTGAGATCAAGCGGTAGGGCATATCTATTGAATGACTAACGATGAACGTTGGACTTTTGAAGAAAAATGCATTGTGGTATATTAAGAGAGAAAGTTGTCAAGAAACAGCTCGTTCTTATTATACCATCTAGTCCTGCTCAGATACAGGTGTATATAAAAATATTAATTTAAAGGCTGTTAACGGCGCCCTACCTCATTTGTTGAAACCATTTGCTGCATCCTCAGGTAACAGCTAACAGTTGAATGGTGTCTCTTTGATAGCAATATTTCTTTTCAGAGCATGAATCAGTTTACCTTCAGTATAGTAGTGTGAGATGCACTTTTCTAGGCTGTATTGCTGAAGTTTCCTTTACAAACACACTGGGTTCATTAACACAATGTAGTGGGGTTTTTCCAGTTCTATTTTTCAGGAAATTATGAATGTTGTTCATTAAAGGTTCCTATGTAAATTCATATGCAATTAATCATATCTTAAAGCAACATCGTGTAGAAAAGATGCATTTTGTGTTATTAGGACCCCCCAGTGTTTGAGTACAACGTGTAGGAAATGAAAAAACTTCTGTGAGAATTTGTCAGATGTTACGCTACAGACCAAGTTTTTGTCTTGAAGTGAACATGAATGCTCAATGCCAAGCTAATGAAACCTGAACCACAATAAGCGAAGAAGATTGGGAATATTTATGTGAGATACAATGGAAAACTTCAAATTCAACACTATGGAGAGAGTTTTGCTGGAAAACCCTTATTAGATTTTTTATTACTCCAGCTCAAAAAAGACACTATTCTAATTCATCTATATGTTGCAGACAATGTGGATGTCTCGAGGCAAATCATTTTCACATATTTTGGTCTTGTTCAATATTGTTGCCTTTCTGGCAGGAGGTCTACAACATTTTGCAAAAAGTATTCCAGACAGACATCATTTTTGAGTTTGTTTCATTATATTTAGGGGTTTTACCATCAGAAAATGTCTCCTCTAATGACAAATACTTATTTCAAATTCTAAGTGCCGCTTCTAGAAAAGCTATGACAAGGAAATGGCTAAAACTAGAAAAACCTACAGTGGACGAGTGGCTTGACATCATTTATAACATTTTTAAGATGGAAAGAATTACTTTTGCTATAAGACTAAAACAGGGGCTGTTTTTGAAAAGATGGGAAAGATGGATAAGATATGTCACTTCAGTTCGTCCATCGTCTGTCTAATACCAGGTCTTTTATCCATTTCCCTTTTTCATCAATTTTTTTCTTTTTCAACTCTTATGCATCATTACTTTAAAAAAAAATAAAAAAATTCTAGTATAGCAGATGTGCACCCCAGCATTCTTGTTCCAAACTTAAGGAGTTTTGTTCTCAATTTTTGTATTTTATTAATTTCATCTTTTATGTGATTGAGTGTGGACCAATCATCCCTATCTGTATTGTCAGGGGAATCGTTGTTGTATTACTGTGCAATTCAGTTGTAATTTACAGACGAATGGATGAGATTGGTGAATTGATATGGGAATGAAAATGTGAACCATGAAAATCACAATAAAAACAGAACTGAAAAAAAAAAAAGAAACCTGAACCACAAACAATGATACCTGGCTATAACATGCTACCTGATAAACCTCTGTTGTAATGGGCTGGCTTGGCTTATGATCAAAAAGTAGCAAGTTACCAACTTTGCTGACACAGCCAACATCAAGCGTCCTCTTCAGTCTCTCATGATGTCCGTACAGGCTGCTGAGCCCAGCTTTGTTACCCACTTGCCCAGCTTTAGTTGTGGTGCCTACCCTGGTCCTGGAACCTGAGACCTGAGACTGCCTCCTGTTGGTTCAAAGCTGCTGTGTAAAAAACGAACACAAAAAAAACAGTTCTCTGCGCTGCACCAAGCACAGTCAGCTAGCAGAGCATACTTGCAGCTACGCTGCGTGTAGATCAGCTGGAGGACATTGAAGGGAACGTTTGCATCATATTATATGATCCAGTTATACCCAAATTACTGATAGTTGGTTCTGTGTGTGATGTAGTGCTGTAAAGCATTATGTACTTTGAACCTTCCCTTTCACCAAAGTTACATAGCACAGAAACAAGCAACAGGGGGCAGAGTGGCTGAGGCAGACAGCACTGACCCTATTACAAGTCACTGTAAAAACAAAATGATTTTAAAACCATTAATTTGAGCTAAAATAGTTACATAATGTTGCTTCAAACCAAAATCTTAAACCACCGGATTTGTAAAACAGCTTTATTTGTATGCATACGTTTGTGTAATGCCTGGCAGCATGGAGACAAAGGTCAGACAGTGTCTGGAAGACAATGGCCTTTACTTCAGTATTTCTCCCTCAGTCTCCAGCGTCCCTCAGCTCTCCAGCAGTCTTTCACAGAAAGCAAAGTAACTCATATGGGCCATTTCAAAAATTACTTTTCCCTACCAGGCACTTGAGCACTGTGTGCGATTTATGTTTGAGAGTGTCTGAATTTGTTTCTGTGAGGACATGCCACAACCATGTGGTCGTGTGTGTGTGTGTGTGTGTGTGTGTGTGTGCGCGCGAATGTGTGTGTCTGTGCTGGACGGCTATTGTGGAGCTGTGTGTGTCAATGCCGCAGCCTGTCTGACACTCCTCTCGTTAGTTTGCAAATGCCCTGTCCTACAAATGACAGGCAGACACATGGGAGTGTGAATTAGAATTCACCTCTAATCACTCTCTAATTCACCTTCTGTCACTCTGGAGGCTCGCTCATGGCACTGTTTCTGCCACATAAGCGCTTTGTAGGCGAATGCTGATGTGAGGATTTCGAGCACAAGAACCACTTCCGAACACACACACGCAGACACACAGAGTGGTAACTACAGACTGCAGGTTCACATTCAGTTAAACAGAGTAAACAAGTACACTTTAACCATGTGCACAGTAACTGCAGTAACCCATTGCAAAGCAACAATGAAGAGACCTGTATATATGTTACTATTCGTCATATTCCTTATATCTAATTAGTCTGGTTGTCTGTTTCTGTGCAAATTGTTTAATTTATTTCCCCCACAAACATCTCTCTCTTCCTGTGCCGCTCTCCAAGTCCAACATTCGTTTGTGCGCTGACATTTTTCAAGCTAGGGAAGTTGTTTTGCTTGTGAAAGCAATTTCGGCACTGATTTTAACACTGTCTGTTCTGCATTTTGTGCACTGTAGTGCTTTGAGCTGAGGCACAGTTAGACTGTATTGTCCACAGAGCACACAGACAATGCTGAAGCATTAGCCAGCTCTGTGGTAATTTAAATTATGGAGGCGCAATGGCTCTCAGTCTTATCAACATTAATTTGGTCCGAAAGCTTTTGCCCCAAAAGGTTTGTGTATTTAAGCCTGAGAAAGTTCATTATTGAAATGAAATGTACAATATCTGAATTGCTATGCAGGACTAACAGGTGACCCACAACAATGTGTTTGTTTTCCACATTAACATACATTACAGAGATTAGTGCATTAATATCAGCAGTAATAGTAATAATGTTGACAAACAATTAGCGGGAAAATGTGATAAACTTTAGATTGTCTAAAGTCAATGAAAATGAATGAGGACAGAGTAGCTGAATACAATTACTGTTCAGACGACTGTGGCATATGAGCTTAAAGGATCAGGTCACCAAAATCACAAAAAGAAATGTTGTCACATACCTGTAGTTGTATGTGAGCAGATAACTAAAATATGCCCGTGCTTGTGCCTAAAACATTAGTGACTGGTGGGGCATTCACTTGATGGAGAGCGCCGGTGTTGTGTCAGAGTCTGTTCCCTGATATGTGTTTCCATTTAACAATGGAACTTGAGACGTTCAAAACTGGCATTCTTTCTACATGAAGAGTAAGTAGAAAAACCTGCCTACTTATAACTAATACCACCAAGTGTTTTAGTCTGCCTTTTCATATCACTAAGATCAGGGATTTATATGGTGTTGTCTTTGCTTCGGACAGTAATACCACAGGAAAACACTTGTAGTATACTTATGATCAGAGACAGTTGTTTGTTTCTGCTTTAAACATTTAATTTTTGCTTCTGAAATGTAAGCATTTACTGTTTTTTGCTGATATTGTAAACTGTCTATGTTTGAGTTTTGGGCTGTTGAACACGAGCCTGTCACATTTACACTGTTAAACTCAGTTTAACAGTGTTTACTTTTCCTTCTTTTGTATTTTTAGAATGGTACATTTATACATTTGCAAATTAAAACATATAAATTTCAGAGCGTAAAAGACCCAATGATGAGGCGAATCAAAAGAATAAAATTATCATAGTAGCAGACGGACAGAAAA